>CATQJA010001020.1:0-309757 GCA_958295435.1 Mesorhabditis spiculigera
CGGATCAGACATTAATTCATCCAAACCAAGTCCGTAAAGTGCTTTCCAGCCCCGGAAAATGCAAATACAAAAAATTATTTGTACAAAATACTGTACATTAACTAAATGTAGAGTTAGTAGAAAAGGCGCACAACTAAAAGGCACTCGTATATACCAGGGTACGGCTAGAAAGTCACAATCGAAGCGAAAAAAAGCCAAAATTTAGATAGAAAATTAGGAAAATGGCAATGTGGTTATTACAACCGGGTATCGATAGAAGCATTGCAAGAGGCAGTCATGGCAGAGGGTTTCTTTTGGCAAGCCATTAAAGTACCAGTTAACTATAACAACATTACATATCCAACCAAGGGTAGCAGGACATTGTCGAAATTCTCGATGTACGCTTCGATGAAGGTGAGAACGATGGAGCAGGCGGCGCGGTAGGCCAGGGATGGGATCTAGACAAGCGGAAGCTAATGTTTTCAAAATGTCTTTCCGGTTGAGCACAGAACAGGGCCAACGCTGTGGAGCATGTAGAAAAGCGGAGGCGGCCATGGAACATCGAGCCGACGTAGGTCTTATTCCTTCTAAGGAAAAATTATAGGAAGGAGAAATTTGCATTTACCCAGGCCATTTTTGCTTGTCCGTATAGGTAACCGCCATTAGCTGCCATCGAATTCGCCAACCTAAAGGACGTAAGTAAAGTATTTTTTTAGTCTTAATAGCTATACACAAGGACGTTAAAAAGGTAAAGCTCACCACAACTGTCAAAATCCCGGCCAAATGTCTCATTTGAAAGTTCGGGGCTGCGTCAGCAGGTCAAGGAAGAGTGGGCAAAACACGCCGAAGAGTAGGTACATTGGAGTCATCAAGACTTTCTAAGATCAGGATCTTGTTAGAAAGCGAAACCGTACCCCGTCCTGCTTCGCCTTGAGATCAGGAACAGGCTGTCGAGGCCGGTTGACCAGGGCGGCACTTGGAAATGCGGAGGACCTACATAAGGTGGTGGCCATTGAAAGCTAATACCTCAAAGCACACAAAATACACATGCCACAAGTAGCCGCACGACCAGGTGAAACAAGGGCTCGTAGTAGATGCCGCTCAGGTAGATTAGGCCGATGACGAGTGGAAGAACTTTTATCTGAAACGTATATACTTTTTATTAAACCGAGTGAATCAGATCCAGCTACCTTTACTTCTAGGCTTACCTATGCATTGTATTCGACATATTTTGACTTGAAACTATGCTTGAAAACTGGATAGCAACGAACACGGCCGCAGACCAACCAAGCAATATCCAAATTCTAAAAGAACTTAAAGGAGCGATTCACAACGTACCTGGCCTCCGTCGACTCAAATACAATCTCGTAAAAATGCGCGGGCAACTGCAGCAGAAGCGTAATGTGAAGCGTGTGAGCGTAGATGGACATTGCCGTGCCGACGGCCTAAACTACCCCTTAGAGATTTAACAGCTATCTACTCCACTAAAACCAGGACTCCATTGATTAGCTTCACTGGCTTAGCTGACGCCGCTGCAGAGAGGGCGACAAAAGAAGCGGAGGCTTTACTGCTATCTGAAGAGAAACAGGTTCATTAAAGGAATTTCAAGTAAAATTACCCAATGCAGTGGCCCATAATCGACCGGCATTTATGAACATAGAGGCGAGTAGACACCTGAAGAGCGGTTTATAAGATCGATGATTAAAAGTCACAGCAGGCTGGAAAGTGCGCGGCAAACAAAATAGCGGGAGAGAAAGCTTGTTTTCGCGGCCAATCAAAAGATCGTCAAACTTTGAGTGCAACTAGAGACCATCCCCAACGATATACACGATAAATTGCTGGCAAAACGACTAGTCGCAGCCCCGTTCAAAGTCCCAGCGCCAGATTTCATGATGTAAGGCGCAACCAGACTACAAAGCACCGTTGAACCTACGCATCTTATCAGCAACCACAAGCCGACCAAGCAAGATAAGAAATAAAGAAGCCAGCGAAGTTTCTATCAAGCCATTCTCTCTCACTTCCCCCATATAATGTGCACGATTTTCGATCGTATTATGTAATTCGGTTAAAAGAGCAATTGGTTTATCCTGAATCAACAAACAAAAAAGATCAACAAGGCAATGAGATCAACTGAAAAATTTTTAATTATCCGTCAAATTAGTCGACTTCCTCGATGGTCGGTCCTCCAGCGGCTCCGGCGCCACCAGGGGCTCCTCCGGGGGCACCACCGGGCGCGCCACCGGCTCCTTGGTAGAGTCGGGTGATGATCGGGTTGCACACGGCCTCCAAGTCCTTCTGCTGGTGCTCGAACTCGTCCTTCTCGGCGGTCTGGTTGGAGTCGAGCCACTTGAGCACCTCGTCGCACTTGGTCTCGATCTTCTGGCGATCCTCCTCGGAAAGCTTGGACTTGAGCTGCTCATCATCGAGCGTCTGCTTCATGTTGAAAGCATACGACTCAAGTCCGTTCTTGGCTCCGATGCGGTCCTTCTGGGCGTCGTCGTCGGCACGGTACTTCTCGGCATCGGCGACCATACGCTCGATCTCTTCCTTGGAGAGACGGCCCTTGTCGTTGGTGATGGTGATCTTGTTGGACTTTCCGGTCGACTTGTCGGCGGCGTGGACATTCAGGATACCGTTGGCGTCAATGTCGAAGGTGACCTGGAAAAGTTTGATTAGGATAAATTTTTCTGAAAAGTGCCAATAAAGCGCAACATACAACGAAAAGCAACGTACCTCAATCTGGGGCACACCACGGGGCGCCGGCGGGATTCCGGAGAGCTCGAATTTGCCGAGCAGGTTGTTGTCCTTGGTCATGGCGCGCTCGCCTTCGAAGACCTGGATCAGCACACCAGGCTGGTTGTCAGCGTAGGTGGTGAACGTCTGCGAGGTCTTGGTGGGAATAGTGGTGTTGCGCTTGATCAGAGCAGTCATCACACCGCCAGCGGTCTCGATACCTAAAAATAAAAGTAAGTTACTGCAAAAAAACCCATTAAAAAAGTTATGAATTCTAAACTTACCGAGCGAGAGCGGGGCAACGTCGAGGAGGAGAAGATCCTGCACGGTCTCGGACTTGTCTCCGGAGAGGATGGCGGCCTGGACGGCAGCTCCGTAAGCGACAGCCTCATCGGGGTTGATAGACTTGTTGAGCTCCTTGCCGGAGAAGAAGTCCGAGAGGAGCTTCTGGACCTTCGGGATACGGGTTGATCCTCCGACGAGGACGATGTCGTGGACGGACGACTTGTCCATCTTGGCGTCACGGAGCGACTTCTCGACGGGGTCCATGGTAGAGCGGAAGAGATCGGCGCACAGCTCCTCGAAACGGGCACGAGTGATGTTGGTGTAGAAGTCGATACCCTCGTAGAGAGAATCGATCTCGATCGAGGCCTGAAAAACAAACATAGAGCCGAATGAAAAAATCAAAAACAGCAAAGGTGATTAAATTTACCTGCGACGACGAAGAGAGGGTCCTCTTAGCGCTCGCAAGCAGTGCGCAGACGGCGGAGAGCGCGGGCATTGGAGGCAAGGTCCTTCTTGTGCTTGCGCTTGAACTCGGCGATGAAGTGGTTGACCATGCGGTTGTCGAAATCTTCTCCTCCAAGATGAGTGTCTCCGGCAGTCGACTTGACTTCGAAGATTCCGTCCTCAATGGTGAGGATGGACACATCGAAAGTGCCGCCGCCAAGATCGAAGATGAGGACGTTGCGCTCGCCGCTGGCCTTCTTGTCAAGTCCATAGGCGATGGCGGCAGCCGTGGGCTCGTTGATAATTCGGAGCACGTTGAGGCCAGCGATGGCTCCAGCATCCTTGGTGGCTTGACGCTGAGAGTCGTTGAAGTAGGCTGGGACAGTGACGACCGCATCTTTGACGGTTGATCCAAGGAAGGCCTCGGCAGTCTCCTTCATCTTGATGAGAACCATGGAGGAGATCTCTTCAGGGTGAAGGTCTTTGTCTCGCCCTTGTAGTCGACCTCGATCTTGGGCTTTCCGCCTTCAGCGGAGACGACCTTGAAGGGCCAGTGCTTCATGTCGGACTGGACGGCAGAGTCTTCGAACTTGCGGCCAATCAATCGCTTGGCGTCTAAAACAAAGTAAAGATAAAGCAATACGATTCTTACCGAAGACTGTGTTGTGCGGGTTCATGGCGACCTGGTTCTTGGCGGCATCTCCGATGAGGCGCTCGCTGTCGGTGAAGGCCACATACGAGGGAGTGGTGCGGTTTCCTAAACAAACAGTTTAATACAGCAGTCTAAAAGACGAGACTCGAATCTCGGTAACATTGCAGGCGTTCCCGAACTGAACCCGGAAGGCGGGGGCGAAAAGGGTTGTGAAACGCGGGCTTGTTTGCCCAAACACCCGGGGCCAACGCACTTTGGGCCCAGACAGAAGGCTTATCTCAAGCCTCAAGCGTTGTCGCGGGCCAAAACCCCAACAAAAATAGCTGCCGCCGGGGTACCAAAATCGGAAAGATTTAAAAATCTACCTTGATCATTGGCGATGATCTCGACCTTGCCGTGCATGAAGACACCGACGCATGAGTAGGTGGTGCCGAGATCAATTCCGACGGCGTTGTGCTTGGTAGCCATTTCTTGCTATCTGGTGTAGTTGAGTTTATCTGGAAAAGGAAGAGTTGGGTACGAAAAGAAACTGATAAAATTGGAAAGGCTAGAAAAGAGGAATAACGAGGATTCGAAAAGTATTCCCGCAGCCTGAATGTGAAAGGGCAGGGGAAAATACTAAAATGAAAGTAACAAAGAATAAAAAAGAAATCAAGAAGTTAGCTGCTGTTTTAGGCCAAGAAAATGGGCAGTTTGCGAGGTCAGGGCCGACAAATGGGGCGGCTAGCGGGAAGCACACATTCGAAAAGTGGCCCCACTAGTCCAGACTGGCACAAGAGAAGAGGGGGCGGGGTTTGCGAGGGCATGGAAGGTTCGGGAAAGCGGGAATTTCGCCGCGAACGTTCCACATCGACCTGGGAATTACCGTTGCGTCAGAAATCGTTTGGGGACCCGGGCTTCGATCGCGTAAAGTGTTGCATCACGGAATTTTGCTTTCGAAAAGTCATAAAATTGGTGATAAATTTTGAAATTTTAGACGCGAAAATTTAGACAATTTTTTGCAGAAAATATCTTCGAAACCAGAAATTTCGAAAATTTTCGAAGTCGTTGTGGGACCCGGGCTACGGTCGCGTAAAGTGTTGCATCCCGGAATTGCCCTGTCGAAAAATCTCCTAAATTGGTGCTAAACCTTTGAAATTTTTGAGGTGAAGTTTTGGACCATTTTGTGTGCTAATTTTTCAAGTCGAAACGCGCACAGGCTTCCGGAATCTCTTTTATTGAATTTCGCAAGTCTGGGAAGTTGCTCAACTGTGCTTCAGCTTTCAGGGAAAACCTCTCAATTCTATTGAAGTGTCTGAAGCTTTATAAAATGTCAGGGTTTTTTTAGATTTCTAAAGTCTGCTCTCGCGTTTCCTTTCGAAATCGGGACCCCGTAGAGGTTTCCCTTTCAACACTTCATGTTAGGGAAATATTGGCTCAGAGCGTTAGTCATTCCAGGAAGTGAATCAGTAACAACCTTGGTTGCCATCGTAACGGAGAACACGGCGTCAATTATTCATTGGTCTGGGAATTCAGTTTCATACCAAACTCCTTCAATGGGCTGCTTTATTAAAAATCGTGGTTCTTGTTATTTGTGGGCGGCGGGACACTTCTGAATGCCCGGCTATATCGGAAGTTTTCGCCTCATCCTTGCCCGATTTTCGCAGAAAGATTATGGAGAGGATCCTGAAAATAATAATGATTCTTGTGGGTTTCCGATCCTCTTACGCATCATAGGACAGGAAAAGGAATAATGCTATTTGGTCGACGGCTAATCTGGCGAGTAGCCCGATTTGAGGGCCGACTAACAGCCGTGTTAGTGCCCCGCCAAATTGGGAAAGTTGTGACACCGTTGTATAGATAGTCGAGGAACAAATTAGCTAAAACGATTGACAATATTGTCATAGGTGGCGTAGAACATACCATTTTGGCCAGGCTAAATTTTTGTTTGTTACTTTTTCCTGAGGCTCGGCTGTGCTTAAAAATTGAAGTTTAAGTTTTGAAGCCAAAAAAACCTACGGCGTGCAACTTTTTGTAGGCAAAACAATCTAGGGCTACAGTATTAGCCGCCAGTAGATTCATAAAATAAAGTAGCCCATCCCCAGGGTCAACATTGAATGCTCGGCCGAGTCTTAGTAAGGCCGAGACAAGATAGGGTATAATTAATTGAAGGTACGGTAATTTTAACGAATAGTGAAAGTATCTTCCTTCGAAGGATAGGGCTACGAATCTCCTAGATAAATTTATATCGAGTTATCTTTTTTTATTACCCGAATGATACGAATTCTTGCGATATCCGAATCCCTGTAGAAAGTGTTAACAAGTTTGAATATAGGGTCGAGCCGAAATATAGGAGTTGAACCAGCGTGTTGACAGTTTCCAGTGTGCACAGAAGTTCCGGTAGAACTCTGAAAATTGGGAAGCTTAAAAATATAGAAATTTCACGAACAGTGGGCAATGAAGGGCAGCCTGGCTCAAGCTGACCAGAAAACGAGCTGCGGCTTCTGCTACGAGAAGCAATCTAAAATAGTTTTTGGCAAAGAATTTCGGTAAGATAATCCTTACCTTACCGGCCACGCGATATGTGCGTTTCTAGCAGTTGAATAAAGTGCAATAGGGTTAGTGAATACACCTAGAAGGCTAATCTAAAAGCGAAAACCACCTCGATTCCTAGGTTTGATGATTACCAGTGCTGATCCCAAGTTATAGACATAAAGAACGTAAATGTGGCTGACCTCTTCGTCGACATCAACATTATTTAGATACAGAAAATAGAGTAGCACGATCAAATTGTTCGATTAAGACCGTGATACCTAGGGATTTCTCTGTTAAACTGGGTCGTAAAACCCACTAAAAAGAATTATCGTAGCTGTAGTAACTTCTACAAACTCTCGATACCGTCTGAACATCTAGGAGAGCTCGGGAAATCGTTCCAAGCGTGAAAAGCAGATTTTTTAGTTCACCAGGTGTCGCCGATTCCCAGGCCCATGTGACACTCAACTCGCAAAAGTTGTGGTAGTAGGAAGTAGAAAAGTGTTTGTATTTTCAGCTTTCACAACGGGTCCAACACCAAATTCACATGGATTTTGTGAACATTTGATTTTGTGACGCTCTAATTGAGTTTGTTAAATTTGGTGCTCAAAGTGTATTTTAGGTGTAGCGAAATTTATTGCTAACAAAACAAAGCGAGTTTTAAAGGTATGTAGTATTGTTAGGTCTTCAAAGAGTAGTAGGGGCGGACGGTGATCCACATTTTGTAGTCGTCCGTGTCGCCCTAAACCAGTTTTTGATGTCGTATTTAGAATTTAATTAATAAAGTTACGTTTTAGATTAAAGGAATTAAATAAATAGATTTTATTAAATCTAAAATTAGAGTTAAAATTGTTTTAAAAACCTCATTCTTTTCCCATTCAAAACCGCCCTCGTCTTGCCAGCGATGCGTCAAAGAAAAGGCTCGATACGGGATGTCGAAAAATAGACGCGGATCAATAACGATCAGTCTGAAAGCTCAAAAATTGCCATTTTAACCTTTAAAGGGATTATCAAGGCAAATCTATCACCCTCTGACTTTTCAGTCTCTTTAATAAGCTCCCCACTTGGACATTGGCCCTCCGACCGGTCGGACTTTTAGCATATTACATTGCACAGCAGCTCTCCTCATCCCGTCAAGCTTGTAGAACAGTTTGAAGCCGGGCTTGTGTGTTGCGTTTGGCTAAATTATAGATAAAACGATAGGATACGCTAGAATTCGATACCTTTAATGCCGTATCTACCGTAAGCTGACAGTTAAGTTACACAACTTCCAGCCGGGACTCTGAAAGTGTATTCATCCGTAATCTCGGTAAGGATTCACGCTTAGATTTGAAGCATTCGCAAGGGTCCGGAGCTCACCGGAGGACTCGATAACTTCTGAAATACCTAAAATTACGCTTTATTATATGTTCAGGGTTTATCCCTATACCTAGGCTCAAAATAGCCGCAAATAAAGAGCAATATCCGCGTCATTACTAGTTTGTAGATCACGTGGGAAACGGACAGCGTTGGTCGTTGTTTAGATTTTTCGAGACACATCCTCGGGCTGTTTCTCCCCTCGTGATAAAAACCGACAAATCAGAGTGCCCCCCCCCAAAAACATAGTGCAGCAAAATAGCCCCGGGGTGCCGGCTCGAGAAATGACCCAGGCCATTTGTTGATATTAAAATAAATGCCCAACAGGAATGGGGTTTTTGAAATTAGTTGCATCATGAAGGGTGTGAATTAACTTTCTTTGAATTTTTAAGTGCTTTCGCAGCATTGTGGGGAGCCAACTTTTTCCCTGGGATCAATTTTTAGTGTGTTACAGGAATAGCGGAAATGTTTCCTAAACTGTTTTTATTATTCTATGCGTTGTGCATATTAAAGCTTGGCCTGGTGGACGCCAAAAACTTCGCCGATCCGATCCATGGCCCAGGCGATATTTTCGTATATTCGTCCAAATTCGAGGTTCCGGAGGTGAAATTCGAGGCTGTCAGTAGCAATTCTAAAATTTGCAGCAAGTTTTTGCTAGTCATGATTGCTTACCCATCATCATGTATCCGGTAAAAACTACCGTAGCCGTCTGTACATTTGCGCTTACATAACCATAACTTCCAAACTTATCGTAGCCGATAAAGCTACGAAAAGGTTAAATTCTGGCATGAACAAGTCGGTCTACCCCTCGTCGATAGTTTAAAATTTCCATCACCGCCCCGAGTGTTTTCCGACTTATCATGGAACTATCCCTTGGTTCGGCTCTTTTCGAGCTGCAAGAACCCTTGTTCATGCTTTCAAGCGTTTTTCGAAGTCCATAAAGGTGGCGGTCACATCCCTGGTACATTTTTTATTTTTTACAAAGCTGCCAGTTTTACCATTCCCTCCATCGCCTCGGCCATCAATTTGTTATGGGCGTCGTAGGCCAGCTTTGAAAGGCGTCATAACTCGTTGACCTGAAGGCCGCACGTTGGGATAAGCCCCCCTCGCTCTCTCCCTTCGCCGCCGCCATAGCTCAGTTGGTTAGAGCGTGGGTCTAATGTCAAGCCCAAGGTCGCAGGTTCGACCCTGCTGGCGGCAAACTTTTTGCAATTTTAGAGTTGACCCCTGACTGGTTTTTTGATAACTTTACGAGGTCTATTTCCGAGTTTTTGAAGAAGTACATCCTACTTCCTACTATATATAAAAAATATATAAAAACAGTGTCTGTGTGTGTGTGTGTGTATATTTGCATGCACTTCCGTTAGGATGTTCCGCTCCTACAGCCTCGGGGGAAGGGTTTTTGGATAGGGAAGAAACGACAATAGGTTTAGAATGGTCCGGAATCGACTGCACACACATAAAAATTTTGAAAAGTGGCGGTTTTCGCTATTAAAAATAGGTTTTTGTAAAAACCTGTTTGTTAGGGGAAATTAGCATACGCCGGAAGTAGGAAGAGCCTATATAAAGGGACAGAGGAGCCGTTTTTCACTTTTTTTTCTTGCTAGAATTCAGGAAGAAACATGCAAATTAAGGACTTTCACAGGTCCTGGACGGGGCCAGGGTTGAAAAGCCGCGAAGCGGTTTTTCAACCCTGGTATATAAAAAAATAGTGTTTGTGTGTGTGTGTATATTTGCATGCACTTCCGTTAGGATGTTCCGCTCCTACAGCCTCGGGGAAGGGTTTTTTGGATAGGAAAGAAACGACAATAGGTTTAGAATGGTCCGGAATCGACTGCGCACACATAAAAATTTTGAAAAATTGCGGTTTTCGCTATTAAAAATAGGTTTTTTTAAAACCCTGTTTGTTAGGGGAAATTAGCATACGCCGGAAGTAGGAAGAGCCTATATAAAGGGACGGAGGAGCCGTTTATCACTTTTTTCTTGCTAGAATTCAGGAAGAAACATGCAAATTAAGGACTTTCACAGGTCCTGGACGGGGCCAGGGTTGAAAAGCCGCGAAGCGGTTTTTCAACCCTGGTAGAGATGTTAAGAATCAATTAACAATCAAGATTATTTGCATACAATGGCACAATATTATTTGATTTGGATGGGGCTGAGCGCATGACCAAGTAAAATAATATTATTTGACTCCGATTGTGAGAGAACCAAGTAAGATTACTTGATTTACTTGATTTACTTGATCAAACAATAGCTTTCTGGAATTCTGGCATTTTTCGGATGGTAATGAACTTTATGACATGATCGCATGCTAATTTACTGGGTTCACGGCACGATTGCCTGATTTGCATTGCAAATTTGCACAAAATCAAGTAATTTCGCTGAAAATCTAGTAATTCTCCCAAATCAATCAAGATCAAGTAAATCAAGTAATTTTATTTTACTTCATGCTTATTCAAGGAAACGGCGTAAAATAATTTTATATTTACTTGAAGATTTCAGATGCAAATAAAGTTGTTCAATCAAATTTACTTGGTCATTATATTACTTGATTCGTAACATCTCTAGTACCACATAACTGCTCTTTTCGGGTTTACATAAATCCATACCGGTTTACTCTCCAATAGCGCATTAGTAAAAGCCACAGCCCCGGGCGTACGACTTTTTATCGTTTCCGTTCTGCCAAGGTAGAATTTTCGCGTGCTGGCGGTTTCGTAAATTGGGGCGTAGCTGAAAATAGGCCAGCTAGATGGGGGATATTTAGTGGAGCAACCTACTTTCCATGAACCTTCCTAAAGGCGATCTGCATCGCTAGCTGTATGGACGGTATCCATGTAAATTTTCATCTTCTTTAGCTGGTCATTGCCGTAGCCATTATACCGGGGAAAGACGCGGACCCTGATTTGTGCCTTCTAAAATCGGTATTTAGCTTTATTTGTGTTGATTATTCATCTTCAAACATTAGGGAAAACCGACATACATGCTTGTAGAAATTATTTTCGGCTTCTTCTATGGCTTTTTCGACAGTTTTGTCCAAGGCGAAATCGATGAGGGTGGGTTTTTCAAAATCGACATTATCCTGAAATGTTAAATCGGTATAATCCATGACGCTTAAGCACCATAACCTAATTAAAAGTTCAAATAACACAAAATTAATTACATTTGGTGTCCAGACATGATGCCGAATTTTACGACCGGATATATTTCCTGCGTCAAGGACGACAATTGCATCTACGTTGGAGTGCTAGATTCTTTGATTTTATTATTTTTGGTTGGCCTACGTCCGCTTGCGTAGTAATCTGTCCATCTTTCATTATCGTAATATTCATATTTTTGTCGGCCCATTGCCCGTCTGGCTGTCCCATCATCGAATATACCAGCAGCTAAAAAGCGAAATTTAATTATCTCTCTCACCTCTCACCCTCTCTCACCTCATTCTCCTCAAGAATCTCATCGTCCGTCAGTACCACCGCAAAATTGACGACTCGATTTTCAGCAAATTTTCTGCATTTTTGGAGGATAGTTTTTGAAGGTGGCTGCGCATCTGGAAATTTTGAACTTAGCAAAACGAACTTAAAATCCTACATCGGCCCAAGTATCACGATGCTCTGCGGTTAGTGTCGCAACGGAATGACGTACTTTTGTGGAATTATTTCTGACGAATTCAAAAGCTCCTGATATGGGAGCCCATTTAAAATAATTTGTGGCTTACTGTACAATTCGTCAACAGATTTTAGAGCTCCATTTTTCATGACATCCAGCTCCCAGATATTCCCTCGGCAAAGAATGACGATATGAGACGGACAGGCGCCTTGTTCTTCTGAAAATATCCGGCTAATCATTAAAAATTCTAACGCACCCGTCTTGAAATAGCGTGCCATTTGATCTTTGGGGCGTTGCGGGACCCGGGCCGCGTTGAACAGGCATAAGTTTTGATTCATGTCCCAGATGACGCCTCGGCTTTTCATTACCGGATAGGTTTGCCTGAAAGTTGGATTAGGCTTGGGGTTCGGCTTTGGCTAGGCTTAGGCTTTGGCTTAGGCTTAGACTTTGGCTCTGACTTAGGCGTAAGCTTTCGCTTAGGCGTAGGCTTCTATTTATCCTTAGGTTAGGGTTTGGGGCTTAGGCGCGGGATTGGCTTAGGTTAGGCTTAGACATCGCTTCGGCATCAGCTTATTAGGCTTAGGTTGAGCTTAGTCTTAGGCTTAGCTTGTGCTTGAGCTTAGGCTTGGCCTTGGGCTTAGGCTTAGGCGTGAGTTTAGGCAAACGCTTTGGCATGTGCGTGGGCTAGAAAATTTTTCCAACTTACTTTCTCAAGCTCTCCCACACCTTTAACATATGGTAGATGGAATCGGCCGCTCGACAAATTTGCGATCCAATGGCCCTCGGAGCCCTTGGCTGTAAAATTCTAAAAGTTGCGAAAACTACAGTAACCCACCTGGATACTTGCCAGGGACAGGTAAGGAACAAGAGGCCCCCGAATTTCACAATAAGCATCGTACCACCAGTCATCGAGCTGAAATATATCGATGTTCGCCAGGCTTACGGGTTTTTTTAAATGTTAGTCTACGATACCTGCGAAAAAGTGCAGTAGTACGTCTACGGTCTATTCATTGTTTTTTTCAAAGAACTTACCCAACTATCCAATTGTTCTTTTCGGGCCAGCAACGCCTGCTGCAGCTGACCGGCCAGCGGACTGGAACGGAACTCCTCGACCGCCTTTTCCGTTTCTTTCCGGTCTTTTTCAGGAAGTTCGACAAGTGCTAAAGGATCAATCAAAAGAATTTGGTTTCAAGCTCTACTTTACCTGATTTTAAATACTTCTTGAGGGTAGCGTCGAGCTCGGGCACTCCAAGTTTCGGTAAGGAATTTTGGTATTGAAAGGTTTTTTCCTGAGGTTTGTCTGCCATTTTTAGGCCTAAAATCATAGATTCATTAAAAAACGAGCTATCAGCTTAAATAGGAAAAACACGGTCCGTTTATAACAAGACAACAACGGCAGATAGAAAGTAATTTTAAAGGGCTAAAAAGTAAATTGACGGCAAAAAGCGAGAGGCTTACGGTAGGAAAAGAAACTAAAACGCGTAGTTCACCGGTGAACTAAGTAGTTGTCACAGCACCAGTAAAGCAGAAGCGTGCAATGAGCTTAAAAACGTTTTGAGATGCCCTTCCGGTCTCCCAGTGCAAACTCCGGTCAAAAACGTGCAAATTACCGGCCTCTACTCACCCCCACGTGCTAATACAGCTGTGATTAGGCTACAGGCTACAGCCGTTGATGTCTTATCATTTCGGGGAGGGTGACCTAGTGCAAAGGTCGATGGGCAAGACGATTTGGGATCAATTTAGCAGGGATCGAAAGCCAGCCAAGGCTTGAAAAAATAGCCTTATGAACAGTATTGATTTTACAAACATGAGATGAAAAAAATGAGGAATTAAATACAAATAAATTACAAACTACAGCTATGTAAAAATGGTAGAAATGCCTAGTACACTACACCAGGCCAGACCTGATAAGCTCGGGTACAAAGTGAAGCCAAGCCGCTTATCTTTCCTTGCAAAACAAGCGGCTCCAACGTTGCACACCTAATGCCAAAGTTTCCGAGGGGATTCGGTAATTACATTATAAAAAAATTTGAAGGCGTTCAAATTAACTGAACGCCCCTTGGAAACTCGCGAAGGAACGAAGGCAGAAAATTCGAAATCGCCCAGAATCCTCTGAATTTGCAAAATTTTCCTTTGCATAAAAATTTGCAAGCAAACCATAAATTACCCAATGACACTACGAAATGCCCTGCCTCCTTTGGCTGCTCCTACTCGTCGCTCAACTTGGCGCCACTCAGAATCACACTGGAGTTAGGGTAATTCTTTGGACAGAATAGGAACAGCTTCGACGAAAACCGACATTTTCCACGGCATCGGTGAATTTCTAAATTCAGAATTCATCGCTGAACTCGACCAGAAACACCGATGAATTCGGCGCAGGCGAAGAAGCGTTTGAAGCGGCCGATTCCCGGCTCGACCAGCTTGATGCGAGGCTATTTTGGATTGAAAAGGTAACGTAGACCTGCAAAAATCGACCGCCATGAAAAATCGACAGAAAAACAAGAACACACAATCTCATTTTCCAGATCTACCTCTTCGTTTTTCTGGCAATTCTCGGCCTCACCCTGCTGTGTGCGTGTGCCGTTATTGGTGTCCTCGGCTACATGATCATGTTAGTAATACTATTCAAAAAATATCGACACTGATAATGACGGCAGCAAAATTACCGATAGGCCAAAATCCCGACAGACCGACATACCGACAGCCGAAATTCCGGTAAGAGTTTACTTTACCCCCCCCACAGCCGAAGGGTCTCAAAGTTGTCGGTATTTTCGCTTATTTTGTCGGGATTTTTGCAACGCTATTCGATAGAGCGTCGAAAAATATACTAAGAATTTTAATTTGAGCCTACAATAATCCTACTATATATAAAAAAATAGTGTTTGTGTGTGTGTGTGTGCCACTTTGCATGCAACTTCCGTCAGGTTGTTCCAGTCGTATCTCAATAAGGGGGGTATTTAGGGGTATGTTTTATACGTCATTAGGTGCGTAATGGCCTGGGGATGACTGCACACCAATAAAATTTTCAAGAATGAGCTGTTTTCGACGTTAAAATTAAGTTTTTGTTGAAAAATGGGCCACCCTCTTTGTTAGGAAACAATTAGCATACGCCGGAAGTTGCGGTAGCCTATATAAGAGAAGAGAGGGAGCGTTTCTGATTTTTTTGTCATCGAAAATCGTGAGAATTATGCAAAGTGAAGAATATCATCGGCTAAATTTCACTTTACGGTAACTAAATAAAATGTCGTTTTTTCGATTGGAATCGATAGATCTCGTCGAGTTCTACCATTTCCAGTTGAAAAAACTATTGGGACTCGCTTCTAAAAAAAGTTATAAACATTTTAAATTGGCTAGTTCACTTTACGGTAACTAAATAAAATGTCGATTTTTTAACTGAAATCGATAGATCTCATCAAGCTCTCGCGTTTCCCGTTGAAAAAACGATTGGGACTCGCTATTAACAAAAGTTATAGCTGTTTTAAACCAATTCACCCCGCATCGAAAAAGTCGATTTCGGCTACGAGGGACCCTTTGTACGGAAAAACGTAATAGTTGTGAACGTACTGGGGTACCAAATACGGGGCCGCTGCAAAAGGCGCAGGAAAACTTTATTAGCACACATTTTGCACCTCCTCCGAATTTATAAATTTCTGAAACATCAAAAAGACGGTTTTGCAACAGGAGTCACTCGATTTGGAGGGAAATGACCGCTACTTCCTCCGCTCTGCGACTAGAAAAGGCTTCGTGCCACCGGGGGCCTAGTCGCTTCGGATGGGTGCGAGCTCAGTACAGGGTTTCGAAATG
This sequence comes from Mesorhabditis spiculigera, assembly GCA_958295435.1. Taxonomy (NCBI): domain Eukaryota; kingdom Metazoa; phylum Nematoda; class Chromadorea; order Rhabditida; family Rhabditidae; genus Mesorhabditis; species Mesorhabditis spiculigera. The sequence goes on from CATQJA010001020.1 coordinate 15,368, forward strand.
GGGCGCCAAGGCCGGCGAAGCGGCCGGGGGCGCCCCCATTTCGAAAGAGGGAGCGGCAGCCCATCCGAAGCGACGGCCCGCCTTGCCTGACAATTTCACAGTCAAAAATGTCAAAAATATAGTGTAGCTTCCTCCGAACAACTTTCCCAAAGGTTTTTATAACTGTAAATGCCAGAACTCGACGATATCTATTTATCGCAGGCGAAAAATCGCATTTTTACGAGGTTACCGTAAAGTGAACCAACCACTTTAAACCGTTTATAACTTTCGTTAAAAGCGGGTCCCAATCGTTTTTTCAACTGGAAATGGTAGAACTCGACGAGATCTATCGATTCCAAGCGAAAAATCGAGATTTTATTTAGTTACCGTAAAGTGAACTAGCCAATTTAAAATGTTTATAACTTTTTTTAGAAGCGAGTCCCAATAGTTTTTTTAACTGGAAATGGTAGAACTCGCCGAGATCTATAGATTCCAATCGAAAAATCGAGATTTTATTTAGTTACCGTAAAGTGAAATTTTCCCATATCATCGGTTCAGACGGGGTCAGGGTTGCAAAGTCGCGAAGCGGCTTTTCAACCCTGGTGTAAAATAAAAAAGTTATAGCCAAAAACTTCCGGCTCAGGGGGGGGGGGTAAAGTAAACCGTAGCCGAAATTCCGATTTCCAAACGCCATACAGCTTAAATAGCGACAGCCAGGGGCGTACACGAACCCGATTTTTGGGGGGCAACTCGAAGATTTTTTTGTCGACCTTTTTGTTGCCGACAGCCAGAATCCGGCAGGAAAGATCCCGACAACTATAATCCCGACAGTCAAAATCCCGTGAGCAAAATCCCGACAGCGAAAATGCCGAAGTCCAGGGTGGGGGTTTAAAAGGAAGTGAAGTCGATTAGCCTCAACAATATGTCGGAATTTTGGCTGTCGGGATCTTCGCCTGTCAGGATTTGAACTGTCGGCATTATGGCTGGATGTCCAAAATTTAGCAAGCTGCAAAGAGCCCTCAAATCCACGACAATCCCAAAATCCCGGGACACCGCCGGGCCGCTGAGTTCGGATGTGGAGAGCGTCGCTCCGAAGGTGATATCAGGTTTTCGCAGTATTAGAGGGATTTGAAAGTATATATTGGTCTATTTGCTAGATATACAGAAAATTAAAAATTTATATACGTTTAGCACTCCACCATCAAGGAAGCCAAGGTGTCGAAGGCTACAAAGGAGCGGCATAACAAGCCAAGTCGCGTCGACTCTGTCATTTCGCGGGATGTCGCTACGAGTACCAAAGCGAAGCCAGTGAAGTCGGCAATCTTGATGAAGCCGATGAAGCCTCTGAAGCCAGCTAAAGGTGGACAGGTATGTGCGAGTGAGAGAGGGGGAGAGAGAGAAAAAGAGAGAGAGAGAGAGAGAGAGAGAGTAATTTTTTACATTCCAGCGTAACGCCTCGACGAGCACAAGCTGTTCGAAGATTGAAAAATACGAGATTGTGGGTTTAACTGAATTCTTTAGCGAATAATTAAACAGGAGGACATCTACGTCGACATGTCGATCGGTGGCCCGCGGAAGCAGAAAAAGACGCGTCCGCATCCCAGCCCGCCACCTCCGCCCGGTCCCATGAAGGTCACTTTTCACATCACTTTCCTTACAAGAAATACATTCCTTGGAAATCACTAGCGTTTTTAGTGTACTTTAAGATATTTTCGGTGATTTTTTATTATTAAAAAGTGCGTTAAATTTTAGCCATTTTGAAGGAGTGCTTTTTTACTATTTGCCTAATTTTTCCTAAGCTTTTATCAATTTTATAACTCAACTAAACACGGTTTAAAAAGCTATTGAATAAATATTTAGAAAGCGTATTTTAATAAATAACAAACAAAATAAGTAAACTGACCTAAAAACAAGTTAGAATAATAATTTAAAATCTCGTTAAATAGAGACCTTACGAGAACGAGCCGTCTCAATTCCAGTGTCACGCCGCCACGAGCACCGAGCACGCCATCCTCTGGGGTTCTGAGCTGGGCACCAATTCGGTGCGAATCTTCCGCGAGACTTTTTTTATTCAGGAATTTTTAGTGTCGCGACTAGGACGACAAGTGCGACAAGGAAGCCATCGGAATATTTACCAACTGACGCTTCCTCTACAATTCCCACGCGCACGAAGAAATACTTGAAGAAACGATTCGATTTCTTGGATAGTTGTTGTAGACTGAAGTTGAATAAATTTTGGGGAACACAATTTGCATTTTTAGGACTGAGTTTATACAAAGTCGGAGCTTTTCTCAGTTACCCTCAAAATGCAGCGCCTCCTGTGGCTGTTCTTCTTCATCTCCTGCCACATCGTGGTCAGCCAGGGCGGCCAGGCCGGGAATACGGTAATTTTCGCTTAACCTCAAAGCTTGGAAATTTTGGCGGCAGTGGGCTGTTAGCGGGGGGAGGGCGAAGAAATTGTTCTCCAATAATTTTGTGCGATGCTGTAACGAAATTCAAATGATTTTACAGTATATTTTACAGTATTTTACAGCATTTTCAATGTTTCTAAATGGTAGAACACCCTGACAATCTCAAAAATTTGGAAAATTTTTGATGTTTTAGGCAAGGTGTATGTGAAAAAATTCCCAAAAAAGGCCGAAAAGTATACCAAAGTAACGTAGACCAACCTGGGAGAACCTGCAGTTTAGCCAAGTTTACCCTGACCTCGCCCCAACTAGCCACTTACCAACATGTTTTTAGCCCTCAAACGAGCCCGTCGCGAAGACGAACACTTCGTCGGCTCCAGTCTCGGATTCGACGGCCGCGAGCAGCTCAAACGACGGAGCCACCTGAAGGGGACGGCTCCGAGCTGGACGGCCGTGTTCAGCAGCTTGACGCCCGCTTCTGGCAGCTCGAAAAGTACGAAATTTCGATCCTTTCCCTATTTTTCTGCTTTTAGCGCCTCAACAAATCGGTGCACGCCTCCGCCGTCTTGGAGGAGCTCAAGCAGGATACGGTAGCTGGCTTCAAAATACACTAAATAGCTTCAGACAAACCAGACATTGCTTAAACAAGTAGAAAATGTTGTCATTTGCGTGGAAAAATAAATTTTTCGACCTAAAATGGTCTTCCTAAAAAAATTGTAAGGTTTTAATAATAGGGCTGAACTCCAGATACCCCCCTACCGTATCTCGGCTCGCGAGTTTATGGGCAGGTGTGTAAAGTACACCAAAATACTCGCCAGAGCAAGACGAACATTTTGGTATACTTTACACACCTGTAGACGAATAGGACAGCGTCCTTTCGTCCTTTACACACCTGTAGACGAAAAAGACGAATTTTTAGTATCTTACCCATAATATTTTTAAGAAAGTCAGTTCAAAGCAATTTACTCCGAAAGAGCCAATTTTTCGCAATTTGAAGCCCCGCTTTTCAGTTGTTCTTGATCGGCTCCATCGGCGTGTTCGGCGCGGCCATCTTATGCCTGTGCTTGTCGACTTGTGTGCTTGGCTGTCAGGTGATGTAGGGGAAATTCGGGTCACTGTGGAAGATGCTCACTTTAGCAAACTGCAAAAGCGGTCAAGCCGACGGTGGCGAAAGAGCCGAGCGTGAGCCCAAGCCCGAAAGTGCCGCCGGTGGTGAATGATGTGGAGAGCGTCGCTTCGAAGGTATCAAAATCGGAGTTTTGCTTTATACGTGCTAGAAAACGCCAAAATCGAGCCTTTATTAACACTAGGACGACGGGTAGTTTTCATTTAGCGAGCCCTTTCCTAATAGCTTTTTGTGGGCAACGCATATCTATCGAGATCTAGTCAAAATCTACTTTATCTACACAGATCTACTTTTTTATTTTACATTATTTTAGGCTCAAATTAAAACTCTTAGTATATTTTTGACGCTCTATCGAATGGCGTTGCAAAAATCTCGACAAAATCAGCGAAAATACCGAAAACTTTGAGACCCTTCGGCTGTGGGGGGGGGGGGTAAAAGTAAACTTTTACCGGGTTCGACTTTAACGCTGTACAGTCGTCCCTTTAAAGCTACTCAGAAGCCTGAACAGGTTACAACAGCCTAATGCCGACCAAACACCGACAAACCATAATGCTGTCAGCCAAAATGCCGACATTCAAAATCTTGAATTGCAGGCAGAAAGTATTAATTCGAGCGTTTTTGTGTCGGTTTTTTGACTCTTCGAATTTGGGCTTGTCGGCATTTCTCTGCCTAGATTTTGGACTATCGAGATTTTAGATTCCATTCCCTTTCAGCGCGATTCCACGACGAGCACCGCCGATGGGCACAGACTTTCGAAGCAGGAGACCCTCGAGAAAGAGGTATTTTATCAACAAAATCTATTTTTTTAATTTTCCAGGGCAACGACGGCCACTACGAGGATTGCTCCTTCAGCAAGCCGGTCACGCCAAAGGTAGAAAAAAATGAAATTTTTAATAAATTTAACGCTTTTTTCAGCACACCGAAGCCTAGAAGATACTCGTTCACCCCCCGGGCAGCAATTGGGAAAAATTCGACCAAAAATCTGAACACGTTTCCAAATTCCGAACTATCGCTTGTAAACGGCGTGGTTATCGGATCTGAATAAATGTTTTTGCATGGGATATCTTATGTTTTGCTTGTGATGATCGGGCACCGACTTTACACGATTTCCCTGCAAATAATTTGCATACAGCCCCAATTTTGCTGTCACGATCCGGAAAGAATTCGGGTCATGGCGTAAAAATGCTGCGCATCGTCTCGCTGCTGCTGTTCCTCGGCGTCGCCACGCTCGCCGAGGTCGCTGTCGGGCTCGCGTCACCGACCTCGAAAACAAGACAAAGGTGCGGTATTTGCGCTCGTATAACACTTGGGAATTGTCTATCTACCTAAAACTATCCCAAAAACCTTCAAAAAGCCGTTATTTTTTTTGTATTTTCTAACAAAATTTGTAAAATTTGCGCTTAGGAATAGCAATAAGGGGGTTAGAAACTCGTCCTATATTCATATTTAGGAAATGGGATACTAAGAAAAATTTGTTTTCTCTTCTGATAACCCCCCCCGATAACGCGAAAGAGCCGAAAATAGGGAAAATGGTTCGCTTTCGACCACATCGCCTGAAGCCCCTCCTCTTTTCAGCTCTTCTCGAACGATGAGTTCACCAAGCTGAAGATTGGCATGGAACAGCTGGGGGAGACTACGGTAGGTGGGGCACGATTCAGAGATTTGATCATGCCACCCTTTAGCAAAGCGTCTTCATCGGCGTGTGCGTGCTGGGCGGCGTCGCCGTGTTCTTCTTGTGCTGGCTCATCTTCCTCTGTCTGGCTGTTATGTAGGTCTTTGACGCGGTTTTGGTACTGGACTGTTAGCGGGGGGAGGGGGGTCAGGGAACAAGTTAATTTTTAGTTTTCTGCTTATTCGACCGGTTAATGATAGATACTCACTTTTTAACAATCCTTTCTGGCTTTGGGGTGTTTTAAATGGTCTGTGCTTGACCCCCCTTACTCATGACTTTTTTCAGGGGCATGAACAAGTCGATCACGCTGCTGCAAAGCCAAATTAACGACGTGGGCGGCGGGGGTGGCGGCGGGACGACGATGGCTGCGAGTGTGATGATCCCTGGGGTATGTTGCCCATTAAAAGCTGAAGAGTGAATTCGTTTTGTTAAGGCCAGCCCAACAAAGTCCAAATCGTCCGACTCGCCGGGTGGCCGCGACCAGACGGAGCGTCCGAAGCTCGACCTCTGAACAATTATTCGCGCTTGATAAAGCTAATTCTTAATCACGCCAATTTAAAGGGACCGGCAAGTCATCGTTCAGGGTTTTTTGTGGTGTGAATTGGGAATCCAGAGCAGTAAAATCTATGCTTTTGCCTTGCTCGTCCCTTTAAAGGAGGCGAAAATCCAAAAAGAAAGCTTTTTTTTAGAAACCCGTCGAGCCGGCCTTTTCGCAGACGGACGGAGCCCCGGTCTCCCAACATTTGGGCCCGAAATAGAGCCGAGCCGGCCCCAGCTACTCGTCCCTACCGTACGCCAGCAATTCCGATAGTTCCTATTCACAAGATGTTTCCCCGCGCTTTCCCATTGTTCACATTTTCCTTTCCGGTGTTGTGTAATGGAATAAAGATTTTGTAAAAACCGTATCTTCTTGATTATTGCTTGGTTTCCGCAATAAAAAAGGCAAGTCTGAAATGGGAAACGGACGTCAAAACGAGAAAATCATGATATGATGGCCCGGACGACCCTGATTCCCAAACAGCAAAAACATTCTTCCGTTGCGGGGAATCGAACCCCGGCCTTATGGGTGAGAGCCATAAATCCTAACCACTAGACCACAACGGAGGATGGGGCTGTGGTGGGGCGGAGGGGGCTAACCGGTAGGGGGCACCCCCGCCGGCGTGTCAAACACGGCCGCCACGACAGCCAAGGCGTCGTTCAAATTCAGTCTGTTTCCATTAGGTATCAGTGATTTTGCCTTGGCAACATCAGGCTCGTTTCGGAATCGTCAATCCAAGAAGCTGAATGAGTCCATATTGCCACGCGCCGAAATTAGCCCGAACAGCCCCATTGATCCCACCTGGGAAAACACGGGGGTCGGTGCTCGAATTAACGATAACATTTTGAAAATGATAATTGCAAAAGGGTCAATCAACAATGTCAAAAATAGAGTGTGGTCTTCAATAGCTCCCTTCCAGTTTTCGCTTCCATAAGATCTCTTTACGCCGGAAAAAGTCTTCCAAATATTACAGAACCAGTGGAAAAAGCCGCTTCGCGGCCCTTTCCACTGGACCCTCCAGGAACGATGACTTTCTTCTTTTTTAGCCTGCAGCGCATGAACGTGAGTCAAGGAGCCATTCTTTGACCTGCGGCGCCAGAGCCTGGTCCAAGGACCTTTCCGTTGGCCTGCGGCGCTAAAGCGAGAGCCAGGCCTAAACCTCGCGCTAGTATCTTTTTGCCTACAGCGCTAGTTACTGGTTTTTCTCTAGAATTTGGCCTGCGGCGGGAGAGCCTAGGCCAAGCATTTGCCTGCGGCGCTAGAGCGCGATCCAGGCCTAAACGCGCTAGGAACCTTTTTACCTGCAGCGCTAGTTACTGGGTTTTCTCCCATCCCTTGCCTGCGGCGCAAGAGCCTGGGCCAAGGACCTTTTCTTTGGACTGCGGCGCTAGAGCGAGAGCAGGCCCCAATCTCGCGCACCCAGAGCCTAGAAATATCTTTTGTTACTGAACTGCCAAAAGCAAAAAATTAAATTCTCCCAGGATCCGAACTCACGACCATGCGCATCGTAGACCGGGCGCATATCCACTACACCATCCCACAGATGGGAACAGGCGGCGGGAAAGCCCTCTTCCGTTCTGGGGGAAAGGGGCGTCGGGGAAAGCAAAGAAAAGGGCGACCCAATGATCCCCGGAGGGAGGCCTACTGGTCAATTTACATAATTCGGTTTTCTAGTCTGAATCAGCTGAAAATTTGCAAAGATAATAAGATGCGCGTGATGCCCACCATCGAATACATAAGTGGTCCAAATTACAGAGCGAAATTTCATCTGGGCTCTGAGATATGGCCCGGACACCACGGCTCTTGGCCCACTTTATTAAGGACTTTTTATAAAAATCTTCATAAAAAATTCATTTTAGAAAATCTGACAAAACGCCGAATTGTATATCGGGAGAATTCAATTCTCAATCGACCCTCCAAAAATTAGCGCCCAGTTCCATTTGGATCGCGAGATATCCTCTGTACAAACCTTTTTGGCCACAATGTTAAGGGTTTTTCACTATTTCGCTTGTAAAATCGTTAAATGAAGGAATTTCGAAAAACAAAAAATGTCTATAAAGAGGATGTGTTTCTCCACCTACATGCCAAAAATCAGCGCGAAATTCGGCCTGACGGCCGAGAAATCGGCTGCACAGAAAACAAACATACTTTTCGCTTATAGGATAGGATTTCCACAAAAGTTTTTTCTAGTTCTTTTGCTTCTTTTTCGACTTCAATATAGTTAAAGTTTACTAACAATGAGGCGCTATTAAAATGACTTACTACAGACTTCATTATTAGGCATTTTCTGTCTTAGGTCTGCCCCTTGCCGCTAATTTTAAAGAACTTTTTCGCGATCGGTTTCACTGAACAAGGCGCAGTCACGACACCGAACAAATTGTTCCGCTAGCGCTAGCATGCCATGATATCCTAGCCCACGATTCTAATTAGCTTAGCGCTTGTTAGGCGCCGGTACAATGCGCGGATCCGTGTGAATTTCCGACGTTCCCGTACCGTCAGCATTATAAAAATGCCTGGGATTCCCAGATCGTGTCTCACAGGAAGTAGTCGAGCACAAACTTTAGACATCCCGACTCACGAGGAGTGCTTTTTTGAGTCATCGGCAAAACCTTAGCGAGACCTAGCTCATTCAATAAGAATTCGGTTCTGAACAAAACCCCGTTGTTCTTTTTTGCGGAACGGCTATCCCTGATTTTATAAACTTAAAATACTAGTGACCGTCTCTTACCGAGCGCCTTTCGAGCAAAAAGATAGGCTTTTGGATGCAGTTTTAAAATTTTATAAAATCAGGGATAGCCATTCTGCACAAAAGAATCAACGGGGTTTTGTTCAGAATCGAATTCTCTATCGAATGAGCTAGGTCTCGTAAGGTTTTGCCAATGACTCAAAAAAGCATTCCTTGTCAGATCGGTCGGGATTAGGGACTTGTAATTCCACGTTATTTGGTTTGGCACGTTTTAGGCGATTTCCGAGTACCCCATTCGCATGGAAACCCCCAAAAATAATGGGTTTAAGGTCAGTCCACCCCAATTTTATGGGAACGAAGTCGAAGTTGTGATTGTCGTTGTTCGAATTCAGGTAAAAATTTGTATGCATATTTCTCTTAAAATGTTTCGTACGATTCGCCAACAGGTAGCTCACAAACTGGTAGCTGTTCAGCAACACTTTGCCCTCCACTTATTTTCATCATTTTTTTCAAAAATTCGGTAGACCGGCAGGTGGGGCTGGACCACAAACAGGTGCTGTATTTGATTTCCTGGAAAGCGCTACAATCTTGCTTTTTGAATCCCGGTGAACGCCGAGCGAATTTGTTTTTGCTTTTCGTCTAGTCCTTCACGATTTCTCAAGTCTTTTTGGCCGTTTTTATGTTGTTTTTTACAGAAAGTATGGAAAACTACACGTCAAAGTATGTATTCCTGCCCTCACCGGAAGTAGAATGGGTCCTGGCACGGATTTATACCGTAACCTGGACCACCGGATCGGCGTTATTCGGGATAGCTGTGTATTTTCTGCTCCGGATACCGTCTCCAGCTACAAAGAGTTATAAACGAATCCAGCTGAACCTACTGGTAAGTATACTTAATTCGGGTTCTTCGGCATTATCGGGGGATATCAGGAGAGAAAACCAACTTTTTTCCTTACTTGGGAGCCTTTTCTAAAATAAATGGAAGAGTTTTACTACCTTTTCATGCTAATAATCAACGCAAAAACTTTACAAATTTTGCTAAAAATATGCAAAATAGCGATTTTCGATAAACAAAATTGGCGATTTTGTCGGACTTGAGCTCCGAATTTTTGGTGTTTAGATAGTTTTCTACTTGAAATACGACGATTCTAAATTATCCGGACCCCCCGCTACGGCGAAAGCACCTTAATTTAATTTTATCAAGTTTGAGGCGCAGCTTTCAGTTTGGGCTTTTACCAAAACTATATTTTGTATTAACGGCAAAATTCAAGCATTCAGATCGCATACGCACGATAATCGCATCGCATACTCGCGGATACGATAATCTCCATTTACAAGCCTATCCTTTACGCCCCAATCTACTGCGTGAAAATGTTGAGCGATCATCGATTCACGAAAGAGCAGTCATTTTTGGGGATTGTGAGCTGTGGATCCCGATACCTCAACTCAATTTCTAGAATCTCTACTACTTTATGGTTTTTATATCGCGACCGTGATTTACTACACGGGTATTACCAAGTATCAAACCGCCCACCTGAAGGAGCGGGTTTTTGAGCGCCGGATGAAGCTCGGCCTCATCGCCGTTTTTGTCTGCTTGGCGACTTGTTCCAGTGTTTGGCTCTGGTCACAGTATTTCTATGGGGAAGCGACGATTGATCCGATTAAGGTGAGTCTGGAAGAATATGGCTGCTGGAATGCGAGGGGCTCCGAAAAGTGGTCCAGGGCCCCTGCGTTGATTACTGGCCGCAGCGCGACCGCGCCGCTTGGTCTTGGCCCATTGTTGAACGTGAAAACGCTTGCATTTAAAAATTCTAAAGTTATTTGTGTAATCCTCATCGAATTTTGATCATTTTATACTTTTTAATTCTGAAAATGGATCAAAGAATCACCGAGATCGAGTGATTGGGCGCCTTATCAGACATGACGACATGTTTTCGCCGCGCACTCGAAAAGTCCTTTTCGGTCCGAGAACTATTCGGTTTTACTCAAATATTTTACGCTTTTTTCGCAACGAAACGATAGTTGCCGGTATTTTGGGGCAGTAGCCCTTGCGTTTTCTTTCATCAGTAGGATCAATCCCCGCACGCACGAATTTTGACCTCCGGGCCCCTTTAAGCAACATAAGTTTAACTCAGAAAACACTGTGCAGGTGCCAATTTAATACGCCGACCACATTGTAAAGCCGATTGTTTTTGCATTAACAGTAAAGTAGAGCCGTGGCAGGTGATCGGCTACGTCAGCCCCTGGGGAATTGCAGGCTCTCGTCGTACTTAAACTATCTAGGTGTTTTTACCAGGAAAATTTCACACCAAATAGCAAAGTATTTGAATATCTGAACTGCCCTCGCCAATAAAACCCGTTTTTAAGGAGTGAAGCCTTTTAGGCGATTTTTATCCAAAAGAATGAAGGTCGCATTAAGGTTAAAAATCTTCAAAATATCAAATAGACATGAAAAATATAAAGATCCAAAAATGTCGATTTTTGCGAGCGGAAAGTTCGGTCTGTACGAGCGCAATGCCGGATTTTTGAACGGTTTAGAGATTTTTTTTGGAGATTTTTCCGCTTAAATATGTTATTTAATCTTACTAAATACACATTAAAATTGTGATAATTACTTTACTAATTATTTCTGGACATTTACAACAAAAATCCGCCTCCCCGATCCAGCGAAAGAACCAGAATTTTCAGGTGTCGCCGCCAAACCCTATTTTTGCGGCAGGAATAATGTCCTGCTCGTCGATATGCTCCCACTTGTTCGAAACATTTTCCGCGCCGTTTTGGTCCTATTGACGATCACCACCTGCCAATACTGCTACATTGTAGCGTCCACCATCCACAACAACTTGGTGAAGTTCGGCTCCCAGCCCCAGGAGAGTCGAAAAACACGAGCATTGCGGCGCTATTTTGCAACTGTTTTCTTATTGCAGGTGGGTATAATTTTGGGAAAATTGCGTTATATGGTCACTAAACGGATTTTGGATTTTTATATACCAAAATGCTCAGCAGTTCGAGCTGGTTCAGGATCAGTTGAAAAAACTATTGGGAAACACTTCTGGAGCGAGTTATAACACTTCAAAGTTGGCGAGTGTCGTATATGGTCACTAAACGGATTTTCGATTTTTATATGTCAAAACGCTCAGCAGGTCGAGCTGATTCTAGAACAGTTGAAAAAACCTTTGGGAAAAATCTCTGACGCGAGATAGCTAGCTTACAAACCGTCCATTCAGCCCCTGAAGTAGTACGTAGTACACCAAAATACGCCAACTGTACATCGTAAAGAAACGGAATGGTGGAGAATTGCCGTTTCAAGGGTAAAAAAATACATTGTCAGGCAAGGTGGGCCGTCGCTTCGGATGGGCTGCCGCTCCACTCTTTCGAAATCGAGGCGCCTGGGCGCTTCGCGCTCCTCGGGCGCCCCGATTTCGAAACCCTGTACGAGCTCGCACCCATCCGAAGCGACTAGGCCCCGGGGTGGCACGAAGCCTTATTTTTAGGCTCAGATCCAGTGTGTAATGTCAAGCCAAACGCTTATCGCACACTTATCCATCTTCCCCTAAAACGGAATTTCCGGGGCAAAAACATGGTATATAGGGGGCTGTTTGAAGCCCAGCTTCGAAGTGGTATATCTCATAAGTGGTATATTATTCAACGTACTCCCATGAGTCAGGCAAGGTGGGCCGTCGCTTCGGATGGGCTGCCGCTCCACTCTTTCGAAATGGGGGCGCCCCCGGCCGCTTCGCCGGGCTTGGCGCCCCCATTTCGAAACCCTGTACGAGCTCGCACCCATCCGAAGCGACTAGGCCCTGGGTGGCACGAAGCCTTATTTTTAGGCTCAGATCGGGTATGTAGTTTCATGCCAAACCCATTTCGAACCCAACCATTTTTCGCACCACCGAAAACTGACTCGCCTGGGCGACAACGTTATGTATTGGGCCGGGGTAACGCGAAACTTTGTAGTGTTATATCTCGCTCCAGAAGTATTTCCCAAAGGTTTTTTCAACTGTTCTAGAATCAGCTCGGCCCGCTGAGCATTTTGACATCTAAAATTCAAAATCCGTTTAGTGACCATATACGACACTCGCCAACTTTGAAGTGTTATAACTCGCTCCAGAAGTGTTTCCCAATAGTTTTTTCAACTGATCCTGAACCAGCTCGAACTGCTGAGCATTTTGGTATATAAAAATCCAAAATCCGTTTAGTGACCATATAACGCAATTTAGCCATAATTTTTGTTAAACTTATTTATTTTACTTTTTACTTTACTTATTCATATTTTTGGCTTTAGGCACTTTGCCAACTTATCTACATCGCATTTCCTTACGTCATATATTTCTTGCTCGTTTTCCAACGAGTTGACCTCAGATTTTCTGGATTTTATTGGGGTGAGCCAGGACTTTCAATTATTCAGAGCCTTTTGGTATGTTAATTTCTGGTGCACCAGGGTTGAAAAGCCGCTTCGCGACTTCTCAACCCTGGCCCGTCTGATCCCATGAAATTCGTCAGTTTTCATAATTTTCCCGAATTCAGATGACAAAAAATGAAAACCACGTCCTCTCGCCCATTATATACGCTATCACCACTTCCGGTTTATGTTAATTGTTTCCTAACAAAGGGAGCTCGCGAAATTTTTTACAAAAACTTAAATCAACGTTCAAAATAGCTGCTTTTGTAAAATTTTATATGTGTGCAGTCATCTCCAGACCATTACGCACCTAATGACGTATCAATCATACCCTAAAACTGCTCGGTTATTGAGAAGACTTCCGGACACGCTGACGGAAGTTGCATGCAAATTGGCACACACACAAACACACTGACACTATTTTTTTATATACAGGGTATCCCAATAAAAAGGTCACGCTGGCATTATGCGATTTCAAATCCGATCGACTTGAAATTTTGAACAGAGGTGCGGAAGGGAATACCTTTTTATTGGGACCCCTGTATAGTAGGATTTCAAGCGAAGAATAAAATATATTTATTAATTCGGCATTTTGTCGAAAAACGGCAAATTTTTGCTAAAAAATAAATTTTTTTGTATTTTTCGCTAGCAATTTGCAGGGTTTGTTCGATTTAGGAATATTGAAAACAGCTGAAAAACACTTCCTTTGGTTGTATTAGAACAATTGAAGGAAATGAGTTGCCCCCCGTTATAATGCACAGGTACTTAATTTTTATATTTTTAGTAGCTGGTATCCACCCGATGTACATCAACGTCCACTCGATCTGCAACAGCTCGATACTATTGATTGCCACAAAGTCGTATCGGCTGCGAATTGCTCAAATGCTGACCTGCAAAAGTTAGTTAATACTATTTTTTCATATATTCTTTTTTTAGAAAAAGAAACCTACACGATCGGGAGCTACAATCGAAAGACGGTCAACAGCCTGACGCCAAGCATTTCTGTCATTGCCCCGGAAATGGAGAGGGTCGAGAACCAATAAAGACATTGCTTTTCGTTATTTTTCGCTTTATGCTTGTGTGATGCGGCGAAAGAATGACCGGGCGGAGTTACCGGAAGTTAACGCGTTGCCGCGCATTTCTTTACGTATTCTATTTGTTACTAGTGTTTCAGCGGGTGGAATTTCGATTTGTCGGCATCTATAGGGGTCGGTTTTTTGAAGAAATTTTCGACTTTTTCATTCCGCACTATTTTTAGTGGCCGGCATCCAAACTGTACGGCAATTTTCATTGCGATCAGCAGCAGCCCCATTCTATTACTCGCCACGAAAAGCGAGCGAGTGACGCTTCGACACCAAGCCCAAAGTTTTTCTCCAGAAAATCGGACCTTTGTCTACAACAAATGGATTGACGTCTGGCGGCTGCGCTTGAGTACCAAGCGTTAATTCGCTAAATCGAGTATTCCTGGGACATAAAAACCAAAATTTCTTGTAGTTTTGCGATTATTTTCCGTTTTGTGCGGTTTTTTTGTTGTCGGGCATTGACGTTCAATTCGACGTGAACCATTCGACATGCAGCAATGGCCCGTTGCCACGATAAGGCTTTTGTTGATGTCAACGAACATCTGCAATTTGCGAGGTATCAGATTTTTTCAAACCCTACCCGAGTCGCTGCCTCTTCGGTCTTGAACTCCGCCGTACAATTTAGGTTGTGGAGGCTGATGCTTAACAAGGTTAGCTTCAGGCATTCGTTGGTGCGATACCTTTCGTGAATCAATTCCGGATCGTTCATAAAGACATAGCGGATGATATCAGCTTTTGTCGCGTCTTTTGGCAGCCCTCTGAGCACGAGCTTCTTATGCGGCGATTCGAAGTCTGAAAAATCTTTTTAATCAGGGGCCATAGGATTATTGATCAACTACGAGTCACAAAGCATACTTGAAAACGGCTCCAATACGTGCTTAGCTCGCATGATGGAACCCATAGAGTTTTGCCGACATCGTTGCATGGCCTAAGTCGGACATACCTGGAAAATAGCTTTTGAAAACAAACCTCTAGGCAAGCGTCTTCAGAGAAAAATTCGACAATGACTTGGTAGATGCCAGATCCGGGCTTCTCCATAGGCCTGACTCCTTGGCTAAAATTGATTGGTCCAATTTTTCTCAGATTTTCCGAAAAACGCACATTCCGCCCTTGATCATGGTGCTCGCACCGAGCAAATTGTGGTAGATTAACTCAGGGGTCCAATCAGCTGATAATCCAGTGATCAGCAGCTTTTTCTTGTTGGGTATCTAAATGGACGTCGGATGTTAAAAAAGCGTATAGCCAAATCAGTCTAGCGTCAAATTTACCATTGCTTCATCCGCAATTTTCATCCGCATCGTATCGCCTGCCATCCCGAAGGGTACTTTTTCCTGTCATATTCTTTGATGAACTAAAAAAATTTGTATTAAAGACGATTTAATTATAACTTGCCGCCTTCGCAGCGGTCTCCGATTCGAAAAGCAACTGGCGAGTGTCCGGACCAAGGTGGATAGCCCTGGAAGGGTGAGCTTCCTCTTGATAGCCCATCGTCAATTTCAAATACCTTTTCAGACGATCCACATTGCCCCCTGCCATCCGTTTCACCATATATTTCCACAGGTCCGCGTCGTCTTCGTCAGGGATATTTGTCACGACGACGATCGTCTGATTGCCAGAATTCTAAAATCAGGATTTTCGGATTTAGATCGATATGACAAACCCTCGCCGGCGTTGGACCAGATGAGGTAGATGTGTAGGTATAGCTCGGAGGGTGAGCCGAAAACCCGGACGTGTATGGGTAGCTTGGAGGTGTCGGTGCCTAAATCGAGCTACCTTTGGCTTTCAGCTCTCCTGAAAGTTCCTGCCGTTTGAAAGTAGTTTTTAACGGTACCAAATAGCAAGAATATCAATAAAAATGGGACGGAAACCCCTTACCGGGCCCGTGACGTCGCCAGGACGTAGTACGTGTTGTCGCTCAAATTGATTCGCCTGAAAGTACGGTTGATTTATAGTAAAGGTGTGGATAAAGTTGTGCATTAGAATCATGTGAACAGACGATGATGCCGCAATTTAGTTGATTTTTAGGTCTAAAACTGAATGACAAGACGATTCTTCTCAGGCCGTCTTCGAACCAAAATTACCTGCTGCGCCATTGACAACGCCTGTTGCATGCTTTGTTGGAACCTCTAAAAAATTGGTTAATTTTAGGTTGCATTTCTCGGCTAGTGTTCTTTGAGAATAAAATCCTTTCTAGCACGCAGAGGCTTTTTTGTGGGACGCGAAGAATACTCACAGAGAACCCCTGAAGATCCGGGGGCCCAAACATGACGGTCTCTTAGAAAGTCGCGGCACCCTGGAAAGTGTGAAGCTATTTGTCGAGCTTTGTGGCGATTTTTTAAGGGCATAAGTAACGACTGGATCGTGTTGGCATGCGACGAATGGAAACCAAAGTAGCTATTTTACACCTTATCAGCAAAGACTCCCGACTTCCAACGACTGATCGATAATTTACCACCTTTTTTTGCCGCGAACTGGTAGGCTGACCATTCACAATGGGCCCCTCCCAATTTACATGCTCTTATTTCAGGACCCCAAAATCCTTGAAAATTGGCTTATCGCTGTCGGGCGGGGCAACAGCGGGGGAAAAATTCTTGAAAACGGTTTATCATCACTCCTTGGACTTCTGGCATGACATCAGTTACTCGCGAGTGTATCAATGCGTCAAGTAGGACAGTGATGGTAAATACTTGCTGTGCCGATTTTCGCTGTGCCGATTTACAGTATGCCGATTATTGGTATGCCGAATTTTCGCTATGCCGAATTTCATTATGCGAATTTTCACTATGCCGAATTTTCACTATACCGAATTTTCGCTATACCGATTTTCGCTATGCCGAATTTTTTCTACTCTACCACTAATAGTCTCTACTAATTAATAACTAAGATCAACTGGGACTTAGCAGTGCAACAAAAAAAATCTGCTGCGCCTACGGGACCCACGATCTGCCCGAGTTTTTGGGAAATTTCTAGGCTAACTCTAACTTTCTAGGCCCCTGATATTTGGAAAAAAAACAGTAAAAAAAATGGGGAACATACCGCTTATCAAAATTAGTATGGCGAAGATTCGGCATGGTGAAAATTCGGTATCGTGAAAATCGGCATGGTGAAAATTCGGTATACCAAAATTCGGCATAGTGAAAATTCGGTATAGTAAAAATTCGGTATAGTGAAAATTCGTCATAGTGAAAAAAAAAAAAAAAAAAAAAAAAAAAAAAAAAAAAAAAAAACAAAAACCAAAACCAATTCGGCATAGCGTCAATCGGCATAGCAAAATTCGGCATAGCGAATGGAACTCGACAGTGATACACAATACATAATAAAAATAGTCTTTATCCGGGTATCAGGTGGCAGCGTGAGTTTGTACATCATCCAAATCTCATATGGCAGGATATGGCAAAAAAGTACAAAACTCACACAAAAATTCAGTAAGATGGCAGATTCAGATCAAATTGTAGGAAAGGTAGAAAAATCAATATTCGTTATTATGCCAATCCAAAATCGTTATTATCGCCTCGCCTGCGTACACAAAAACATACAGCAAATCGCTTCATCGCGATCTGATTCCCCAAAATAGACTGCACTCGAACGGTGACGGTGGTGTCGTTATGATCATGATTTCGATGCCAGCGCTGTATGGATACGGCTGCCCGTCGAATTCGCTTGCAAACTGAACTTCGGTTAGGTGCCGAAAAGTTTTGGCGTACTCTGGTTGCTGTGATCTGGTTTGCAAATGCGAGATGATGTGTGTGGTCGTTTACATCATAATAGGCACTAAAAACGTTTTTTAAAACTAAAAATTATAGACTACCTTTCGACAATGCCATCAAAGCATAACTCTCGGATCATCCAATTCCAGTGACTCTTTGGCTGCTCGCCGGAAACACCGTGCACAGTCACAATCTGAACAGGTCGTTGATAAGCGCTGGAGGCCCTTAAAAACCACATAAGTTTACACCCCTAAACATTAAAACCCTGCACCTATCATTATGCCATTATTACGACTTCATAATTGTTCTATGGGCGAGGTATAGTCGGCCCTGTTCCCTCTGCGTGTCTGTCTGCCAGAACGCACCCCTCCGCCCGGCGTGGAACCCTTATCTTAAGTAACTGTGTGCTACCCGCCAGGAAAGTCCGAATATTTTTCTTCCGCCCACGCATTCGCGCTATCGGTGGCCACCTGTCGGAACCTTTCCCCGCGTTATCAGCGCATTTTTCCGAAATGTTTCCCTGCAAGAACAGGCTTGTCCTATTGATAGGGATTTAATTACAACCCAAACGCGTGAACACAAAGCCAATGGGAACCAATGAAAGACAAGATCTGGGCAGTAGTGGGTGCGTGAACGGGATCAACGGATCGAGTGACACGCTCGAGCGATAATAGGCTCTAGTCTTCAAAGGGATTTTAAAATTTAAATTATGTTTTACTTGACTAAATTTCTATAGGCTTTGCTCGCCCTTGAAAGCGACGAGCAACGCGCGTGAGTATGGCTTATAGCTGCTCTGGATTTCCTTTGAATTGGGGTCTGCTAGTCGACGGCAACTGTATGCTCTCGCTTTTGCCCAACCCTTTCAAGCCCAACTCTTTGCTAATTACCTGAGCTGAAGCAGCGAAGAGGTAATAGAAGAGGAAAGAGAGTTGGGAGTAGCTGCGGATTGCGGTGATTCAAGGGGAAGTTGCGCGGGAGAAAGAAAAACATACGGGCGAAATTTAGGGGACTACTGTTTTCGAGCTACAAAAATCGGGCTATCCGGAATAAACCAACATCAACTTTGAATTCACTGGCTCGATTTATTTGGAGATGTCTAGTTTTTTAGATTGAAAAGCAGGGGTGGCTATGGTAGCTTGGACACGAAGACTGAGTTGGTGCGTGAAACCCACATTCGACATTGTAGACGGCGGAATAGGAGGTTTGGATGGAATGGTTAGAAGTGAGAGACTTCGACCGACTCGATATCGGTGGGTAATTTGGGAGAACGGCTTCACCAGTCTAATAACCCCTACCCCGGCCACAGCCTTGCCGAAAGGAGAGTCGGGTGTTTCTTGATAACGCGTGACGGGGGCTCGGAGGCGCAATAGTTTGGATGGCGGTAGATACTGCGGTTACAAAATGATTGGAAACGGTTCGAGGCAGTGGTCGTGGGCAACAGTGAAAATGAGGAGGAGCCATGAAAAATTGTTGGCAAAAAATGGTTTCTGATGAGCGGCAGTTAGGGGAATCGCTACGTAGCTTCAGATCCTTTTCTTAGACGCCGATCAAAAGTGTTATTTTGAGGTATCTTTTGGATAGCGGCTTATTAGCGGGCTTAAGCATCAAAAGCTTTGCCAACAAAGAATAATGCTCTTCTGGTTTCCAGGTGCCAGGGGTTTCCAGGGCTCGCAGTTAGTTGTTCTTCTTCATCTTGAACATACCCAAAAATTGATTGACTACCAGGGTAGTTGGTCGACCTCTCTTTTGCAGCGAGGCTCGTTAGTGCCGTCTTTTAACTTCAAGGCGAAATCGGAGACGTTTACGGTATCAACTGACGAATCGCGGTGTCATCGAGACCAGGCAGGTGATGTATGCATAGTCCCAGGAGGCTTGTCAACAGCTGATTTGCTAGCCTGCACGGGCCCTCTCCCACGCCGTTGTCTAATCGTTATCACTCTAAAAATAGCCCGGCATACAAACCTCGGCAACAGGCAGCCGTTGTTTTTTCGTATCAGCGGCTGGCAAGAGACCAGTGACGTATTGTCAGCGTTCCGAAAGCTATTTATGGGCGTGCTCGTGGACACTCGTAATTATTGCAAAAATTTATCGTGGAGCAGCAAGAGGTCGATAAGGTCGAATAAAGATAGTTGTACTTGAGGGGTTGCCTATACAAAAAATGGAATATGGTGTGGTTAGACGTCCTTCTGGAGCGAGTTGTAGGCTTGGAAGCTGGTCCACACGGCGTACGGGGCCATCAGAAGGCCGGCGGTCTTGTCGGCCTGTAAAAGAGGTAAATTACTTTAATAAATCGTCTTTAATTAATAAAGTTTTATAAAAAACTCTACAAAGTAATTAAACTATATTAAAATAGTTATATACAGTGAAAAAGCCATACCTTGTAGAATCCGACGGCAGTGGCGATGGCGAGGATGGCGGCCAGGGTGGAGGTACCGGCAAGCTGAAAAAGAATTTATTATAGCGAACGAGGGAGAGAGAGAGAGAGAGATAGAGAGAGAGAGAGAGAGAGAGAGAGAGTGAGAAAGAGAGTGAGTGAGAGAGAGAGAGAGTAAGGCAGAAAGAGCGATAGATCAGAAATTCACTAACATGAGTCTTATTCTGGTTCCTCGTCGCATAGTTCTTGGCCAACAACAGCAAGAGGTTCAGGCCGTAGGCGTTCATCGCCAGCTTTTTGTTGCATGGGCAGTGGTCTTGAGCAAATGATAGTAATTTTAAAAGTTTCTTAAGATACCGGCAGCACGGTGGACAAGGAAAGAAGCGTAGCCTAGGGGAGAAATGGAGAGAAAATCGGTGAGGGCGGAGGCTTTCAGGGTCTTGGCGGCGCACTCTCGGCGGGGGAGAGTCTGAAAGCAGAGGGTTTTGATAAATTTGCAATTTAACTCGAGTATCTCAATATTTATAAAAACATACCTGATACCATCTCTGCGTCAGGTCATCTCCGGCAAAAATCGAGTAACCGACGAAGCCGATGGCGGCCGGGGCAAGCGTGGCGATGTAAGCACATCCGGATTCCTTAAAATATATTCTTTTCATTACGTCATTTAAATTTAATTAATGCTTTTCAAGCAGTATTTCGGCTCCATCTACTTTTAAAATCAGGCATATTTTGAACTTCAAATTAGCTAGATGGCTAATAAATTCATTGAAAAATGTTATAAAATTTTTATTAATTTTTAAGAACTCACGGGAACGGGCAGGTGGGCCATTGTAGATTTTTAGGTTGATTAGGGTTTGGGAGAGCTAAAAAGGGAAAATTTAACAAAAGAATTGGTGGAGGAGCCGAGAAAAAAGTGGTTAAAAATCAATTTCAAGGCCAGGTGCAAGTAGTAGAGATGTCTAGTGGGCAACATCACCTCCCAGCCTCTACTGTTTTAAAGACCCTGTTTGCATCATTGCTCTTTCCAAGGGGTGAGAGGGGACAGAAACTTGAGATTTCAACAGAGCCCCTGCCTGCCCAGACGCACCCACCGGGCCATGACAGTGAGATAAACAACACAGGTCAGCCCGAAGGTTGCATCACGGGGGTTTTTGGGAGGAGATCAATGTTTTTGCGAATTTTTGAACATATGCAATCGTATTTAGGGCAATTGTATGGTACAAACCACGAGTTTTCTATTGAAAAACTGTATTTACGGCCCAGAAAAAAAATTATTAGCGCCGTTAACAACGGGAAGTCGCATCAACAACTTTTGGGTGCGAAGGCAAGAAATTTTTAAATGTTAGAAAAGGCGGTAAAAGCTATCTGTTAAGCCTTTAACCCGAAAAATACAGCTTCCGTCGCAAGAATAACCATTATTTGGCCGCTTCAGGCTGAAAGCTACCGCGGTCCCTTTAGGTTTCGACACCCATCTAATTTTCCTTAAAGCGCATCTAACTCTTTTGATCAAAGATCAACCTCTGTATCCCCTAGACCCGGTTATATTAAGGAGCCATTTAAAAATTTTTAAGAATGCGTATCGAATTAAGCGCCAGGGTATGATCAATTACGCATTGGAAATGAGGTCAAGTGTGTTGCGTTGCGCGTCGCGGGTCCAGAGCTAGAAAAATCTATCGGCCTGCATGGCCAGTCCCTTAAAGGGATGCCCAACTTTTCTGGAGCTCAAAAAGCAAAAACCATGCCGCGGGCGGGCGTCGAACCCGGGACCCCCGTTTTGTAGACCTGGATGCTATTCATTAGGCCATAGTGGCAAGCCATTGGGTGGGATGGGGACGCCACAACTGGGAAAGGGTCCGAATTTTGTGCGGCAATGGGCCCCTCGTTGCCGCACGAAATTCGCGCGTCAGTTGTACTGCCCGGAATACATAACTATATATTTGCCGCCAAAACCTTGGGTATCCCTTTAAGCGGATGATGGAACGCTAGATAAAACGTTAAAGTGGACAAGGATTAAAGAAATAGGCTTCTACCACAATTGCCTAAAGTTAGGCTCTGCAAAAAAACCCGATGGCGAGTACGCGCTCCTGCGAGAGGGCACACAGCCATTTTCCGCAAAGGTACATCTTTTTTCCTAGGACAGCCGACCTAATCCCTCGAAAACAAGCTTGATGCGGTAAAAATTTGGACCAATCAATCCAACTAAACCCTGCTATATGCAAAATTCGCAGGCGTTGCCTAGGCGTCGTGCTGCGTGAGCTCAAAATGTATGCCGCATTTGTGGGGTGCGGCCAAACTGGGCGGGCCAGGGAGGACGGACCTTTGTGCCCCCATCGCACATTGCCTCACAAACAACCGAGACACCGCCCAAGAAGCGAGGGCCCAGACGGCGCGACACCCCGCCAAAAAATCGATGTCGTTGCGGTCAGCCTGGGTGGAATTTTTCGGGCTTGAGAAAATAAACAACAGTGCACTCGAGCCACACGTGAAGCGTCAATAAGTTTACTTAACGAATCCGGCGGGTTTTGGGGAGTGATTGACTTTTGGGGTGGCTGGCGGGGAGAAGCTCATGTTCGAGTGATGAACACTTACACTGAAAAGCCTCGATCCTTTAATCTTAACAATATTTTTTAATATAGATAAATCATGATAAAGCAAAGATATCAAGCTTTGGACCAAAAGCAAAACGTTCGGGCAAGGCAGGGCTCGAACCTTCCTTTTTTTGAATGATAGTGGCAAAAATCAGGGACCTTTTTTAAGAAAAATAGAACATAAAACAGGCAATCCCCTACAAAGTTTCGGACCAAAAAGCAAAACGTTTCGACCACGGAAGGATTCGAACCTTCAATCTTCTGCTCCGTAGGCAGACGCGTTATCCATTGCGCCACGCGGCCATGCGGTGCCGGACTGGGAAGGGCACTGACCTACCAGGGGAGCCGATATTTGGTTGACATATGTTTTCTCGAGTAGCGACGGCGAGGAACAGGGAACAGGAACAGATTTTTTGCAGCATATTATTTTTCAACACGATTTTTGGCCTCGAGTATCTTATCTCGCTTATGGTAATCCTATCCTATAAGCGAGAAAAGTATGTTTGTTTTCTGTAATGACGATTTCTCGGCCGTCAGGCCGAATATCGCGCTGATTTTTGGCATGGAGGTGGAGAAACACATTTGTCAGACACGCATTTTTTTGTTTTTCGAAATTCCTCCTTTTAACAATTTTACAAGCAAAATAGTAAAAATCCTTAACAAAATTGGCGACGAGCCGTGGTGTTCGGGGCATAACTCTATTCGCATTTGGAATTTCGGGCTGAAATTTCGACCACTTATGTATTCGATAGTGGGGATCACGCGCATCTTATTATCTTAACAAATTTTCTGCAGATTCAGACTCGAAAACTTAATTTTGTAAAGTGACCAGAAGGCATCTCCCCCCGGGGCATGGGGTCGGCCTTTTCTGTGCCTCTCCGCCCCAAGTTTCCCCGGAACAGAAGAGGGCTTTCCCGCCGCCTGTTCCCATCTCCCCCGTGGTGTAGTGAAATTGCGTCTGGCCTACCACCCGAAGGATCGTGGGTTGGGATCCTGGGCAAATACAACTTTTTGCTTTTTGGTAGTTTAGCAACAAAACATATTTCTAGGCTCTCGGTGTGCGCGATTTAGGCCTGGCTCTCGCTCTAGCGCCGCAGGCCAAAGAAAAGGCCCTTGACCCAGGCTCTCGCGCCGCAGGCCAAAAATGGGTCCTGGACCCAGGCTCTCGCGCCGCAGGCTCAAAAGTTCTAGCGGAACGCTGGCTCTGGCGCCGCAGGCCAAAGAATGGCGTCATTACTCAGGTTCTTGCGCCGCAGGCTAAAAAACGAATGTATTCAAATTCATGATTCCGGGACGGGGTCCAGTGGAAAATGGCCATGAAGCTGTCTTTTTCCACTGGTAATTTATATAGGTCCATTATATATTTACTTACTTTTAATAGTACTTGATTCCGTTAAAAAAATTTCATACCCCACAAAAAATACCGGAACCGGGAAAGCGTGTTGTAAAAAATCACTTCATCCTCCCCTTTATTTTGGCGATAAATGGGAGATTTCCGAAGGAGTGCACCGCCCGCGTTGTCCTATTGTTGTCCTATGGAAACTGCGGTGCCCGTAGTGCGAGCATCGAACAAATAGTTGAAAAATAACATAGAGCTCGTATATCGACTTTAAACAAATGTCAAAGACGCAATAAAAATTAATTCCGCTTGAGTAACTCCGAAAACAATAACCATCGAGTGTAAACAGGAGCTTATTGTAGGCAGCTACCCCTAGTAATCCTCTGTTCGATGAATCGGATCAAATGCCGCCGGCAAGCACCTGCCAATTTGAGACCTCGCGGATATGACTCGGGTCGAGCAGGCCCACTCTCATGGCCGCGTGGCGCAATGGATAACGCGTCTGCCTACGGAGCAGAAGATTGAAGGTTCGAATCCTTCCGTGGTCGAAACTTTTGCTTTTTTGGTGGGAATGGCTTACAAGGGAAGGTCGTTTGGGTCAGGTGTCAAATATTTCTGAAAATTTGCCAGTTAATAAAGAATTGAAAACGGAACAAGGTGCGCTAAGTCGTTTTCTGCACAATACCCCAAATTAAAAAGTTATCAGCATTTTAAGTTTGTTGTCTAAAAAATGAGTTCTGCGCAGGCTTTTGCAACAATACCGCACCGTTGCCACCTTTTCTCCATCGGTGGTTTCTTGACACTCTCGTCTTCACTCCCCTCGTCTCTTGTAGCGCAATCGGCAGTGCGCTTGACTCAAAAATCATTTGAAAAATTTTTGGCAAAAGTTCGAGACTAAAACTTTTCTATCTTTTTGCTTTTTGCTTTTTGCTCCTGCAAATTGGGGTTAGTTGGCGTAAAATCCAAAAAGCAAAAAGTTAGACGCAACAAAAACTTGAACTCGATTACAAAAATTTAAAATTTTCACACTCTACGGCACTACCTACTGCGCCAAACAGCTCGACAGTCCAGGCGACAAGAGCTTGAAAAGAGGGAGGACACAATGAGGGCCCGGAAAGCATTGTCCGGTCGTTTCGTCTTTTCGTGCTGTGCAAAAAATGAGATTAAAAAACTCCACTTTATTTTTGATTTTCTATCCACTGGCAAAGTTTCAAATCGTTTTGACACCTGACCCAAACGACCTTCCCTTGTTAGAGAGGCATAATTGTGCTTAAACTCGCTTAATTCTACTCTTTAAATCTCGGAAAATGGTCTTTCGGAGGTGATTATCTCGAGCGTCGCCCGTAGATGCTGAAAAACATCATGTCTCCATCAAGATATGCTTCTGACATCACGAGGGCTCAATC
Source organism: Mesorhabditis spiculigera (assembly GCA_958295435.1). Classification (NCBI taxonomy): domain Eukaryota; kingdom Metazoa; phylum Nematoda; class Chromadorea; order Rhabditida; family Rhabditidae; genus Mesorhabditis; species Mesorhabditis spiculigera. The sequence goes on from CATQJA010001020.1 coordinate 40,678, forward strand.
AAACTTCACCGATCAACCCCAATCTCCCGATTTTTCCCGATCCTTGCCGTGTCACCGTGTTTTGAGGCCGGAAATCGTCAAATCAAATTTTTATAACCCGCCGAATCCCCCTGTTTTCCGCGGTGTTTGAGTAGATAAAAGGCATGCGACTATGGTAAACCTGAAAACCGTTTCACTACAAATTACTGCCGTCCATCCCGCCCCCGCCCTCATCCACTGAGCCGATCGTAAACGTTATAGATCCCTTTACGGCAGAGGGGGGGGTAGTGCAACGTTGCCATTTACCAATCCCGGTGCCGAGTCGCCTGATTCGAAAAAACTAGAAAAAAAATTCTAAAAAATGTATGCGGCTGTTCTGGTGTTGCTGTTGTTGCGACTGGCCTCAAGCCAGGTTTGTGATACGGAGACGAAGCCGAAGTCATCGGATATCGGTGGGTTCAAAGATGAATATAAAGCTACGAGAACGAAAAGAGGAAATTTTTGGACTTTTTAAAATTGCCGGAACTGGCTGCGAAAGGATTTCGTATTCAAGTTTTCTAAAGGAACCGGGAAGAGCGAGATTACGAGTTCGGAGCACTTCGTGCCACACCTAAAAATTGGGAGTAATGCGTTGGAGTTTGCGTTCGAGATTTAGTCACTGGTAGGGGGGGATTATCCCACTTACAAGCTCCTTTAAAATGCTCTGAACGTACCGGACTACGCAGTATCAAAGCTCCTTTCAACGAACTTATTATCTAAATGTACAGTATTTTTTGGAATTCAGTGACGACCAAAATCGTCGAGGACTCCTCCCCAGTCTTCTATAACTTCGACACGAACAGCACCGATGGAGAAGCCGGAGTTGGTACTGCGATCGGGACGCTGAAGACGAACTCCTCTTGCCCTTCCGGCTGTACCATCGAGCTGCGAGGCTGGAAGTCGACGAGCGCTTCCGGTAAGGGACTATTTTGGCCTTGAGAAGTGTCTAATAACGGTTAAGTTTTAACGACTGCTTAAAATACAACCTACAAGCTTTGTTCGGTAGCTTCGAAAGCTTCGTTTTTTGATGTCAAGCCTCTTTTCAGGCTCCATCTTCTACCAGCCCAGCACAAATCTGCCTCCTCTCGGCTACAATGAGACCGACTACACCCTCACGTGCGCCCAGAATGAGGGAAACTGCGGTGCGGATATGCCCATCTACCGTATGTTCAAGCTGACGACGAATGGAGTTGGTATGTATATACTTTATGCACTAGATTATGATTTACCAACGGGATCGAGGCGAAAATCTGTGACGAAAGTCTACTTTTAGAGCACGCTTACTCTTTCCAAAACACTGCCATCGACGGCTACGCAATTGAACTGACGCCGTTGTGCTGGGGCTGGAACAGGAATGATTCGTTAGGTAATGATTTAATGAGTTAAATTTGTTCCTTAATATACGTATTTATAACCTGTAACTACAAAATCATAAAACAGCAGCGGTAAAAGTTCTTTCGAGGAGCTTTAACTAGTGATTTATTGTTTTCTAATCTTCTTTTGACATAATAAGTAATAATTTGGGAGTTAAAAACCACACTAAATAAAGTGGTAAAGGTGGAAACAGTTCCTTGCCCAAACCACTCTTCCGAAGGTGATAACTTCCTTGGCGGGCAGTAAGTACCTCGGGTCCTGTCAGTCACATGGCGCCCCACTGTCATAAGACCCCGCAACGGCCGTCCCCACATGGCCGCGTGGCGCAATGGATAACGCGTCTGCCTACGGAGCAGAAGATTGAAGGTTCGAATCCTTCCGTGGTCGAAACTTTTTGCTTTTTGAGTTTTTGATGCAGAAAGATATCCCGATCGCGGTATCGCGCTCAGAAAGTCTACTATTGCTTTTTGCCTTGGGAACCAGGCCCTTTTTAGCTACCATTGTCAAGCGACAAGCCGACATGGACCAGACCCCCGATGACGATAGCTGCGTTGACGACGGCAATCTGGACCTGACGACGTTGTCTGAATACGTCAACACGGCTACTGGTATCATTTTGAGGTCTTCGAGGTATATATTTGTTAATCGAGGACCCACGCTGAACCACGTCACATCGACGGTAGAACCGGGATCAACGACGGACGGGAACGGCTATACGAAAGTGGTAGCGTCACTTTTACTAACCCTACTGCCCGTAATAGCATACTACTAAAAATTACGCTATCTAATTAAATCAACTTCTGTTTAATTAGTGCTATCTCACCGCCCCTACCTCCCGATAGATCGCTAGAACTTTGCTCCTTTTTTGTAATTTAGAATTTTGTAAATAAATTTATATGGTTAAAAAGTGCTTAAAACATGCGATACTGGAAGCAAAGAACTAAAGTTTTATCGTGGAGGAATTAGCTACAGTAAATGCATATTAAAATATATTTTTCTTAAACGCTTAAATTGAAAAGGACACAAACAAAGATTTAACGCGAATTCTGATAGAAAATTGATGCCTCCTGCTTTCCAGCAAGACCTCGGCTACGTCTCGAAAAATCAGGCGGCTTGTGGCGGTTGCCTGACGCCACTAGTGCAGAAGAAGATGGTGCAAACCGGACTCCCTGGTATCCCTGGCTTCGACAAATGTGCTGAAAATTTTCTAAAATTATTTGCCTGGCGTTGTCATTACTGGGAGCGTCTTTTTGAATTATTCAGCGCATGTCAAGTTTAGTATATTTTAATTTAGTATAGTAATTAGGTAGCATAGCGTAAAAGAACGCTTAATAGATTATTTAGATCCTGTAAAGTTGTAAAATAGTGCGCAGCAAGCCCAAAAAGCTTTGATTGCTTCCAAAATAGCGTAGTGTAGCGTAGTCTGTAGTTTATAGCCTAAACCATTTACATCCCAGAAAACGGTCCTTTTTCAGATATTATCGACTACAAACTATCGGCGCCAAATGAAGCTGACCGCTTCCTCGAATCGTACACGGATACCGGCGAGACCATTTATTGCACAAAGTAACTTATTCAATGCAAAACTACAAACTACAATCCCATTTTCAAGGCAAAAAGGTCAATGCGGAGCCGATACACCCATCTGGAAAGTGTTCGATTTTGTGAATATCGGTAGTTTTAGTTATGTTCTAAAAGAAAGAGAATTTAGACTCGAGAATCATCACGAACGACACGATTTTGCCGCTATTCACCTATAAATACCCCTTCGATCCGCTGTGCTACATCTGGAGCAAAGATTTGACGACGGTAGCGTCAGGTACGGAATGACACGGAATGTTTCAGGCATCGAAAAGCGGTTCAAGAACTTGATTTTTCAGGCACGACCACCACGACCGTCGCAAATTCTGCGACTTCCGATGCTACTGACGCTACAGAAGCTGGTGATGTTGAAAATAGTGGTTCTGGAGATTCATCTGGAGATGTTTCCGCTTCCGGAGCCGGGGAAACGACCGATGAAAGTGTGGTTGTTTCAGATGCTGAGGTAAGACTACACGGCTGCACGTGAAAACTCAGAAAACGAGAACATCAGACCTCAAAACCGCTAACCAATTTCAGAATTCTGGATCCGGTTCCGGAACCGAGGGAGAATCCGGATCCGGCGATGGGGAAACGTCCGGATCTGGTGATGAGGTCGATACATCTGGGTCTAGATCGGCTTCTGGCGACACCGAAGAATCGGTCACCCAACAAAAAGAAGAGACCAGCTCGCCATAAATTACAAACTAACAGTTTCAATAGTAGCTATAATACTTGTACAGCAATCGCCTCCGTTAGAGATAAATTCTTCTATGCTTCTAAACCTCTTTTTATCACAATTCCCGATTAGATTAGTTTCCAATATTTATCCACCCAAAATACAGTGAGGGGAATGTGGAAAATCAAGTCAAGCGAATGTTTAGGGGGAAAACCACCATTTATACCCGTGAAAAAGCGCTGTAATAGGCGTTACAGCGTAAAGGGAAAATAGTATTAAAAAGCAAAGGGGAAAATATAGTGTTACAAAGTATAGGGAAAAATATAGCCTTACAAAGTGAATTAAGAAGATCCGGTGGTCATCTTGGCGCGCTCGCGGTCGGCCTCCATCATGCATTCACGGGCCAATATCCTGGAAAGTAACGTACAGAAAAGTACGTACCATTACTATAAAGTACATGTTAGAAAACTGAATCTCAGGCCAAAATAACAAAAAACAAACCTCGCATGTACCAAGTAGCGCTTCACCTTCTCGCTGCAGTGCTTGCTGCCGTTGTACATTTGGGAAGGTCCTGAAAATCGTCGATTTTTTTAGCCAAACTGAGCGCTACCAACCTTGCCGATTTCGTTGATCAAGAAGACGAGCTGCTGGTACTTTGTGTCGGCTTTCTGAAATGAAAAATTAATCATTTTCAACGGTTTTCGGCCAAAAATGACTAGCACTTTGGTTTCAGGCTCAAAAAGAGCATTTGCAAGCTCGTTTTTAGCGCTGAACGTCTATAAAAGCCCGATATATCCATGAAAAAACCAACCGTTGGCCCGGGGATGACGTACTGCGGAAAGGCGGCAGCATTTCCGACTTGTTGCGGTGTGGTGGTGGAGGCCTGCTGGAGCGTCGTGACCAGGGCAGGGTCGGCGGTGGCGGGTTGCTGCTGCTGTGGAGTAGGCGTCGAGCTGCTTTCGGCCATTTTAAACCTGAAAAATAAGGGATTTTCGAATTATGGTACGAAAAACAGATTCGAAGCGTCGACAATTAAAAGCAGAAACATCAGTTGAGGCTGTTTAGTTCTAGAGAGTTGACGGAGAAACTTAAAAACGATTTGAGAAACTGCTTTCGATCATTTTAAACCTGGAAATATTGATAGCTTTTTTTAATTATAGCTCTAAAGCCATTCAAAGAAGATTGGAAAAGAAATACAAAGTCAAAAACACGAAAAAAATCGCGTTTCGCCGTCTTACATTGGTAATCGTCGTAAAAGAGCTCCAATACTAATTGCTTTTTCTCAACTGATTGCTAAAAGTAATGATAAACGGCAATAAATTGGCAATAAGTAAGTAATTAAAATATTAATAAAGTGAAGACCAAAGCAAAAACCCTGCTGTCGATTCGTTTATTGTGGTTGTGCGAACAAGTGAGGTAGTGTTCGTCCAGCTGCGCCAGAGAATAGTGCGTGAAAGGGAGAGGGGCGAGGGGCGGGGAGGGTGTAGCCTGAGGCTCATCCAAATTGACTGGAGTATCGATCCGAAATCAGCCCGCTCGATCCATTTTTGGGAAGTCGGCTCTAACAGTTATTGAAAAGGCGTAAAATTCATATATTTATTAGTACATAGAAATCTTATAACAAAAATATCGCATCATATTGGTCCTTTTTGGCTATCGCCCGACTGGGACCTTCTTTCTCATTCGAAAGAGGTTTTGGTTTATGTACAAGACGAGACGTTAAGGTATCCTTAGAAAATCGGAGGTAGAGCACGAGTTTCTTCTCGGAATCGACCATTTTTCGCTGCAGATCGGCGTCGTCTTTTATTAATGTCATTGACTTCGACAGGGCAGAAATAATTCTAAATTATCGTATTTATTAATGGACTATTAACGACTATTTTAAGATATTTCAAACTCTACAAAGTATATAACTTACTGCGGTTTATCAGAAGGACCAATATCACAACTCTGCGTCAACCAGCCATCACCATAAAGTTTTACTTTCCGTAATGCTTTGTAGAATTCCATCAATGTCGCCAGATTCGTCTAAAAAACTTATCTTCGCGTTATTTTACTTACAGCATGCTCTAAAAACCGATTTCCGTCCTATAAGGCCATTTCTTTCGAACGGCTTGTCTACAAGTTTTGCAAATTTTTAATTCTACAGCACTTATTGAGCCATTTATATACTTTTAATAGAAATAACCATACTTTAATTACTTACCTTAACTTTCATATCACATTTCCTGGCCGAAGTCTCATGCGACGACATGAAAAATATATTATCCTGGACGAACGCGATAAAAGGGCTCGGTATCGAGACCCGGAAATTTCGAGTAAGTTGTAGGGTACAGATCACGGGGTGTAGGTATTGTCTAAGCAAAATTCGCATAAAACCTTACAATTACACTCACATTAAATGATCCTCAATAATCGCTGCTCGCTGGCAACCCTCCAGCTCCATCTCGAGCTCATAGACATCCCCGTTTCCAATTTTTGCCAGATACTCGATTTCCTCCTCGAATTTGTTGCTGTTATAGCCCTCGTGTGCTTCTTTCAATTCGGAATAAGCGTACTGAAACGTACTCTAGCTACCGTATTACAAAATATTCACTTACGCTATCGATATAAACTTTTCTGGTACCAGTTTCTTCGAAAAAGTCATCATTGACTTCGGATAAGAAATAGTTTTCATGACGGCCGTTGGCGAACATGAAAATTTGGGCTTGATTGATGGTGTTACTCTGAAAAGGTCTTTAAAAACATAGTTTTTATAGAAAATGGAGCTTATACAAGTTTAGCCCTTACCTCTATCGTTACCATATCCACAATTTTTGCCAAGTTATACGCATTATTCGCCAGGGTTCTCGATATCTTTTTCGATGCCATTTTCAAGTTTCCGACCGATTTGTAGTCCAAATCGCGGGCAATTCGAATCATTAGCTCCCAGGGCAAGTACGGGAGGTATTCCATCGTTTTAGATAGGATAGAACAAAGAAATCAGCGGAATTTTAAGCCTTTTGTGGCACTTTAGAGCTTGAGACTGTCTTTGCACTATCGCCGACCCCCGCGTCGACAGGGATGTCGCGTTTTCGTGGTCAAATTGTGCAATCGCCGGGTTTGTGGTTTGTGCCGGTTGTTTCATTGGTCCACGGCTTGGAGAATTGATGGGAATTAGTTTAAGTTTAAATTATTGGCGCAATAATAGCATTTTTTACTTCTGAACTAAAATTTTAATGCATTTTAAGGTCTTGATCTACAAGCTAAAAAATATTACTTTATTTAAGACCTCCAAAACGACATCAAAACCGCGAAATTGGCGATGTTTAAGATTTGAAAAATTGCGTGGCAGACGATGTGTGAAGAGAAGAAGATGAATAAGCTTTTAAAAAAATTTGTTTTGATACGGCAGAAATCCTACGGTATTCCCCGACTACGGGCCGGGTTCATTTTCTGGAATGGTGATTGGAGGTTTCTTGGGAATGAGACGACTACAACGCAAGCCACTGCGATTATAACGATGCTGATCACCACGTAGATTCCTAAATAATAAAACTAATACGCCTACGCTTGGGCTTGGGCTTGGGCTTGGGCTTAGGTTTCGACGTAGGCTTAAGCTTTGGCTTTGGCTTCAGCTTCGCAGCTTACCAAGTAGCGGAAATTTTTTCGTCTTTGGTATCGATCCGGAAACCATGTCCAGCAAGACCGTCATCGACACCAAGCTGGTCAAACCGATGCTCAACTAAAACAAAATTCTTCATTAATTTCTAGATTTTACAATCTAACGAAATTTTCTATAACTTTGCCAACTGCTCCTCCCTCTCGTTCGGCCGCCAAAACATCCCAACCATCGACAGGGTGGTCAAAATTAAGCATGGGAGCGCGATTACGTAAATATAAAAATGCGGGACACGTTGAAAAGTGAAGGTAAAGGTGACCTTAATGCATAGGTATCTCGAAAACATTAACTTACAACATCGAATCCATAGTTGTTTCCACCCCACAACTCGATACTGCCGGTTACCGCTTTACACGACCATTCACCGTCGCTCTAAATTAAATTTAGGGATAAAATTGCATAATTATAGCATTTTCATAGTTAAGTAGAATCAAATTGCGCCTAGGAAAAGATCAAACTATTGAAACATCTGCTATGAAAACGCAACATCGTTGGAGGCTTCCGACACCTTCCCAGGCGCCCCTGGGCTCACGGCCGTTCTAAACCCCTTCCCGCTCGTCCTCTCCCGTGTCCTCGGTAGTATAGTGGTGAGTATCCGCGTCTGTCACATGCGAGACCCGGGTTCAATTCCCGGCCGGGGAGGAACTTTTTGCTTGTTTGTCAAAACGTTAAAATGGCGGCTACCGTGCTTTTGCACTTCACTTGATCGTCTGCGATTTCCATACCGAGTAAGACGGTGGGAAGTCCATATTGACCATCGGTGCCGCCCAAATGTGGTTTCGATCGTAGCCGGTGGCTATGGATGCTACTTCACACATCTGGCGGTCGAACGGAAAATTTTCTACCTAAATTCGATTGCTTCGCACACCCCCAGTGGATCACAAACATTAATTGGGCACATTAATTCAGCATAATAGCTTCTGACAAGCCCCAGCGTCCCGTTGAACCACAGCTTGGCCGTAAGGAGGTCATTGTTGTACACTTCATCAAGAACTTTGCTGAAATAACGGGATTATTATGTTTACAGTTTTCCATTTTTTAAGTTGACTCCAAAAATGCAACAGCAATTAAGAAAACCGACGCATTTCCGATGCTATTCTGTGGGATCCAAACTTCTTCCGGGTTTACCCAAATGTAGCGTATCCCGCCGTACTCGTTCGGGTTCCATCTCAGCCGAATATCCGTCCACCCCTAAAATTAATGACATGTTTAATGTAAGTTCGGCTACGGTTTATCAAAGTAAATCCCGAAAAAACCGCAAAAATATCAAAAACTTTGAGATCCTTCGGCTGTGGGCGGGGGGGGTGGCTAAAGTAAACTCTTATCGTAAGCTCTACGTAACTGCCTAAAATTACCATATACATCTCCAAAATGACGCTGAAAATCTGGTGCTCAACGTCCAGGTCGATCAGCTTTGTATAGGCGAGCGAGACAAAGACGGGGAAACGAGGGACGGAGGACTCTAAGAAAACTTTTGCATCATTTTGTAGTTTTCAGAATAGTGGATTTTTTAAATGAATAAGCCACGACAAAAATATTGTTTTTTTTGTTATATTTATATTGGATTAATCCGCCACAAACTATCAGATTCTCTCAAACCTGTCCAATTTTTCGGCATCAACGAATAAACCGGGGATAAATCTCGCTGGTAGCCACGTTCGACAAAGATATCACGATACAACTGCTTTGAGGCGTCCAGATAATTTGCATATGTTTCTACAAATTATCGTGCTCAAAAATAATAAAGTTTCATACCGCTCGCGCCATATTGCGTCCAGTTAGACTGTGCTTGTGCTACGGTAAACAGGCCATAAATATAGAAAAATAGCATTAAAATGTAGATATTTCTTGGCGAGAGGCAAATAGGTGAAACGCCGAAAACAACCCGATGAAATTTGAACCCAAAAATTTGCCCTACCTCTTCAAGTACCAACTGGGAAAATGAAGAAAAGCCTCGTGTATACGGTAGTTTTATTCGAATTTTTGCTTAAAACTTTGTAGCTGGTAGCAGCCGATTTAAGTAATTTATTCACGACTTCCAATACGACATAAACACCGCAAAACTGGCAACGTTTAGGATTTGAAAAATGGCGTGGCAGACGACGTGCGACGAGAAGAACGTGAACATTCTGAATATACCGTTTTCCTTAACCTTACCATGGGATTAAACTACCGTAATCTAATACTCTGCGTCTTGTCCATATCTTTAAAAGGACACTGCCCGTTTCGAGGAAATACGACAACAATCACGCACGCTACGGCAATGATTGCGATGCTGATCACGACGTAGAGGCCTGAAAGTATCGTTTTAACATTTTTTCCGGAAATTTTATCTTTTTTATTTTATTGAATTTAAAGCAAAAATGGGATACCTAATAAAGGAAATTTGATCGTCTTTGGTATCGCTCCGGAAACGATGTCCATCAGCACCGTCATCGACACCAAACTGGTCAACCCGATGCCAAGCTAAAACAACTTAATGGCCACATTTCCAAGTTATACGATTTTAATACGATTTTCGATACCTTTGCCAACTGCTCCTCCTGTTCGTTCGGCCGCCAAAACATGCCAATAATTGAGAGGGTAGTTAATATCAAGCATGGTAACACGATCACGTAGATATAGAAATGGGGGACCCGTTGGAAAGTGAAGGTGAAGGTAACCTAAATTTATTAATTACCATGTGATACTATACCTTACCACATCAAACTTGAAATTCGATCCGCCCCACACTTCGATACCACTCTCGATGTCTTTACAGGACCATTCGCCATTACTCTATAATAGCTAGGTGCCATGTGCGATATTTTGCGTTATATAAGGTATAGTCTCTACTTTGTATCCTAAATTTTGATAATTTTAAGGTTTTTCGGGATTTGAAGGCTGTCCTGTTGCTTGCCACGGGGCGTCTCCGGTGCCTGTCATCAGCCCATCCCCGCTCTCGCCGCACGTGTCCTCGGTAGTATAGTGGTGAGTATCCGCGTCTGTCACATGCGAGACCCGGGTTCAATTCCCGGCCGGGGAGAACCTTTTTGCTTTTTGCCAATTTTGGCCCTGACGACTAGGAAATTCCTTTGACACCCACCGTATGGGTGGCATCAAAATCGTTGTTGACCATGGGGGCTGCAAAAACTTGGTTACGATCGTACGACACGGCCATCGTCACGACTTGACACTTTTGGCGATCGAACGGGAAATGGCCGACCTAGAAATGGTTTGCTATTTAAGCAAAGTTGAAGCCTAAGCCCAAACTCCTGCTTACGTCAATCGGGCAGCTCAACTCGGCGTAATAACTCCTCGCCAGGACCAGCGTGCCGTTAAACCACAATTTTAGGGATAGGTAATCTTCATTGTAGATTTCGTCAAGCACTTTCCTAAAAAAATAAAAAAAAATGGCAAATCAGCGAGAAACGAAAACTCACGCGTTTCCGACTATGTTTTCTGGGATCCAGACGTCTTCCGGGTTTACCCAAATGTACTGTATTCCACCGTAGTCCGCCGGGTTCCAAACTAATCGAATGTCGGTCCAGCCCTAAATGAGTAGGTTCTCTCTCTTTCTCTCGCACGTCTCTCTCTCTTTCTTCTTCCTTTGCTCTGTCTCTCTCTCTCTCTCTCTCTCTCTCTCTCTCTCTTTCGCTCTCTCTCTTTTTCGCTCTCTCTCTCTTTCATTCGTACCACATAAATCTCCACTAGCAAGTTGAAAAGTTGCCGCTCCGCATCGAGATCAATTAACTGCGTATAGGCCAATACCACGAAAACCGGAAACCGAGGTACCGTAGACTCTAAGAATACTGTCGCACTACCTTTACAACGCATAAGAACCTGACCAATTCACCGGCATCATCGAATATACGGGCGATAGTTCCGGTCTGTAGCCACGCCCCGCAAAAACATCTCGATACAGCTGATTTGAAGCATCCAGATAGGTTGAGTACTCTGCTAAAAATGTAAATTTTTGGCATAAGCTACCCAAAATTACGCGACGCTCCAAATTCCGACCAGTTCTGCCGCGCCCCGACTACCGTAGCCCAAATAGACGCATAGAAAAATAGCATAAATTTCGATAAAAGGCACGCGTCAGAAATCGAGGGGAAAAATTGGGCTGAAGTGGAAATTCGAGCCAGAGAATTTGGCGGGGGGCAGTTTGGGTTTGGGACCCGATCGTGGGTAAATAGAGTAGAAAAATTGCAATTTTCTGGGTTACTGTAGTTTTGATCAGTCTAAAAAGGCTAGAATTTTTTAAAGGGCTAGGAATCGTCTCTTGGAATCGACTAAATCTCGACAATTACGAGTAACCTCTGTCTATTTTTCTAGATCCATTGGATGGAAGGTGCAATCTTCAAAAAAAATATTTTATCGCCAGATTACGCCCGCCAAAATGACATCAAAATTGCAAAATTGGCAAAATTCAATATTTGGAAGAAGATGTGGGCGACGATGTGACACGAGAAAATGTGAATCAATCTGAAAAATTCGGTGTTTGAAGCGTGAAAAAGTAAAAAATTTACTAAATCGAGATGCGCGCTTACTTCAAGCAAAAATTCTCAGTGTCCTTGTTTTTGAGGCGACTTCGCTCTTCTGGATATGCAAGGACAAGTACGCACGCGACGCCGATTATCGCGATACAGACAACCACGTAGATCCCTAAATTTTGTGATGCTTAAATTCCTTGGTGTCTGGATGGGAAAAAATCGACTCCTTGAATCCACTAGATCAAGGCAGCTCCACGACACGCCAAGATGTGTATGCGTTCTCTCTCTGCTCTCTCCCTCTCCCTCTCTCTCTCCCTCCTCTCTCCCTCCTCTCTCCCTCTCTCTCTCTCTCGCTCTCCTTTTTGGGCATGTTGTATAACTGTCGAGATCTGGTCGTCAGAGCGGGTCGATTCTACTACCTTTATCTCTCAGGTCTTTTAAAATCGAGCCTCACCTAAAAGCGGAAAATCCTGAGTTCTCGGAATCGCGTCGGCCACCATCTGCAGCAACACCGTCATGGAGACGAGGCTTGTCAACCCGATTCCAAGCTTAAAGAAAAGTTTTATTCAATTTTATACCTGTTTTTTTTACGTTTAATGCCATTCAATAGCATCATTGCATTTCCGATACCTTTGCGATCTGCTCCTCCTTCTGGTTCGGCCGCCAGAACATCCCAATTATCGATAGGGTGGTCAATATCAAGCAAGGTAGAGCAATTACGTAAATATAGAAATGGGGTACCCGTTGGAGTATATAATTGTAGATTATCTAAGTAATCGATAATCATGATTATTGAAAATTTTTAAAGTTTACCACATCCATCTTCATATTTGCCCCGCCCCAAACTTCGATATCCGGGATGATATTTTCGCACTGCCACTCGCCGTTGCTCTAAAAAAAAATAGTACTTTCATTTGATCTGCATGCACCTTTGCTAAATTACATAGTTTTACTTCGTCTAAAAATCAGATGAATTACGGTTTTTTCTAAGCTTACCGAAGCGTTCGGGCTAAAATCAGTGTTGTAAAACGGCAGTCCTTGGATGTGTTTTCGATCGTAGGAAGTTGTAAAAATTGGTATTTGGCATTTTTGACGGTCGAACGGGAAACGGCCGACCTAAAAAATTGAATACCTAATTGAACAAAAAGCTTCTGAAAACCCTAAAAAAGAGTAATACTGTAATCGATTACGGCATGAAAATGTTGGGCGGAGACTTTAAAGAGGGAGCAAGAGAGCGAGAGAGAGAGAGAGAGAGAGAGAGAGAGAGAGAGAGCCATATTTCACCTCATACCTGTATTTGACAAGCAATTTCGGCATAATAACTCCTTATCAACGTCACCGAGCCGTTCGCCCAAATTCGCGCGGTTTCCACGTTTTTGTTGTAGACCTCATAGAGCAGCTTGCTGGAAGTAGCGATAAAAATTAAAAATTTTAACCTACGCGTTTCCTATGTTATTCTCCGGTAACCATAACGTTCTCGGATTCACCCATATCATCCCGATACCACCGTAATCTTTTGCCTTCCAAGCTAATCGAATATCCGACCATTGCTAAAATTGATTATTTTGAAATCCAGTATTTAATAAATTGAAGATTTACCGTATAAATCTCCAGCGCGACGCCAAAAATTTGTCTTCCAGCGTCCTAAAATCCTCATAAAAAATGAACTAGTTTTTAAACCTTACCAACTCGATAATTTTCGAATAGGCCAACCCGACAACGATCGGAAATCTAGGCTGTTTGCTCTCTAAACGCCCTTGAAATTTCCACGTTGGCCAAGCTACCGTACCCGTCCAATTATCCGGCATCATCGAATAGACAGGGGAAAGAGTTGGGCTGTAGTTTCTAGTGATAAAAAGTTCATTATAGAGAGCGTTGGAGGTGTTGAGGTATTGTAGGTATTCTTCTAAATTTTTGAGATTTTGATTTTTGTTGCAGGTGCCTTTAAATTGCGGGCTATTACAAAGCATAGTTTTTACCATTAAAACTGATTACGCAATTGATTTTCGCTTCCAATTCTTTTAAATGAACAAAGTAAAAAATGTTGCGCATTTACCTTTAAAAACTTTGCCTTCCCGACACCTTTAAAATCGCATTAAACCCCATAACTGACATTTTGGACGTAAAACCCAAATCTATTTGAGTTACTTGCCTTTCAGGCCCCTTAAAATTTCTGAAAGATTTAACCGATGTATCAGGTTGGTAGATAAGTCCTGTCACAATTTTTTGAAATCGCTCTATGAAGCCGCAGAAACATCCAATTTGGGCTTTCGATACATGATTTGATAGGTCTTCGGACGCTCTACCTCAGCATGACCCTCCTAGGACCCCAAAGTCGCTGGTCACCGAGATACAGCCTCGAAAAGTTTCGCTCAAAATCTAGTCACAGCTTTCGAGCGAGTTATCTCTGCCTAGAACAATTTGCATGCGATACCTTTAACGCCAATCGATAGCTCTCGAGGAGTAGATATCGATAGATGTTGAGATCATCAAAAACGGACATCGGATGACCGAGATACGACCCCTTGAAATTTAGCCCATTTCTTAGAACTTTTCCCCAAATCCCATACATTTTGCACATTTGGGCCAAACTTTGCCGCCTTGTTTTTGCACGCACCGAGAAGATTTTGTCAAAATGTATGGGATTTCGAGAAAAGTCCTAAGAAATGGGCCAAATTTCTAGGGACCATATCTCGGCCATCTGATGTCCGTTTTTGATGATCTCAACATCTATCGATATCTACTCCTCGGGAGCTATCGATTGGTGTTAAAGGTATCGCATGCAAATTGCTCTATGCAGAGATAACTCGCTAAAACACTTTTGCGTAATTATTCAAAAATCTTCAAGGGCCGTTATCTCGGCGACCCACAATTTCCAGACCGTATCCGACTGCACCCACGGTAGAGCATCTCAAGACCTATCAAATCATGTATCGCAAGTCAAATTGGACGTTTCTGCGGCTTTATAGAGCGATTTCAAAAATTTGTGACAGGACTTATCTACCAACCTGATAGTTATCGCATGGGAAAACCAATTACGCCACCAAAACTTTGCCTTCCAAGCACCTTTAAAATTCCCTGGATTTTTGCCACCCACCTGACACCCCATTCTTTGTCCAATCCAATTGCCCACAGCTTAAACGTGCGAAAATCGATAATATTAAACAGCCGAGGCCACGCATCCAATTATCGAGTGGGAACTAAATTTTAGCGGTCGTCCTCAATTGGCCACTATTTCATCGCGGTACCCCCTCGGTAACCAGAGACCCGTGCACACGCAAAATTTTTGGAGCACTTGACGATTGGCCCACGCGCGTTCTGCGGGCTGGCCGGAAAACCCAAAATTTGATCGCCAAATATGGGAAGTGGAGTCCAGGCGGGAGCATGGAAACGTGGAGCAGGAACCAAAAAGCAAACTAGAAACCGGGGAGATTTTTCAGAGACTGGCGACGCAAAGCAGACGTTTGCATTTTCATTGCGTAATCGATCATCCGTACGACTTTTCTATACGCAGCACGCTGCCGCGACACGCAGCTGCTATCCCCCCCCACCCCCCAGATTTGGCAGTGGAACAGAGCCTGGTTTCGGGTTGGCCAGCCCACGTGGGTACGTGGTGCCGCAGTTGCCAGAATATTTCTTGACCAACCTTATCCTATGGTGGCAATAATTCCGCTTGCCAACACCTTTAGAATGGTCGAAAACATCCACATCCTAGGCCACAACGCGCGGCGCGGCGTTGTTTCTTGGCGTAATCGAGTGTGCTCCATTCGCGGGCTAGGCTTTCATGCGCGTTGCGTGTAACGGGACTCATCAACCCCGAAGCGATTTTGAGACAAATACCAGTCATTTTGGTAAGACTCCAAATATCCCCCCAACCGGCCCCCCAACTTTTGTATATCGGCTCCCTATTCGTCTACAGGTGTGTAAAGTATACCAAAATATAGCCGCTGCCGCTAAGCCGCACCCTTTAATGGACCTTTACCGAATATTTAAAACCGTTGAATTCGTATTTTCTGAAGCATCCGTTATGTCTTATGAAACCATGTCGTGCAACATCTTCAACAAGTCCACCAAACACCTTTATTCCGAGGGGGGACGCTACAGGGACCGGGTGTACGGCCGAAAACACAAAAAAAAACCCGTGGGTGGAGAGACCAGGGGGACATACAAAACTAGGCGAGCAGGCACGCGTGGTGCTTACAAAAAAGGGAATAGCGGGGGGAGGGGAATAGCAGAGCGACGGATATGGGGAGGCGTCCCGGGCGTTCCTTGGTAGATGGCGGCGTGGACGGGGAGGTCGGCACGTCGACTCCTCAGATGCTTGTTGAAGGCGTCGTCGCCCCGTCGCACCATGTCGATCGTCTAGTTGCCCTCCGGCAGCTCGTCGGTGATGCGGGAGACGAGCCCGTCGGCCACGAAGAACGCGTCTAAAAGGGTTGAACGTCTAGGTATCATCGCCCAATCTTCTCTTACCATCCAGCGTCCGCACCTTGCCCTCGCGCGCGATCTTGGCCAACTCCTCGGCCACCTGCCTCTTCTTCTCAAAGGCCAGGTAGCCTAGAGGGGATTGTGGTTCCAGAGGAGAGCCAGAATGTGGGTACCAGGGTTCTCGTCTTGGAGCATGTACATCTCGAGGGCGACGATCGACTCCTTCAGCACCTTTCTGACCTCCTCGAGACTGCGCCTCTTCGCCTCGGCGAGGGACTTGATGGCCATGCTGACGACGTTGGTGGCCACCTTCTCGAAGAAGTGCTGGCGGTCTGGAACGTGACGGCATACAGAGTATTCCTGGAAATTACCGTTCTCTCCGAGGTTCATCCACTGGCGGTTGCCTTTGTTGAGCTTGAGCAGTACGTTGGCCACGGCAGCGGAGACGGGACGAACCTCGGTATCTGAGAATTGACAGTGGCTGACGAACTAGTTGGAACGGCTGCCTGGTTTGCGGTTCATTCGGAACCAGCGAAGGAGCGCCCAGTGCAGGCGGGACAGCGTCTGCTCGGGCTCAATGATACGGCGTTTCGGAGGGTAGATGTTCTCGGGGCACGGCGGCGGCTGGAGGACGGATTGGTGGCCGGGGGCCCCGAAAGTCTTCTGCGAGGGGCAGCCGCTGAGAAGTGGAGTGTAGTTGCCATTAGCGAGAGGAGTAAGCCTAAGCCTAAGCCTAAGCCTATACCTAAACCTAAGCCTACACCTAAACCTAAGCCTACACCTAAACCCCAGCCTAAGCCTAAGCCTAAGCCTAAGCCTAAGCCTAAGCCTAAGCCTACACCTAAGCCTAAGCCTAAGCCTAAGCCTAAGCCTAAGCCTAAGCCTAAGCCTAAGCCTAAGCCTATACCTAAGCCTAAGCCTAAGCCTAAGCCGAAGCCTAAGCCTAAGCCTATACCTAAGCCTAAGCCTAAGCCTAAGCCTACACCTAAACCTAAGCCTACACCTAAGCTTAAGCCTACGATCGGTCCATGCCTAATCCCTACAAAGTCCAGAATAAGTTAGGCCTACGCGTAAGCCTATCTTAAGGTATGGTTAAGTGAAGAAAAGAAGAAAGATAGAAAGAAACGGTAGAAAGAAACGTAACCAAAGTTAAGCCCAGCTAAACCATAGCCAAGGCTAAGCCCACTAAACCCTACTCACGACGGGTTGTCGCATTCGCACGTCACCGCCGGGTACAGCGTCGGCTTCCATCCGGTGGAGCTGCCCTTCGGCCCCCTGAAGTGGGTAGTGAAAAACACGACTGGAACGGCTACAAGACGCGGGCGGCGGCGATTTCGATGAGACGTTCGACCCAGCCGTGACGGCGTTTCCTGAACAAAGCTGGATTTTGCGGGCTAGCTTAAGGCCTACGGGTCCTTGATCTGGAGCACGTCACGCAGCACGGGCGGGAGCTCGGTGACGATGTTGCGCTCGCGGAGCCAGTCCTTCAGCAGGTCGAACATTCCATTGCGGTCCAGGATGCTGGGGTCGCTGAAAGTGGGGGAGGTATGCTTGTGGTTAGGCTCAGACTTAGTCTTAGACCTCGGCTTAGGCTTCGGCATAGGCAACCCTACCGGTTGATGAGCTTGGCGAGGAGCTGCTTGTCCTCGTCGGAGGACACCTGGGCGAGGTGTTCGCCCCACTGGATCATTTGCTGGTTGACGATCGGGCTGTGCACGGCGCCCTCTCCGGCAGATTCTGGGTTCAGGGGAACGGCTTTCTGGTTGCGATCAACAGCCGACTCGGATGCGTCGTCAATCGGAAGCGCCGTCATCTCGAGCTCGGTCGGCTCGTCGTGGACAGCCAAGCTCGAACTGAATTACATAAATTTGCATCCCAATTCGGAGTACGGTACCCGGCGAGCAGCAGCAGCGGCAGCAGCGAGATGAGTCGCAGCTTCAGGCCCATCGGAGTCGATCGGAAGGGATCTGATGAGAAGACTTTGCAGGCTGACCCACTTTCTTTTATACGTGCCCTGCTATGGAAATTGGGGTGAATTTCCGGTTGCACTGTGCCAAGTTATTCAAATTTGTCGAATTGTAATTTGCATAGCTAAATACGAAAATGTCCTAAAAGACAAACCGTCGATCAATGACCCTTTTTCCGTACTTAATGTTTTTGTTTTTCAAATTAACGCCTTTTTTTTGTCGATTCGATCTGATGGAGTGTCGAAACATATACCAAGAGCTTTTCGTTATCGCTCCGAAAGCGATATTAAACAAAATTTTATTAAAAAAGAACCGTGGGTGCAGAGGTTTTTTTCAATACCAATCGAAGGCAAAAATACCCGAAATTTTCCTACGATTGCCGGTAATACCGCTTTCTCCAGTCTTCGGACACTGATAAGTCCCCCGGTGCCAAAAAGCAAAAAGTTTCTCCCCGGCCGGGAATTGAACCCGGGTCTCGCATGTGACAGACGCGGATACTCACCACTATACTACCGAGGACACGTGAGAAAGAGGAGAGGAAGGGCTGATAACGGAGGGGGGAGACGTCCCGTACACAACCGCCCATGGGATCGGTCCAGATGGTTCAAGGGAAAGGGCGTACTGTGCGTGTTTTTCGCGCGTTGCGTGCGGGTGCGCGGAATAGCAACCGGTTTTTAGCTGCGCAGGCCTGCGTTCGCAATTGCGCGACCCGTCTATCGCACGCGCTGCGGTCTACCCTCCTTTCCAAAGCTACCGGACGTTTTATTAGGAGCCGGGCCGCTGTGTGTAGTGCAACCCGTGAGACAGTTTTCAGCAGATTTATTCGATTTTCATGGCGATATGAGCGGATTCCCGTCAAATTTTTGTATGAGATTAAATGCAGAGCGGCGTAATCTGTTGTACAACGGACTGAATGGGAGATCGTGGGTATGGAAATGAGGTCGCATTGAGATCAGGTAGAGGCAATGATTCAGAGCACAAAAAAGAATAGGCAACACATGGTGAATTGAAAGAGCATTGTTGAGATGTTTGTAGTTTAAAAATCGGGAAAAAAAAACAAAATAAAAAACCAAATAAATAATTTCTAAAGAGTCTAAAAGGTTTTAGAACATTCTAGAAGGCAGAGAAAGGCAAGTATGAAATAGATATGATAAAATAAAAAAGCAAGTATAAATTCATTAAAACTTCGTATTATACTACCAATGGTCCGGATGCCAGGGCACGTCGTTAAAGGACATTTCCCCGAAAACAGGACTAACATTGGTGGTGGCGGAATAGCTGGGCCAAATTTCGGAAAATAGGGACGCTCGAACTCCGCAGAAGCTGTCGGGAGGGAGGCGTCGGAAATGGGGCTCGGCGTGCTGCGCGATTTGCTGCAAAAAAATGAGTTTGCAACCTCGCTCTACCGCTCTCTCTCTCTCTCTCTCTCTCTCTCTCTCGCTCTCCCTCTCTCTCACCTGCACCAAATGCACAATCTCCATAATCTTCCCAGTAACCTCTATAGCTCGCTTTTCTTCGTGTATTCGCTCGCGTAGTGCCTAGAAATCATTTTTTTTGTTAATTTTATATGGCCTACCTTCGCCAAAAGTGCATCATACTTCCTTCGCGCATCTCTTGCTATAACAGATTCGGGCTCGGGCAGGTCAAATCCTGGAGTGGACACTCGTTTTTAAAAGAAGAACCCATTTTACCTGCGCTGAACATCATCACATTCTTGAGTACGACATATTCCGCATCGGACATTTGTATTTCCTTCAATAATGGCACTATTTTACGATCCGTCATCCGAAAAACACGTTTGAAGAAGCGGATGCAGAGCTGGTTGAAGCCGATGCAGCTTTGGCTAAAAAATGGACGGATGGGGGTATGATTCCAGCAATTTCTGAAGCGTCACTGTCACTTTAAAAGGCAGAGCAAGAAAAAGACTCACTCAATATGCTCATCCCTCAAAAATCGTCCTCCAAATCCAATAAATAATCCTGGGGTCTGGGACCTGTAGGTGTAGTAGAGGATTTGGAAGACGAACATCAGGGGGAAGGCTCGGCAGAAGAGGTGGATCTGAACAAATGTATAGGATTTCGGGAATGACCACACTAAAAATGCCGACGCCAGAACGCCGACACCAAAAAAGGAGACACAGAAAATGCCGACACTATAAATACCGCTTCTTGGTAATGAATTCCTTGTACAGTTTTCGGTGGTACAGTGTCGGCATTTTCGAGAGAATTTTTGCCGCTGGTTTAACAAGATGAAGAAATCAGATAAGGCTAATGATCATAGACCTTCAAAAGCCTGTAAAAACGCACCCTCTCCTTCACAGACATTGTCGTCACTTCCGGACTAGCTCGCAGCCAATCAGCAAAATGAACAAGACTCCGCCCGATGCATCGAGGGATGAAGAACTGGGGAAAATGCCTGTATTCATAGCAGAAGGAGAAGCCGATCTACAGAAATTTGTTTTTGGGAACGACCGGTACAATTTGCATACCGGAACTCTCTGGCAAAGCCGTGTTGGGCTGGCGATGAGGTCCTCGATTTTGAGCTCGAGGTTGAACTCGAAGTTTAGGTCGAAGGAGGCGTCGTCATTTGAGCAGTTTCTAGAAAAACGGAAAGTTGAGAGAGAGAGAGAGAGAGAGAGAGAGATAGGATGAGAGATAGTGAGAGAGTGAGAAATAGTGAGCCAGGGAGAGAGTAAGAGTGAAGAGAAAGGGAGATCGGGAGCGAGAGGGAGCGAGTGAGAGAGAGAGCGGGTGAGAGAGAGGAAGGTGAAACAGAGTGAGCGAACCAGATTTCTCAAAAAATGGAATTAATTGACGGCGCTGGAGAATTAGGGTAGGAGAGCGTGAGAAAGAGAAAGAGAGAGTGAGAGTGAGAGAGAGCGAGAGAGATATGGATAAACAGCGACAGAAACCCTACTCACTTCTCCAACTGCAGCAAAAACGCGACATCATCCTGCTCGCTCGACTGCGGATTCATCGGGATTGGATACATGACCGCCGGAAGTCGCAAGTATTCCTGGAATCCACATTAACACCACGATAAAAATGGAACGGTACAGTGCTGAGGCTGCTCGTCGACGACTCGTCGTATTGGGGGTCAGGCCGCTGATCAGTATTTTGGCGTTCTTTTTCGGAATTACCTGCTCTCTGGAGGTGGAGGGTTGATCGCGACTTTCTTTTCTACGACGGTCAGGTCGTTGTTGCTGGAGTTCACGTCGCTTAGAGTCTACCCGACGACAAACGTCTAAAAATTGGAAAATACCGGGAATTTATGGAATTTTAGTTTAAAAATTTGAATTAGAAATAGTTAAATTGTCGAAATTCAATTAAAAACCGTGAAACGTTTTTCTTCAGGAAATATTATTGATTTTTAAGCGTTTTTTAGTTTTTTTATATCAAACATTTAAAGTTAACACCCGGATTAAGGAATTTTTCCGAATTCTCAAAAAACTTACTCTCCGGAATTAGCCCAACCTCCAAACATTTATCGTATCGACAAAGCCGGCAATTTGTCGCTTCTGAAAATCATGGATTAAAAAAAGTTGCGCTTTATAATTATTTAAATTTCCGTGAAAATTTTAAGCTATTTTAACTCACTAAAATCGCATGGCGGATTGTCGTGGCATCGCTTTGGCCGCCGACTGACGGCCGCGCGCAGAAAAAACGACTTACACGCCCTAGGTATAGTGTTTTAGAATGGCTACGCCATGGTACGCTGCAGTACGTAACATTACGATAAAGTACGCTACGTTAACTTACGGGCAACAAATCGATCCGTAGTTGAACGAGGCCGGCTCGTTGCCGCACACCAGACATTTTTGAGGTCCGCGTCTGCCAAGATCAAGGTATGATTCCTGGGAGGTGGACGGCTGGTCCTGAATCGAAAACAGACCGTTATTAATCTTTGTAACATTTTGACCACCGATTGGGAGCAGTTTTCCCCGGGTTAATCTGTCTTTTCAATTCGATTCTATAAATTCGCCAATTTACGTAAAAAAAGCAACAAAGCGAACCGCCACGTCGAGTTCAGCAAAATCCGGGCAATTTTTAGCGACCATTTCAGATTTTAAATCGACGTTATGTCTGTGCATCGGCTTTTTGGAGGCCGGGTGTGGTAACTTTCGAGTTCAGGAATTTTATAGTTCAAAATTTGGCTTCCCGCCCGCGCGTCAAATCGTATGCGAGGAACGCCACGTGGCCGAGCGCCAACAGTTTTTGAGAGTGGGTCCTGTGATAGGTTGTGGGTGATGTTTTGGACTTTGCGGTGGTCGGAAACAAGTAATTAGTCTCCGTCTTTCAATAGGGGAGCGGGCCGGAATAGAGTTGATTTTTGGGCAGTAAAAACCTTTTCCGGATGATGAAAGAGTGGAGAATTTCTAGATGCTGCCACGGTCTCTCTATCACTCACGCTCGCTCTCTCACGCTTTCTCTCTCTCTCGCACTTACCAGATCTCTTGTACTGGCCACCGGCGTCTCTCTCTCTCCCTCGCTCTCTTGCTCTCTCCCACTCTCGCTCTCGCTCTCTTTTAAAAGATCTCATCTTCTCCGCAAAAATTCTAATCCTGGTCTTTGGCGCGGACCCATTGGGAAACCCCCGAACTCGTTGATGAGAGGCGTCATATTTGCATAAACCCTCCATGCGATGCGTGTTCAATTCTGTGTCCGACCGTCTCGGGCGTAGCCCAAGATGACCGCCCAAGGAATGTAAACAAATAAGCCACGTGCCATTGCAGCAGATCACGAAATCAGGAAAAGGCACCAATGCACCAAGGTCCGTATAAACACTAATCAACCGACACGTGACTTGGGGATACCCTTTGGGGAATGATGTAAGGGTGCTTTGTCATATGGCCGGGGGTTACTGTAAGGACCAAAAGCGGAATAAAGGGAGCGAAATACTAGGTTATGCGGTGGTGCCTGCTACCATTCGGAAAAGGGTATAAGATACCAGCTTCATATTAATGCGTTATTACGCGTTATTAATGCGTTATAATCTTGTTCGCTGCACCTTACCCCAGACTCCAACTACGGTATCACTCAAGCCTGGTGATACCTTATTTGGGGAATCGCTTACGTCTAAAAAGCAATGCGCGCAAAGTTTGGCTAAACTGGCGGCATTTTAATTGGCGTGCAATGTGATAAAAAAGACGGCTACACTTTACTTTACCCCCCCCCCCCCCCCAGCCGGAAGGTTTTGGCTATAACTTTTTTATTTTCCATTTCATCATCCATATATTTCGACGATCTATCGCATGGCGTTGCAAAAATTCCGACAAAATAAGCGAAAATACCGACAACTTTGAGACACTTCGGCTGTGGGGGGGAGGGTAAAGTAAAGTCTTACCAAAAAAGACTGGATTAAGGCGAAGACTTAAAAGCCAACACTGAAATCATAAACAAATTAAACCTTGGGTGTATTCTACAAACTACCAAGACTGAAAATTGAAATTAGCGGTTAATTTAAAAATTTAAATTAGTTACCAGCGCAATTTTTTTACTAAATAATCAAAATGATTGACATAGGAACAAAATAAAAACAATATTTTCAGCTTTTTCTAGGGAGCACCAGATTGCAAAGTTGTCATAACCAGCGTATGCCCCGGAAAAGCTCGAAGGGGCAAAAAAATTACAGAAAAATTGACCTATCGCTTGCTTTGTTTTTTCGGCGTAAAAACATAAATGCTAGAACTTTTTGAAAGGTTGGAAATACAAGAAAAAAAAACATTTCATAAAATGTGACCCACCTGCATACAACTGAAGGGGACCAGCGCGATGAGGGTGGAGGACGAGATAGAAGTAGGTGGATGACCAAAAAGGAAAATAATTGTTGATGTTTGGGTGGTGTTCTAGGAGAGAGAGAGAGAGAGAGAGAGAGAGAGAGAGAGAGAGAGAGAAAAAGAGAGAGCAAGTCAGCTAGAGAGAAATTGGTGTATATTATGGCTTGGCCGAAGGGTGGAAAAGAAGATAGGCGGGGGGTTATGTGTATGAGCAGATCTGCCCTCCTGGCAATGAGGGGTGTATGGGGGCTGGGTGTCTGGTGAGCAAACTAGACACAAAATGGGAGCACCATGGTCCGGCTGGACCCCCTCTCAAGCATACCAATTTGTTTGCATTTGGTGTTGCGGGATGTTTGATTGTCGGCACCTCGCTGGTTCAGGCGCACTCTAGCCAAATAACAGTTTCATCCTAGACTCAAAAATGGTGGGATGAGCGGAATTTGGTATGAGGTAAGTGCGCTAGCCGTTCTGTAACAAATTAGCAGGTCTAGGGGCCAGAAGCTGGCATGCATTCCGGCCTTGACTGTAACCGTTTTTTGTTGACCGTGGGATTTCGATACGTGAGATAGCACATTTTGTGCCGAATTTTTTGCTGATTCCGAATCCGTTTTCAAAAGTTGCGGAACCCCTCTAGATAAAAAGTTACAGCCGGTTTTCTACCCCATATGACCGAAAATTACAAACTTTAAATCATTATAAAAAACTCGTGGAACATTTTGTGGGATAAAATACAGCATATGTAGGGGTAAAAAAACGTGCTCTTTCGAATGGGCCACCTTACGAACCCGTAGCACAAAATTCATGAAAAAAAGTTTTTCGGTGGACCTATGCCCTGGATGGCCAATTTTTGAAATTTTGTGAATTTTGAGCTACGGGTTCGTAAGGTGGCCCATTCGAAAGAGCACGTTTTTTTACCCCTAGGAGTGCTGTATTTTATCCCACAAAATGTCCCACGAGTTTTTTGTAAGGATTTAAAGTTTGTAATTTACGGTCATTTGGGGTAGAAAACCGGCTGTAACTTTTTATCTAGAGGGGTTCCGCAACTTTTGAAAACGGATTCGGAATCAGCAAAAAATTCGGCACAAAATGTGCTATCTCACGTATCGAAATCCCACGGTCAACAAAAAACGGTTACAGTGAGGGAGAGAGAGGGAGCGAGAGAGCGAGAGATAGTGAGATAGTGAGATTTCCATAAACTTTTAATTCTAAATAAGACACTATAATTTCAGAAACAAGAGCAAAAGAACCCGGAAACGCGGCTGATAAGCGATTTGTCGTGATTTTCGATATTTTTCGACATTCTGTAAGCGGTATTGGATAGAGCATAAAAAGAAACCAACAATTCTATGGAAATCTCAAAACAAAGCAATTTAAGATAAGAGAACTATTGAAAAAAAATGTTTTCTCCCGATGGACTCCCCCCGCTAAGGAACCAGAACTATTGGGTAATACGGGAGGTTTTTATTGGGATACGGTACCTCATGGGAACAGCACATCCTTTCAAAACTGGCGCCTCCCCCCATTTCATCTACCCCGCAATTGGTAAACAAGAGCGGATCGGAAGTTTAGCCGCTGAACTTATGCTTTTCCCGGAGATTCGAGTGGTTGCGCTTTGTACATGTTTTCCCCTTTTTAACGGCTATATTCCGGGCACATTGTACCTGGAAAATTAATTTTAAAAAATGGCGCCATACGATTTTTCGTTTTCAGAAGCAAGGAAACAATAAAATCTCTTGCAGAATTAAGCGAACTTCTGTCATGGGTGCCCTCAAAGCCTTACTACTCCTCTAGCCCGGGCACCCATGGCCAGGCCCGTACGAGGGGGGGCACCGGGGGCACGGTGCCCCCCCCGAAATCGGTCGAGGTCCGAAAAGTTCATAAGGGGGGACCCTTATGTTTTTTTCGCAAAAATTTTTCTGCCTGCGGCGCTGTTTATCACTGATTCGAAACGATTTTTACTTCTAGAAAACCTATTTTTTTCTAAAATTTTTTGCCTGCGGCGCTCGTTTTCATTAATGCACCATTTTTGCTGAACAAAAGTTCGCTTGTCGACGCCGTTTCCGATGTGTTTTGACACGAATTTAAGCGCTACGAACGCGGTTTTCTAAATTTTTTCGCCTGCGGCGCTGTTATTGTCGCTATTTTCGAAGGTTTTAAAAGTGGCAACCGGGGGGGAGGTCGCCAAAATTTTTTTGGGTGGGTGCCCCCCCCGAAATCTCGGTTCCCGTACGGGCCTGCCCATGGCTGACCCGTAAAGCCTTGTCCCAATGACAGTTTACCATATGGAGCGGCCGCCGCAACGCATTGCGCCGGCGCGTCCGCGCACATGTTTATGCAAATTACTCTTGCGACGGATCACGAAACCCATCACGTGCTCCTAATAAAGATGTTGAGGCAGACCGTCCGCTAGCTATAAATGCACGGCATAAGCATTTACTACTACACTTCGTACGTTGTTTTCCTCTCTTTTTAACATTTGGCGATCTTGAACTTTTGACTCATTGCGGATTATCGTAATCCCGAGCTACCGTGCTCTCTCTCTCACCCTCTCTTTGCCTCGAAACGACTCCCGAACTTTCAATACCCTAACCCTGCAAATCTCGGAAGCCACGCAATAGGAAGTTGGACCCAAATCCGATTCCAGGAAATCCCGGATGTA
This sequence comes from Mesorhabditis spiculigera, assembly GCA_958295435.1. NCBI lineage: Eukaryota > Metazoa > Nematoda > Chromadorea > Rhabditida > Rhabditidae > Mesorhabditis > Mesorhabditis spiculigera. Next base: position 67,290 of record CATQJA010001020.1, read on the forward strand.
TGCCTCATAATCATCAAACTTTTCAACTAGGTTTTCGACACGTGCAAGGCGGCTTGATGGTAATCGGTGCGAAGATCTGGTTGCACATTTGGGCCTTTATTCAGGCAGAGAGAGAGAGAGAGAGAGAGAGAGAGAGAGAGAGAGAGAGAGAGAGAAGGACAGAGACGAGGAGGAGGGGAGGATAATTACCGGGTGGTGAGGTGCCAGGTGAGCAGCTAGTTGGCATAAAGCCGGGGGATCGGATAAGTACCTTCCTGAACACAATCTGGAATAATGCTGGCGAGCAAGGCTTTCGTGAAGCGGATTACAGTTATTTTTTCGATCGTTTGAAAACGGGACTGATTTTTAGGGGATCGGCGGGAACGTTCGTTTCCTCGCCCTCTCTCTCGCCGTCTCTCCCTCGCTCTAGCTTCGCCTCCTTATGCGTTTCTTTCTCTCTTTTTTTTCTCGCCCCCGCTCCCTCTCTGGAAATATGTGCGCAACAAGATATAACTTTTTATTAACACGTATTAGTCATTAAACACGGAAAAGCTAGCGAAATAGGAAGAACAGGGCTAGTCAGTAATCGACCCATCAAGAACCGGAAATGTGGAAAATACCTGGGGGGCAGCAGAAACTATTGAGAAAATGCTCACTTTAAATGTCATAGTCGAAGAGCATAGGGGTTATTTTTGAAATGTTAGCACACGGGGTGGGTAAGGCAACATTTGTGATTACTAAAGACAGGAGGTACCTGAAGGTATAGAGGGATTTTTGATAGGGGTGCGAATTTTAAGGGCACCTGTACGAAGGGGGAAAGTTCAGCCGGGTTACTGTAGTTGGGGGCAATGTTTAGGATCCAAAACAATCCGGTTAAACCGAGCCGACTGCAAACTACAGGGACCAATTTTCAAGAAAAAGATTGAAAGAAGCGAAGGGTGATACGGACACGTAATACGGAGGATCACAATCTCTATCACTGGGGGGAGGCACATCTCTGGGAAAGTGAATGTAGCACACTTTGGAAATGTCTGGGAGTAAGGGTGGTAAGGCACTACAATATATCGGCATCTAGAAAAGCGAGAAAAGGGCCTAATATAGATAACAGAAATTAGATTTGGAGGTGCTCGTCGGACTCGTAGCCGCTGCCGCCGCTTTCGAGCAGGGTTTGGCGCCTGGAAATCGGTTTTTATTAAATCGGAGTTACCAGACAGGAGAGAGAGAGAGAGAGTAAGAGAGAGACCAAAAAAAGACATCGAGTGGAAGCCAGGGGTAATGTCACATTTGTAAAAGAACGCGAGAATGAGCGAAAGCGGGCGAGAGAGACAGGGAGAGACAGACAGACAGAGAGAGAGAGAGAGAGAGAGAGAGAGAGAGACAGAGAGAGAGAGGAGAGAGGGCAAGATAAAGAGAAAATTACAAACCTTTCTGTATTCTTGCTCTGCGCGCCAACGAGGCTGTTGATCGAGTCGCCGAACGCTGACGTGATCTTGCTGCCCAGCAACGAAATCTTCGACGGTGCCCTCATGAAGACGCCGCTGTCCAACCCGCGGTGGATGTTCACCTAAAATGACCCAAAAATCCAATTCGGTCTCTCTAACTACCTCAAAATCCCCGCGCTCCAGCATCCGCTTGTACTTCTTGAACTCGCCGCTGGATAGGGAAGCGTGAGATGGTTTTCTAAAGCAGACTTTTCGGTTTTAAAAATTAAACTAACTTGTAGGAGCGGAGGAGCAGACTGCTGGCCACGACGGAAACGCTGCTCATCGCCATGGCTGCGGCGGCCATCCACGGCTCGAGGGAGATGCCGATCGGGGTAAGGAGACCTAAATAATAAATTAAGTGGTAAACAGTATTCAAAAAACAAGCGATTTTTCGAAGGGTCATTTCTTCAAAAGCCACGATTTGGTAACTACAAATTGCCAGAGATAATTTTTCCTTTGTTGCTTTAGTTTTCGAAATCGCTATTTTTTTAAAAGTTAGTTTAGCAAAATTAATTAGGAAAAAATATTTTGTTTAAAAGTCAAAACCCACCAGCAGCGATCGGGATCCCAATCACGTTGTAGCAGATCGCGAACAGAAAGTTGAGGTGGATGCGCCTTGTGGTCATCTTCGACAACTTGATGGCGGCGACGACGTCGCACAGATCATTCTAAAGATTGTGAATTAGTAATAATCGCAATAATGTATTGCTCACCCTAACAAGCACAATTCCAGCACTCTCGATCGCTACATCGCTCCCGGCGGCGATGGCAATGCCGACATCAGCTTGGGCGAGGGCGGGGCTGTCGTTGACGCCGTCGCCAATCATGGCCACCTTGGTCTTATCTTTCTAAAGAATTTAATTTAAATAATTAATAAATATTCTATAAATCACTTAGACAAGTAAATGTTAAAAAGCGAAACTACCTGCAACTGCTTGATCTTTTCCTGCTTCTGGTTAGGCAGTACTTCGGCAAAGACATCAGTGATGCCCACCTAAATAAAAGGTTTTAAAGAGACTGGTCGTAGTGAAAAATAAGGTTTAATAAAATGCAAAAGGTAATTGTTTATCAAAGTGTAATTAAAATTCAACAAACCTTTTTCGCCGTAACGACAGCCGTCTTGCTATTATCACCCGTCAACAGGACGACGTTCATGCCCATCTTCTTTAGGGCCCAGACCGCCAGAGCGGCCTCCTTCTTGACCTCGTCGGCAATGGTGAACATGCACGCGAGTTGACCTAAAAATAGGTAAAATTATCCAATTCCATTTCAATTGAAAAAGCATACCATTGATCGCGCACAGCACGACAATGTTGCCTTTGCTCTGCTGCTCCTGGAGCGTGTAGAAGGCCTCGCCGTCGACCTGAAGGAATTCAGATGTTAGCAGTCGAAGGATATCTACCGGAATCCCGTGCTTTTCCATCAACTGGACGGTCCCGACGAGAACTTTGTAATCTTGGGTGGCGAACACATTAGCGCCTAAAATCTCTTTTTATTTCCTCGTAAATTTTTTATCACCATCTTTATCTCCGGATTGTATGTAGCGAGCATCGGTCCTCGGGAAGGGCGTCTCATGGTGGTGGTCGACGGACCGGAAGTCGAAACGCTAAATTAAAAAAATCAAATCAAATTTATAATGATTAATAGCTAAGTAAATAAATAAAATTAATAAATTAATTGCTAATGTAAATTCAAAATATGCCGAAAGAAAATTCCTTACCGGATCCGGGCTTGACGAAGCGAGGAACTCATCGACATCAGAGACCCGGCACGAAATTCCGCTGCCCGGGTACGCCGAGAACCGCGAGACGGTCGCCCACTCGGAGGCGTTGAGCAGCTAAAAAATATTTGCAAAAAAATAAACATTAAATTCAATTTTTTGCGAAAAATAAAAATGGTCTTAGGTACCTCCTTGACGAAGCTGGCGATGGCGTTGCCGATCGGGTGCTCCGACATGGCTTCTCCGGAACCAGCAGCAGCTAGTGCCTAACCTTTCATAAGAATAATATTTGAAGATCCGCACCTTGTTGAGCGTCTTGCTGGAGAAGGTCAAGAAGCCGTGCACCGAGACGACTTTCGGCTTTCCTTGCGTGATCGTTCCCGTCTTGTCGAAGACGACCGTTTTCACCTTGTGCACTTTTTCTAGGGGTTCGCCGCCCTTGATCAGGATGCCGTTGACGGCGCCGATGCCGGTGCCGACCATTACCTAAAATAAGTATATCTAGGGGTCATTTTAGACATTTTTTTTTATGCTAGTTCTTTTTTACTCCTAGTTTAGCGTCGTTATGGCGGTTCTTATATGTTATTATTAGACCTTTTCTAATGTCTCTTAAGGCGGTCTAGCGATTAAAACAAGATTTTGCCTTATCTTCAGTGTTTATTACAATAAACCCTTATTTTAAAATTATTTTTATTATTTATTTATACAAAAAATATCTTATTTCATACAAAAAAAACATACAGCCGTCGGGGTAGCCAAGCCGAGTGAACAAGGACAAGCGATCGCCAACACTTTGATAGCTGCCTCAAACGCCACCTTGATGATCGCCTCGAACTTGGCGGTGCCGGTCTAAATACGAATAAATATAACGTAATATAATGTAATTTACATATATAAGCCTTTAAAAACTTACAATAGCATCATCCGCCCAGGTCCAATACCCAAAAACGATCCATCCGACCAGGGTGACCATAGAAACCACCACGACGAATGGGACAAAAATCCCGGCAATTCGATCGGCTTTTTGTTGGATTGGGGCCTAAATTAGCAATTTTAGCGCTAAAAAAATTGCCAATACCTTGTTCGTTTGCGCATCTTCGACGAGGCGGACAACTTGGGCAAGGGTGGTGTCCTTGCCGACATGTGTTGCGCGGACAACGAGCGGGCCCGTTTGGTTGACCGAGCCGGCGATGACGGCGCTGTCTAAAAAAATGATGACGCTTTGAGAATCCTCAAAAAACCATGCTAGTTTGCCAACAAATTGCTCGAGAATTCTGCCGCCCGCTTTAAAAAATTCCCTAAGAATCTCTGCTATTTTGTCTTCTTTTTCAGAGATCCGTTGCCGCTCAGCGTGCTCAGAAATAACTCACCAATGTGCTTGACAACCGGCATGCTCTCCCCAGTAATGAAGCTTTCATCGGCAGCACTCTTCCCATCGACAACAACACCATCCACGGGGAATTTCCCGCCGGCGAGGACTTTGATTAGGTCACCGCGATGCACCTAAAAACGGAAATAAAGCTAAAATCTTAATACTTGCCAATTCAATGTCAATCCCGCGTTCCGATGTGATCCGCCCATCCTCCATTGTGACCAGGATGGCCTCGCGAGCTTGCAGGGACATCAATTTGGAGAGGGCTTCTGATGTTTTGCCCTAAAAATTGTAAAGTAAGATCTAGAAAAAAAGCGTGGACTTAAACATTTAAATTCTCCATGCACTAATAATAAATCTATAGCGCCACGCTCCAATTTTTTTTTGGCAAATCAATCACAAACTTAAACGATTTTCACGTCAATATAATAAAGAATGCTGTTCCCTGAAAGTAATAGCGTTTTTCCGACACTAAAGGGTACTAGAAAGATTTAAGTTTTTAAAGTGACCATCTATACCTTTGCCTTATGCTCCAGCATCCGGCCGAGCGCCACGAAAACGATGAGCATCGGCGGCACGTCGAAGAAGGTCATTGGCGACACCTCCCATTTTAAAAGAATTGCGGCTAGCAGGACGACAAGGGAGTAGACGTAGGCGATGGTTGTGGACAGGACGATGAGCACGTCCATGTTCATCGTGCCGTGTTTCAAGGCTTTCCATGACGCCACGTAGAAGTAGCGACCACCGATGATCTAAAAAATAGAATATTAAAGAATAAACTATGTAAAGTATAACCTTATTAAATTCTAAACATATATTTTGTTTTAAACTTCTAAAAACGTTCTCAGGTGCTAAGAAAAAAATCTTTTGGAATTTTTTCAATGCTTACTTGTACTGGTGTCGATAGAAGCAGCAGCAACAAATTGTCAACCGACAGCGCGGGCGTAAAAACAGGAATCTGGTTCTCGGCATGCATGTGCGTGTGTAGAATCCAGTGGAAAACAATCTAAAGATATTCCTATATATCCAATACAAATTTTATACCATAATCAACATCACTGGGATCCCAAAAATCAACGAGATGAAAAAGGCAGTTCGCCACTTGGCCACCTCGTGGCTGTGGTCCAGCTGCTGGATGCGCTTCTCCTTCGAGACGAGCTCGGCCGTGTAGCCGAGAGACTAAAATAAAATAAAATATCTGTAAATGGAATACTACCTCAATAACCGTGATAATATCACGAGGCCCAGTCACGGTGGGCTCAAATTCCACCTCGGCTATCGAATTGGCAGCTGAATAGTTGCAGGATTCCACTCCCTAAATGAAAATTTTACAAGTAAAAAAGAGCTATAAACCTGCAATGCCATCACGTACGACTCGATCCTATTTGCGTCTTGAAGCGTACAAGCCCCATTGACGATCAGCTCGATTTTGTTCTCCCGCGAGAGCGAGGAATCGAGAAGAGTGGCTCTAAAATTACGCAAGTTTAAAAAAAATAAGATGACCCACCTATATCCGAGCTCTTGCACCTTTTCCGCCAACTCTTCTACCGTGACCAGCCGGGGGTCAAAAGTTACATCCGCTTTCGACGAGATCAGCGCCACAGTGATCGCGCGAACGCCTAAAAAAAAGTTAAAAATCGATCAATTATATCTACCATTTAATTTAGCAATATTTCCCTCGAGGTACTGCACACAACTCGCGCACGTCATCCCCTCGATGGCGAAGCTGGCCTTGGCGCTTGCGGTGGCTTTTTCCTAAAGTTTAAATAAAAATAAAACATCTCAAAAAATTACATTTGGATCTCCCAATGGTATTTCGACGTCCTGGGCGAGTAATTTGCTGAAGCGGACCGCGTCTTCAGATTTTTGCATCTTTTTACACGCCTTTGGGGTGGAAGTTTCGAATTGATAGTTGGTGTCGACTAAAATAAGGTAAATTAAGGGTAAAAACGCTTACAAGACTCTGATATAAGCTTTGCTTCAAAACCCATATCATCGATCGCCTCGGCGACGTCGGCGGCTGATAGAATTGTGGGGTTGAAGATGGCATATGCTAAAAAAAAATTAAAACAGATCCATAAAGCTCTCACCTTTTTTCTCCTTTAAGCTGACTTCAATCGAAAAAATGCCAGCCTTATCCCCGATTGTACTCTGTATATTCCGGACGCAAGACATGCACGTCATACCATCGACGCTGATCAGCGCCAGCTTCTTGTTGGCCATGTCGTTGGACAGGGAAACTGAAAATATAATTATTACAGCCGTTTAATAATAATTAAGACCGGCAAATATCAAAAGAGCAAAAGAACAATTCACGAGTACGTAGGGTTGGACGGGAATTCTTTGAGGACATATGCACAACTAGTGAGGGGCTGATAAGCCTCGTCTGGTCCCAGGAAGAAGATGCAAAAAGCAGAAAAGGAAGAAAGGAAGAAGGGGAAATACCCACCAAAATTATCACCGAGGAGTCGGGCATCGATCCCGGACTTTTGGAGTTCATTCATGATCACCTCGTTGGTGATGATGGCCGGGTCATACTGGATGGTGCCTGAAAAGTATTGAATTAATCAGGTTATACACTTAATAGACGTAATTCGATACCATAAAACTTATCTAATACTTTTCTTTATTTAAAACTACATGTCTTACTTTCTGGCTCGGCTATCTGCGCAAAGGAAACGCCACCCCTCGAAAGTAGCTTCTTCTCCACATCACCGCCAACTCCTTTCAGCTCGCGCGTCGTAAATTTAACTTCTCGCGTCTCGGAGAATGGAGACCTCTAAAAACAACCATTACCACGTTTATCAATCACAAAAAAAGTTCCCACCCTCGTCGAAGCGGCGGGGAGCGGCGGTGGTGATTCGGGTGTAATTAATGGCTCCGCTTGGTCTAACATAGACCTGAAATCGATTTCCATTCCCATAGCGCGAGAAATATAGCACGGGAACGGAAATGTAGAAGAAATAAAAAACAGTGAGCCCTATTTTTGACAAACTCCTTGTTAGGGCCTTATCAGAAGGGCGTATGTGAGGGAGGACGCATAACACAAGGTCCAAGTGGGAGGAAAAATAAACAATTAGTGTCTAAAAACGTGATCAACACGTCAGGGGCCGCAGTTAAGGGAAAATTTCACTTTACGGTAACTAAATAAAATGTCGATTTTTCTATTGGAATCGATAGATCTCGTCGAGTTCTACCATTTCCAGTTGAAAAAACTATTGGGACTCTCTTATAAAAAAAGTTATAAACATTTTAAATTGGCTAGTTCACTTTACGGTAACTAAATAAAATCTCGATTTTTCGACTGGGATCGAGAGATCTCATCGAGCTCTTGCGTTTCCCGTTGAAAAAACGATTGGGACCCGCTTTTAACGAAAGTTATAAACGTTTTAAAGTGGTTGGTTCACTTTACGGTAACCTCGTAAAAATGCGATTTTTCGCCTGGGATAAATAGATCTCGTCGAGTTCTTGCATTTACAATTGAAAAAACCTTTGGGAAAGTTTTTTGGAGGAGGCTACACTATATTTTTGACATTTGACTGTGACATTGTCAGGCAAGGCGGGCCGTCGCTTCGGATGGGCTGCCGCTCCACTCTTCCGAAATGGGGGCGCCCCCGGCCGCTTCGCCGGCCTTGGCGCCCCCATTTCGAAACCCTGTACGAGCTCGCACCCATCCGAAGCGACTAGGCCCCGGGTGGCACGAAGCCTTTTTCTAGTCGCAGAGCGGAGGAAGTAGCGGTCACTTCCCTCCAAATCGAGTGACTCCTGTTGCAAAACCGTCTTTTTTGATGTTTCAGAAATTCAGAAATTCGGAGGAAGTGCAAAATGTGTGCTAATAAAGTTTTTCCTGCGCCTTTTGCAGCAGCCCCGTATTTGGTACCCCAGTACGTTCACAACTATTACGTTTTTTCCGTACAAAGGAGTCCCTCGTAGCCGAAACAGATTTTTTCGATGCGGGGTGAATTGGTTTAAAACAGCTATAACTTTTGTTAAAAGCGAGTCCCAATCGTTTTTTCAACGGGAAACGCGAGAACTCGCTGAGATCTATCGATTTCAGTCAAAAAATCGACATTTTATTTAGTTACCGTAAAGTGAACTAGCCAATTTAAAATGTTTATAACTTTTTCTAAAAGCGAGTCCCAATAGTTTTTTCAACTGGAAATGGTAGAACTCGACGAGATCTATCGATTCCAATAGAAAAATCGACATTTTATTTAGTTACCGTAAAGTGAAATTTAGCCGCAGTTAATATAAAAGTTTATCAAAATTCGATTAGGTTTGCAAATTTTAAAAAACTTCGAAAAGGAAATTTACGTAGAGCTCCGATCAACGAAGAGCGTAAAGTGTACATAAACGGAATGGATTTTCGTAATCTCGGATTTGATTTCTATAAAAAACATCAAGCTTCATTTTATTGATCTAATTGTTACAATCGGTTAAAATTTCAAGAGGATCGTTTTAGAACTTGCATTTTTTAATCACCGGACTATTTTTCATAAAATTGGCTTTTAGAATCAAGAAAAGCTCCCGAAATCACGTATCCTCAATTCCAGTACGTAAGAGCCTCAGCATGGAACTGACGTCAGGTGATGAAAGTGAGAGAGAAATGGAAAGAGGGAGAGCTCGAGCCTCTCCCGTTCCGCCCCCACCCTGCGTCTTTCCCTTGCGGCCCCTTTCGTTACGCAATGTTTTCTCTCTGTTCCTGTTTTTTGCTTCGCACATTTTGGCGGCACTGTTGATCGTGTATGTTGCAGGCTCTGTGCCCCACCGTGGGCGGGCTAAATGAGTAGTGCCGTGCGAAAGTCGAAGACACTCACCATGGACTTTCCTGAAGAGGGCGACGGATGCGCTAAATTTGTGCTGCAGGCCTCTAATTTCAAAGGTATCTTGAGTTTTTGGAACTTATTGCTTTTTTAGTTTTCCACAAGGCCATCAATGCCATCGCAAAAATCTCGACCACGCTATCGGTGGAGCCGACGAAACAGGGGGGTAACCGCAGTTTTCCCGGGAATAATTTTTCTTTTAGTTAACGATCCGCGCGCTAAACCCGTTGGCCACCGCCTACTTTATTATCCGTTTCAACGAGCACTTTTTCTCCGCGCTGGACATGGGAAAAATCGATTTGGAGCAGGACAGTTCCGTGAAGCTGTCTATAAAAGTGAGAATTTATTGATTTCCTTAATTTATTTGCTCTAGTCCCTACTCGTCGCTTTCAAGTCGGCCAATTTTACGGAAAAGACGCACATCCAAGTCGACATGCGGATACACCCCGAAAAGGACAACTTTATAATGGAGATGCTGCTCGTGAACGGTAGGGGAGTTTTCATAATTAAATTAATTTTTGTATTTAGATGTAAAACGGTTGTATCGCGTTCGAGTCTGTGACAACAAGCGCCAGATGCCGAAAAAGTTGTCGGCCGACAAGGCGAAGATGGCGAATAAGCTCGGCTGCTCCCCAGAGTAATTTGAGACCTCCGAAAATTGAATGTATTTTTAGCACGCTACTGCCCATCATCGAGCAGATGCGGAACAAAAGTGACGAGCTCGTGGTGCACGCGCAAAGGGAGCGGATCCACTTCAAGAACTATCAACGCGATGGAGCAGGTAAAAACTTTTAAAACCCAAAAATATATAGAATCTTTCAGAAAAGCGCACAAAGCTCATCTCCGAGGCCACGTGGATGAGCGCCCAATTCAACTCGATGAATATTCGACGCGAGACCGAGATTAATTTCAGCGCCAAAGAGTTTAAGGCTAGATTTTCCATGCAAAGAATGCTTTCTTTTTCAGGCTATCCTTTCTTTCGCCTCCCAACAGGGCGCCAATGTGACGTTGTATTTCGATCAGCCTTCTAAGTAATTTCATTTTTTGGCAAAACAAAGCATTTTTAGGCCTCTTATTATTGTGATAGATGGTGACATTACCTACGATGCCGAGTTCCACCTATCGACAGTTGATGTGGATACGGAAGATGCGGACACGACGCAGGTGGAGCGGATTCCAACACAACCCGGCGGCGTCGTCGAAGAACAGGAATACGACAGCTTTGATGACGAGCCCTCGACCTCAAAACAAGAACCGAGAAAATCGCTGATTAAAGGAAATAAGCGATCAGCTGTTGAGATTGAAAGGTGTTTTAATGAATGGGCTTCCATTTTTGCATTTTAGAGAGCCAATCGTCCTACTAGAAGAGCAGAGGGAGGGCGTTTCGTTTCTCGCCCGGCTGACGAAATGGTGCTTAACGATCCGTTCGAGGATATGTATGCGGAAGTAGCGTAAGTTAATCGAATTTTTTAAAATTACTTGTTTAGAGGGCCGTCATCTGCCAAAAAGAAGTCATTGTCACCAAAGCAGCCGATCATTGAACGAGGTACAATTTAGTAACTAGACAACTATAAATTTGGCTTTTTCAGGTCTATCCGCTACACCACCCCCCTTCACGACGGCAATCGCTGAATGTTACGGCAAATCGCGTCTCAGCGATGCGATTGAATTCCAGCAAAAGCCCAGCAGCAGAGCAGAGTGCTTTTCCTTGTATTAGGTATTTCGAAAATACACTTTCTTACCTTTTTTAGCCCTGATTGGGTGCCGGACAACAACGATTTGGCGATGGAGACGGATTTTGGGGCTGGTGGGTGTAATTTTTAATTCGTTGAAGAATATTTTCGTTTTAGTAAACCAGCCGCTCGACGACGACGCGGACCGCATTCCCGCGAGCCCCGAGCGGCCACCGCCCAATAAGCGAGATAAAAAGGTATGATCAGTAATTTTTCTGAACATAAAAATTCGATTTTAGTACCGCAACTTCATGATGTCGACGGCGCACGCTACGCAACACGCCTCCCAGCGACTCACACAGCAAGCGTGGGGCCACGAGACAATGAGCAGGACAAAATCCTAGAAATTCCACACGCACACATTCTCGTTGACCGCCTAATCTCATTTTCTGCAGTTTTGTGCATTGACCTACCTCTTCCTATTCAGCACTACCGGTTATTTGTTGCTCACTAGTCTCCTTCACTCATGCACCATTTTGCAGCTTTACCCGTAGAGATTTATCCACATGTTTCCGATATAATACAAAAGATTTATTCCTAGTGTTGTGTGGTGTACCGGAAAAGTCGCACGTCGTTTGGCAATGACCCGTGGGTACCCGTGAAGCCGCCGTCGATTTAGGATGGGAAAATGGGGGGGGAAGTGGCAAAGTTATTGGCGGGGTCGCCAAATGTGCATGGAATGGGGATGTAAAAAGCGAATTCTGGGCATTTTCCTCCAAGTAAAGGAGAGATTAGTTAATAAGGATAATAATGACTTCAATAAGGTTAATATACCTATTTTTTTTTGGTAAGTAAATGACTTCTTAGCTTGAGTTTTTTTAGACTATCACATTCAGGGCATTTTCTCGTCCCCTAAATTCGGGAGGGGATAGTGGAAGAGTAGATAATCATAGTAGAACATTTGGATCATCAACCGCTTCAAATATGGGTTTTGTTGAATTTGACGTAGGTAACGTATTCGATCTGTTGAGTCGTACGTTGCGTGGCCGGTACGCTGCCCGAGGACCTGAAATCAATTTTTAAGAGCTTTAAGCAGCTTGCTAGAACCAAGAAAACGCGATGAAGCTATGTTCCCCACCTGTTCTCTAATAGCTGCAGTGACGTTTAGCGGAACATCCAGTTTATCAAATTTCGCCAACAATCTGTCGAGCATTGGCACCGAATTGGTGGAGCTGTAGTGGATGAAGGTGTATTTTTTGTAGTTTTCTCGCATCTCGCAGAACCTGAAATGTCGTATGATTTTTGGTTTTGTTAGCCTACCAATTCTGTGGTGCAAAATGCGAATCTTCCATCGTGTGCCACAGTTTTTCGCCATGAACGATTTGCTAGAAATGGAAGGATGGTCAAAGATATTGTTATTAGAATGTAATTAGTAAAAAAATTACTTTAGCGTTATTTTAGAATAGATTTTCTACCTGTAGACTAGCCGACTGACGTTCGATAAAACATGTAATATTTTGGCGACATCCGTAACATGCATTGACGCGTTGGTTTTCTCTGAAAAGGAGATTGTTTTCACGCGGGTTTGCACTTCCAACGAGACTTTGTATTGTTTCAAAGCATTTGAAAAAATTTCCACGAAAAATCCCAAATTTTAGGATTTACCAAGATTTTTTAAGAGCCGTATTTTTTCGAGATTGAAAATACAGAATTATCTACCCAGTTTTATCTTTCTTGTCCAAACTACCGTACTGTAGACATTTGTTGATGAAGCCGGAAACGAAACGCTCTGTCGGCTCTCTCACCAGAACGATATGAGTCCAGGGCCTATTTTAAAGACTTTGTCATTTAAATAAACTGAATACAAACCTGTCCACATCGGGCTTCATGTGTTTAAAAATCCTGAACGAGTTATACTCGTTTTTACCGCGGCAAAATCTGAAGAAAACTTGATATTACTAGGATGATTAGAACGACCTGACCGAGTAAGTGTCCTCTATCAAATTGTCGACATTCTCCTCGTATTGAAGCGTGTCATACAAGTAGCAGAGGATGGACGTCAAGACGGTCGAGAAATTTTTGTAGATGACACAGGCGGAGATGCCGAATTTTTGGGATACCTGGGAATTGGAGACTTCACAATCCTACTATATATAAAAAAATAGTGTTTGTGTGTGTGTGTGTGTGTGCCACTTTGCATCCACTTCCGTCTGTCTGTCCGGAGGATATCTTGATAGGGGATGCATTTTAAAGTACGTATGATACGTCGTTAGGTGCGCAATGGTCTTGGGATGACTGCACACGCATCAGATTTTACAAATTCAGCGATTTTCGACATTAAATTTAGGTTTTTGTGAGAACTTCTTTGGTAAAAACAATTAGAATAGACCGGAAGTGGGGACGCGACTATATAAAGCCGCAGAAGAAGTCATTTTTCATTTTTTGCCATCTGAATTCAGGACAAGTATACAACGTGAAAGATAAAATGGGGTCAGACGGGGCCAGGGTTGAAAAGTCGCGAAGCGGCTTTTCAACCCTGGTACAAAGCTAAAAAGGTAATAAAAAACGAGCTCTAGTTTAGACCTAGGTTTAGACTTAGCCGTAGACTTAGATTAGGCTTAGGTTAGGCTTAGGCTTACAAAATATAGCTACAAATTTCAACCCACCATTTGTCGACTTTCATATTCAATAAATGGAGGTATTATGGTGCAATTTTGGATTCCATTACATAACCGTCGTCTTATTCGCAACGTCCTCTGCGTCTCTACAGTACCGCGCTAAAATGCTGGATGTAACATTAAAAATAATTGTCACCTCTGCCCGATACCGCTTTATCAAATCCCACTCTATCTCTCGAGTTTTATGCGAAAATTGATGGTCGGTGAGATATGCCTGAAGGGCTACTGTAGCGGAGAGGGCAAGGAATAGGAAAATGGTGCACGTGGGGAATGAGAAGTCGGCATCTTCCTCCTCTTTCATTGTCTGGAAAGTTACGGTAGATTGAGCTGAAAGTCTTTTTCCAAGAAATCGAGAGTGAACGAGAGAGAGAGAGAGCGAGAGAGAGAGAGAGAGTGTGGGTGTGAGAGCGAGAGAGAGAAAGAGAGCGAGAGAGAGTGTGAGAGAGAGAGCGCCAACTCGAAATAATTTCTGAAGTTTGCGTCCAGCCGCCCAGGAAAACGCGCGGGTCATTGGACCGGAAGGAAATGAGATCGAGGGTTCAGATCCTTTGGCTGGCAGCGGGCTGATTTTCGCCAGTTTGCCAGAAATCGAAAAGATATTTCTTCTGAAGTCTGATAGGTTGAGAAATGCGAAAATCGACCCTTGGGCTAGACTAGGTTTCGACATTTGCTCAACCCACGATATTACGTTTGAACGAATCGTGAAAGCCCTGATGGTGGCTTTCAAGTGGCACGTAACTGGCGAGACCCGGTGTTCAGAACGGGTCAATTTTCGCGCTTCCTGGTCCTTTTAAACTTTCAAGAAGTCTGCAGATTGGTGGTGAGCTAGCCGAGACTTTTGAGGGACACTAGATTTTAGCAAAGGTAAAACGAATTTTTCCAATAACCGCAAGAAATGTGGAAAAAGTGTCGCTGCAAAAAATATAAACTTTTTAAAGCTTTAAAAGCTGTCTCGTCGAAGAAGCGAGCAAACATGCAGGGATTTTTGCGGAATTACATAAGATTTTTGGCTTACAGTAAGCTAGCTAGCTAGTCAAACCCGTGCTGGAAGAGCTAGCGGCCCTAGCGAAAAGCCGAAAATTCCCAGTTGAAGCCAGCCGGATGGGAAAGTGTGCGAAAATGTCGTTGATCTCCTCGCGTCGACCTGGGGGAGGGATCGGAGGGGGGGAAGGATGGGCGTGTGGAATATTCAGCTAGTTATCCGATGGCACCATCCCTCTATCCCCCTTCTAGCAGCATGGAGATCGCATCTGCGGTTGGTACGGCCGGACAGAGGAGAGGAGGTTGTTTCATAAGCCGGAAAAGGAGCAGGAGAAGGAGCAGGAGCAGGAGACCGGGGGAAAGTTGGGTCAGCCACACCGGCAGCAGCCGGTTGGCACGAGGATTGTGCCAATGCTCTGTTTAGCTCTGGGGCTACTGGTCGGCAAGCTGAAGCCAGGAGTCTGCAAATTTGGTAAAAGACGAAGTAAGAACAGAAGATCTAGATCCTCTTAATAAACGCTAAAGCTACAGACTACAAGCTGAAAAACCCGAATTTCTCGAGCCAAAAGTCAAACACGGAAGAATTTAAAAGGCCGTTTGTGAGGGATCCGACCAAGCCCCATTATAGCTTGGCACAGTTTTCTTCGACCCTGTTTTTTGACGCCATCTGAAAGAGCATGGTTGAATTAGTCGGGTGGCATATTTGTGAAAGTTTAAAAGTTTAATTTTGGGGTTAAAATGGGCCTCAAAGTTGCCGACACCGAAAAAATATCTCGAGAACTACTTGACAGAATCTTCTGAAAATTTGTGTCAATACCTAATTTGGAGTGGGGATCATTTCTCTAATACATCGCAAAGCACGAAAATGCCCGGAACATAGGTGTTTGCGTACACAAAACAGTTTTTCCGTTCTGTCCGGAACTGGGCGATCGGGCGGCTCTGTTGATTACTGTAGAAAGATGCGCAAGAAAATTCTGCATTGAATGGTGTATCAAACTAGAGCCGCCCGATCGCCCAGGTCCGCTATAAAGCATTTACTAGGCAAAAATTGGCCAAAAGAGGCCCCGAAAACTTATAAAATTCAAAATACGGTGTTTTGAGGAATCATATTGCATCTAGAGACCAAGCGGAAGCATTTCCAAAAAAGAGCAAAAAGAAATTTTGTTTCTTTCGATGTCGCGGAATCGAACCCGGACCCTCCGCCTGGGAGCCCTGTGGCGCAGTGAGTAGAGCGTCGGCGTGCCAATCCAGAGTCGGCGCCAGTTCAATCCCAGCCGTCTCTCAGAAGCCGAATTTCTTTTTGCTCTTTTTTGCAATGGCTTCAGCATGATGACTACATGCAAACCAATGCCTCAGATTTCGTTGTTTTGAATTTTATAAGTTTTCGGAGCCTCTTTTGGGCCAATTTTTGCCTAGTAAATGCTTTATAGCGCGACCTGGGCGATCGGGCGGCTCTAGTTTGATACACCATTCAATGCAGAATTTTCTTGCGCATCTTTCTACAGTAATCAACAGAGCCGCCCGATCGCCCAGTTCCGGACAGAACGGAAAAACTGTTTTGTGTACGCAATACACCTATGTTCCGGGCATTTTCGTGCTTTCCGATGTATTAGAGAAATGATCCCCACTCCAAATTAGGTATTGACACAAATTTTCAGAAGATTCTGTCAAGTAGTTCTCGAGATATTTTTTCGGTGTCGGCAACTTTGAGGCCCATTTTAACCCCAAAATTAAACTTTTTAAACTTTCAAAAATATGCCACCCGACTAATTCAACCATGCTCTTTCAGATGGCGTCAAAAAAACAGGGTCGAAAAAAACTGTGCCAAGCCTTGTTCGCGTCTGTCGCAAACGGCCTTTTAAAAACTAGGGATTTTTCCATTAAATTGACTTGGCCTTTTCGTATTAATCCTGTCGAAAGTGTGTTTTGTGGCTTCACGTCTTTCCCAAAAAATTTCCCTTATCTGTAAAACCTTTTAAAGTGTCGAGATCACATGGAGTTACACTGAAAAATCGGTGAGGCAGTAGGGATGATAAGGAAAAATAAACATAAACGCTATTTTGAAAATAATTTTCTCGTTATTGGCGACTTTTACGGCAGGTTTATCTCGGTAGAAATTCGCTTAAATGGCATTTTTCTGCTCGAAAAGTAACAATTTGACCCCTCGCGCTTTACGCGTGGTGTTTCCCCTGGAGTCTGAACTTATTCGGGACGCACGGCCGGAAACGGGAGCGGCTCTCGTGCGGCACGAAGCGCAAGTTCTGGGCTCTCGCTCCAGGCGGTCACTCGAAATTAGCGGACCGCCAATTCCAGGAAATAACCTTGCCCTTGGCGGCTTTGCAAGGATTTTCAACACCAATGTCCCACCGAGCACCAATGCCCAAAAGCGGAACTCGCGAACTTGTGCTGATTTTTCCCCTGTGAACTAGATGGGCGGCCGATTCCTTAGGGTCTCAAGGGTGTTCCACAGATGTTTGTTGTCATTTTAAAAGGTCTGCTACATTTGATGGAATGCCATTTTTGGATTCCAGCCATAATCCCGACAGCCAAAATGCCGAAAGCTAAATTCCTGACAGTTTATTGGCGTTAGCTCGAAGCTTGGATCTCCCTTCCTTTTAAATAGATCTTCGGTATTATCGGTATCTTGCCTGCCCAGATTTTTCCTGCCGGGATTTTGGAGCTGTCTCGCCATTTTGGGGTAGGTGTCAAAGAGCGGGCGGCTTGCTGGCCAGACTCCACTGACCTGTCCGGGTTGGGACCTGCTGGGGGAGATGACCCCCTTCCTTCACGACCCACCCCATGGCCGCGTGGCGCAATGGATAACGCGTCTGCCTACGGAGCAGAAGATTGAAGGTTCGAATCCTTCCGTGGTCGAAACATTTTGCTTTTTCGGGCAAGAATGGCCGGCTTTCTGAACGGCCGCGCGGTTATTTCTGGACCAAGCTAACCTGCAGGTTTGGCTAAGGTTTAGATTATTTGGCTCAGGTTTCGCTTAGACTTAACCCGGGGCTTAAACTTGTATCAAGTTTTCTATTCCTGACCTTGAAAAATTCATGGGAAGGCCACCGTTCCCAGATCTACACACCGCCATGGCAGCGAACTTGGCGAACCGCGCTTTTCCGGGTTTTGCTGCCCGGGGCTCCGTCTTGGAACATCAGGGCACGGTTTTGGCAAGCAGCTCGGGGTTCTCAAAGCACGGTAATTTCCTAGCTAGCGCCATAGGGTACGCAATCTACAGGCTTGTAAGGTCGTTGACCGTAGGTATTTTAGAGGTCCTGTCCCGTGTCAATAAAGCCGTTTTCGAACCTCTGACACTTTTTCATACAAAATTAATCCGATGAAGCACTGAACCATCCTTAAACCCTACGAAAACCATGCGGTTTAATTTTTTTTTATTGCGATTTATTACGAAATTACGGCGTCTCAACAAAGCTTGAAAAAACCTTCAAAAACCTTCTGCTTTGATCCGCACTTGCCCTCCAAAACCGATAGCAGGCCGATATTCCCGTTCCATTTAGACCCAATTCCGAAGATCAGCCCCCACACTTGACTATTATACCGTAACAACCATAGATACCGTAACCCGAAACGCCCATAGGTCGGCACCAACTCACGGTGCTCAAGTTCCCGGAAGGCGCCGCAAAAAGTCCAGGAAGCCGCATTTCAGTTTCGCGCTCAGCATACAACATGGCAGTTGTGGATCGTAGTGGGTTTGCTGGAAATGTGACAGGCATGTGGTGGGAAGCCAAAAGTTGAATAGGTGGCTAGGCTTATGCTTAGGCTTAGGCTTAGGCTTAGGCCCAGGCTTTTGTTGCTTAGCTTAGGCTTCGGCTTCGGCTTAGGTTTCGGCATAGACTAAGGGGTAGGTTTATTCTTGGGCTAGGCTTGGACATAGCTTACATGTAGAGGTTGTCAGGTCACAAGCTCCAAACCGGCTAAAAATTGGTGTAAAAATCAAATAAAATACGGGGAACGCGATGCGATAAAAATTATCTGCTAATGGGCACTTTTGTTTAATAAACTTTTAATTTTAAGTAAGAAAAATGAAGGTAAAATGGACTTTCAGCGGATTAATCGGGCTGTCGGCCTCGGAATAAATGTTTCGATCGAATTGCCACGGAAAGTACGACACTAGGTACCTTCCCACACCCGGAAAAAAAAATTATTTGAAAAAATTTTTCCACGCAAAATTTTGACGACCGATCAGACGGTCGCCTAGCTTTGGCCACTAGGTGGGTTAGCAGCTGCTTAAAATAGTTAGTTCTGACCCCAGGTGTTTAAAATCCGAGCCCAAAGATTCCAGATTCCGATAATGACTGCCTCTTTACAATACCTGTACAAAAAGTAATCTGTATTAACTATCCTGTCGATTTTTATGGAGTCGGAATAGGTAGGTAGGCCCCTTTTTTGCAAAAACTTCCAAAATTTTGTAATTTATTTTTTGTCGAGACGTCCGCTACTGATTAATAGGACCGAAAAACATTATAAAAACTATTCTAGACGCGCTCCCTACAAAATAAAAGCAGAAACGGCAAAAGGCAAAAAAAAGGCGGGAACCGAACCCATGACCTTTGGCCTACTATTCCCCGCACCCTACCCCTACACCACCCGGTCGACGGACAGGGCCCCTTGGGGAGGCTTCAAGAGCTCGCGCCTGCGCGCCCCGGTTCTGGCCAGGCTCGCTGCGATTCTAGGTTAGTTTTCCATACAAAATCTTAAAATGAAAAGTTTATTAAACAAAAGTGCCCATTAGCAGATAATTTTTATCGCATCGTGTTCCCCGTATTTTATTCGATTTTTCCACCAATTTTCAGCCGGTTTGCAACTTGTGACCTGACAACCTCTACATGTTAGGCATAGATTTGACTTAGCCATAGCCTTGGCGTAGCTTCAGCGTACACTTAGACATGGGTTTCGGGATAGGCTTCGGGATAGAGATCGGCTAAGGCATGGGCTTAGCTTAGGTCTAGCCTAGGCGTAGGCTTGGTTTAGCTTCAGATAACATGTGTATGGCTTAGCTTTATGCTTTGGTCTAGCCCTTGCATAGCTCTAAGCAGCAATCCAGAACCCACTTTTTCCCTAAGTTCGGCAACATCCCCCAGTCGGGCGCCTTTTGAAGATCGCTCCCCCGGGGGCTCCCTAACGTGGCTACCCAATCCCGCACAATTTTGATCCACGTGTGGTACACGCCAAGGCGTGTTTTTTGACGTCGACAGTCGCTTCCCCGCGGCACATTTTCGATTTTTCGCGCGCCTTCCACCCATGGGGCAGCCGGCTGTAATAAATCAGCCAACACAAAAATATCTGGAACAAAATCTCGGGGATGTGGGAATGTTTTTTGGGGGTTGTGAAACGGTAGGTCTGGCGCTTGGCGGGGAGAACAGTCCGGAATCGCATGGGGAAAGGAAAGATCAGACTTGAATTTGGGTATTAGCTAGGAGGTTCAGCCTTGACAATTCCGTCAGACTACGTGAAAATACAAAAAGGATCCAAAGCTTAGGCCTAAGCCGAGGCCTAACATTAAACTTAAGCCGAAGCCTAAGCTTAAGTAGGCATCTATCGACCGGCAAATGTCCGATTTTCACAGTGACGTCTGCCCTTTAATTGACGGAAATTTGAAAACTTCTCAGTGCCTTCAAATGACTCATTTTTTCGTTGTTTTTGACAAAAAAAAATCGTTCATTGCCCCTCCGCACCGCCAAAATGTCAGCAGATGAACAATTGCTCCTCGAATTCCAGACAAAATGACCTGTGGGTAGGGTTTCGCAAACCTGACTTGGAGCCTTCCGTTAATGAACCCGAAAAGCGGCTTAACGGGCAACGTTTCAGAATGTACGCCCGCTTTTCCGACATCGACAGGGCGCTTCCGGGTTTGCAATCGGATGCGTTTCAAAAGCAGGTAGCGACATCTAAACAGGCTTAAGCCAAGCCTAAGCCAAACCTAAGCCAGGTCTACGCCAGGTCTACGCCAGCCTCTGTCAAATCGGACCTAACTGAAAAACATTCAGCTCAAGGAAATAGCCCGTGTCGCTCGAATCCTGCGGAACATGACCTGCGTCGGAGATTTGGATAACGAATACTGTAATTTGAAAAATTGCCACGATTTTCCGACATTTATAGATCCCCAGATCGATAGTTGCCTTCGCGAGAACCCTAGCTCGGATGCCGCATCTGGAATTCAAGACACAAAAAGGAATGACTGTATGGGGAACCCAGACAAAACACCCGCTTCATAAAGGCAATTTCGAGGCCAAACTCTCAGCCATTTGATTGAAATCATGGTTTCAAAGTTGCTATTTGTTGCGGTTTTCGCGTTCTCGGCTTATGGTAAGGTTTTTGTGGCAAAAATAGGACAGATTTGTTCCTTAAGCATTTCCCGATGTCTTCTCGGCGCATACTATTGGTGAAAGCGGGCCCTGCGGGTATGGTTTCTTCTAGTAATCCTTGCTAGTTTACTTTAATTGCATAAATTGACATTTTTTGATTTGCTGGTGCTCCAAACCAAAAAAATTATTAACTTTAGAAATCTGGCCGGTTTGACGAATTCTGAAGACAAAGATGTGGCCCGTGTGGCTGGGATTTTAGTGAAAATGGCCTGTGACGGGAATTTTCAGCTGCAGCATTGTAAATTTTTTACAAAAAAATGAACGTCAAAATTTCTACTGTAGATGCTGAAATCGACAAATGTCTGGCCGAAGAGGGCAACGATCAAATGAAGGGGTGTTCTGCCATGGCGAACATGACGATTTGCGAGTAAGTGACGGTTAAAAAGCGTGCCGAGGAAGAGAGAGAGAGAGAGAGAGAGAGAGAGGGGGAGAGCGAGGGAGAGAAGGAGAGAGAGAGGGAAATGAAAGAAATTTTTAGCGAAGGCATCGAGCGTTTCTCGTGCGCCATCACAAACTCTGCCAAAACTTGCGGTGCCGCTGAAGAGGATGTAGGATATATGGCCCGCACTATGCAGCTAGGGGTATGGTAATTGGCCTTATTACGTACGAAAATTGCTAAAAGCATTGAATTTTCCGTTTAGTTGCTGCTTCTCGGAAAGGATGAGCTGCCAACGGAACTGAAAGACTGCTTCGGCGCCCTTATGAAAATGTTTGAGGCCAAAGGAGCCCAATAAAATTTTTAGCTGTTTTTTCATTTAAAAAAAATCGCTTAGCCACCTTTGACGTTGCCACACACTGATAAAATTGCAAATACAAAGGACGTAGCTTCTTTTGCATGGTCTTTCAAAGCACTTTGATACGGCAAATTTATTTCAATTAATATCAAGCGCATCCAGCATCGCCAAAAATTCCTCCTTGCAAGGTTTTACAGCTTCCGGGACATCGTCAATGTCGACAAGCCACTAAAATTTGATCGTCAGGTGGAAATCGGTGACTTAAAATTACCCTAAGGTAGACAAGGCGAGCGGCAAATGCCTCGTCTTTTTCACCGTCGCCGCACTTTTTGGTATCTTTCTTTATGCGCAGCTTGAAGGCGTTGCCGATCTGGCTTAGGATCTGGGTTCCATCAGCATTTTCAAGTTCTCGCTCTCTTGCTCACTCGATTTCTCTAGACCACCCAGACTCACTCGCAAGTCCCAGCTGCACGAGGCCACGGCTTTCGCCCTTCACCCAGCTCCAACCAGCAGGCCAAAAACTGTTGGTCTGGAATTTGGAGCGGAAGCATTGTGCAAATTTGGCGACCAAACATTTTGGTATGCTGTTCCCCACGTCGTCACACACGCGCTGTTGCAAAATCTCGAAGGCACGAGCCTTCCGCTCATCCTCATCTTTCTCGAGGGCTTGGGAAAAGCGTCTCAAGGTAGATGAGTTCATTTGGTCGCTTTAAAGACGGGATGGATGATGATAACTTACTTGCAAATGTCTCCAAGGCTCTCTATCCAACGACCATCTCTACTACCGGCTGAAAAACAATTGTTTTCGCAGTGTTCGAACCTATCGTAGACAGCCACAATTAAAAAAGCCCAAAATAAAAATGGAAAATACATTTGGGCGCAGAACTAAAATTTCAAATGGATGCTGAGAGCCGCTAATGGTATTTTGACTGTTTTCCCATGAAGCATTTGATTAAATAGTTGAAGCAGCATTAACTTCACATAGGCTCTCTCGCTCTCTCTCGCGCTCTCTCTCTCTCTCCATCTCTTTCTGATGTGGTTGACGCCCGTCACAACACTCTCCATGCTCTCGTGCCCCCCCAGCCCCTCCTTTATACAATTTCCGATCGATGATTTTTCGTGTGCTATCTAAGTACTGGTACATCCCGGTATTACTCTGCCTCGGACATTGTGAGTCCAATCCCCTGCTCTGATCCCAAGATTTCCCAGATCTTTCTCGTTACGGACTCCAGAAGCAGACAGAGGAGAAGATCGGGATCTGCCAGTTTGTTAAGATATAGCTAGACACCAAACAGATATTTGGCGTCTTTCAGGCAGTTTGCCAAAATCATTGAAGAGGACGAAAACGCGGCCAAGGTGCGGGTTGTCGAGGTTTTGCAATCACGGGCCTGTTTTGCCAATGGCGTCGCCGTAAGCTACTGTAGGTAACTTTCTGGCAAATATTTCATGCTATGCAAACCAGGTCCCTACAGAAAAGTCATAAATTAAAATTGCTATGTTATAAAAGCACTAAAATTTAGATCAGCACCTTTTTGACTGCTGGTCAGCGTTGAACAAACAGCGAAAAGCCTGGCCCCGTGCCAGCGGGACCTGCGAGTGAGATTACCCTATATTTAAGGTACGATTACTGTAATTATTTAGAGAAATTACCCGGGACTACCGTTTTCGATTCGACAGAGACTCCGAGCGATGCGGTGATCTGGGATTTTTGGCCCGATTGACGCAACTTGCGTTCTTCGAGAAAGTCATCGATGCCTGGGGAGCCCCATCAGCCGTTCGAAGCTGTCAGGGACAGATCTTTGAGCTGATTGAGGCGCTTGACAACGGTTCTGTGATTGATGGCAATTCCAAATAAATTAAAACAAATAAAGAACCTCGATGTTGCTTGAGAGAGAGAGAGAGATAGAGAGATAGAGAGATAGAGAGAGAGAGAGAGAGAGAGAGAGAGAGAGAGAGAGAAAACGAGCGTGATAGAGAGAGGGGGTAGAGAGAGGGATTGCGGTGTTTGTTCTGGTTCAAAAAACAAGCAAAAAAGTTTATTATAACGGACAGCTTGTCCTCTGACCATTTTGTGCCCTTTGAAGCCCCAAAATCAGCGCCGCCATAATTGGCCGCGGGCCGAAAATACCCGCAATATAGCCCAGGCTGGACAGGAGTCGCCTCAGCATTAGTATCGATTCAATTGCTATGGAGTGGACGGTAGCCTTTGCCGTCATCTTCATAACTTCAGCATTGTTCGGTAAGTGCGTTTCAAATTTTACAAATCCTATACCGTTTATTATCACACATTCGCTGGCGGCTCTGCTAATATCTTGGAACAGGGGAGTTGCGAGTAAGTTGCTTAAAGTTAAATGATTCAGAACATTTTGTTTAAACTTCGAAATTCCATATAAAAAACTCAATCCATCGAAATTCGAAGAATCGAAGTTTCTTACTATTGAAATTTCATACTGCCGAAATTCCAAATGTCGAAATTTCATAATCTAGAAATTTATTGTTCTACTGATTCGTCGATGGATTTCTGTAAAATTTCGACACTTATTTTTGGACAAGATAAATCTCGACATTCTGACGCCAAATCTTCAGAAAATGGCTTTATCAAACTTTTTATTTGCGAATTGAACAAAATTGTTATAAGGAACCTTTATTTTCGAGACCTTATATATCTAATGATTTCCAGAAACTTCAACAACCTCATCGAGACCGACGAAAATGCCGACAAAGTCCGGGTTGTCGAGATTCTGCGGAAACACGCTTGTGAAAATGACGAGATAATTATACCAAAATGTGGGGGCTTTGTGAAACTGGCAGACCGAGACTCTGAATTTTATGAATCTATCACCAACTCCTGCAAAATTCAGATAAAAAACTTTATGATTGCTGGGCGGCGTTGGAGGAAAAGCGGAAGCCTTGGCGGCGCGCTAGTGGAACTTGCGAGTAAGTGCAATATATCTTGCATCAAGAAAATTAGATGTTTACACATTAATGACACTTCCAGTGAAATAAACGCCGCCTACAAATCCCAAATCCAAAAAAGACGCCAAAAAATGCGGTGCCGGGGATGTCGATGAGGGATTTGTGGCGCGAACAACACAACTAATGGTAGTTTAAATTTCGTTTAGTTTTGATTTTTGTATTTTTTAGTTGTTTACGAAAGGCATCGACAACCGAGGGACGCCAGAGGCTGTTCGGAATTGTCAACAGCAAATTATGGCATTTCTGGATGAAATTGGGGCAAAATGAAATAAATCTTGCGACGCCTTTGAAAAGAACAACACAGTAAAAGTAAAAGAGTGAGATAGAGACATAAGCAGATAGACATTTTTTATTTTATAACACCTGGAAGGCTTGCATAAATTTTTTAGAAAGAGAGAGAGACAGAGGCAGAGAGAGGACGAAAGCGAGAGGGAGCGCGAGAGGGAGAGAGAGTGAGCGAGATACTTAGAATTGGTTTCATCTATTATTTTCAGTGTGTCGGAAAAACCCAAAAATTTCTAAGGAGTTCTGAATCACCTTATCGGCTGATTCACTCATCCATTTTCAGAAAAATTACCAAAACCAAGAAATTCTATAGACCTTACATATCTGTGAATAGACGAGAAAATCTTAAGAAATTTTGGGACATCTATAAAATTGAAACTTTCTATAGCGAGTTATCATACGCGAATATGGCCCGGAAATTCGTCGCTCTCTTTCTCGCCTTGCTAGCTGGTTACGGTAGGTTTCAACTGTAGAATGCCAAAGACACTAAATATGTAGATATTTCTCGGAACCGTATTGAAACAAAAAAACGAATTTTTCAGGATATTGATAAAAATTTTTTTAGTGGCCGCCGATCAAAGATGCCGGAAAGATTTTGACATGTGCTAGTGGGTTGTTTATTTAATTTTTAGAGCTTTTTTCGGGAGTTAGTAGTATTATTAGTTTTAATATTAAAGATTTCAAAATCTTAAAATTTTAGCCGTCTTCAATGCATCGTCGATAGCTATCAGGACTACACGGAATTGCCGCGAATCGCCAAGAAGCTGCTGGAAGTCAGCTGCTATACGCCGGGCGGCATTCAACACTGTAATTTTTACAGGGATGCCCAACCTTTTCGGGGCTCAAAAAGCAAAAACCATGCCGCGGGTGGGGTCGAACCCGGGACCCACGTTTTGTAGGCCTAGATGCTATCCATTCGGCCATAGTGGCAAGCGATTGGGTGGGATGGGAACGCCACAAGAGGGAAAAGGGTCCGACTTCTGTGCGGCTTTAGGGCCCATTGTTGCACAAAATTCGCGCGTCCTTTGCAGGGACGTAGCGTAATACCGGCCCCGGGGGCCCGGGCCCCCCCCCTCCCCCGAAATCGGCCGGGGCCCGAAAATTTCATAAGGGGGGACCCTTATGATTTTTATTTTCTCAAAAATTTTGCTGCCTGCGGCGCTATTTTTACAGGTTTTTACCGCTATTTGTAGAGCTATGTAGCCTTTTTCCAAAATTTTTCGCCTGCGGCGCTGTTTTCTCGTTAATTTTTTGAGTTTTCGGAAAAAAATTTTTGGGGGCCCCCCCGAAATTTTTTTCTGGCTACGCCCCTGGTCCTTTGTACTGCCCCGGAATACATAACTATATATTTGCCGGCGAAACATTGGGTATCCCTTTAAAGATTACCCCAGGTTTATAAGCTTTCATTTCAATATCACGAAAAAAAATATTTTTAGACACCCCAATTTGGGACGCTTTGGCACAGACATCCGACCAGGACTTTCGGAGATGCGACGGGGAGTGGCCGAAAAATTCAACGGATTGCGGGTGGGCGTTTTTAGGAAAATTTTGTACTGTAGTGTAACGTAAAAATTACATTTTTTGGGTAGAGTGCTGCGGGAAATATTAATTTAAAAAATGGTTAAGATTCAAAAAATCCGTCAAAAAATTCTTTTTTTCGATGCAAAATGATCACCAGGCTTTGGCAAGTCGCTGGCACCCGTTTTATCTATAGCAATCGCGCTGAAAACTATATTAAAATATGTGCAAGTGCAAATAGACTGTAGTATTCATTCCAGTCAACTCGTCGAAACGTTCAAGTGCGGTGCGACGGCCGTCGCCAAGAAGGTCGGCGGCTGCAACGTAGCCGATTTGCCGTACGTCGTCCGCTATAGCCAATTGGAGGTATGGAGAATGGTTTTATTAAAGGGCCCTATACAGTAACCATGAACGCTGCCGTAATCTTCATCATTTCTTACCTTTGGCTTTTTCAGTTTGCAGCCAACCTGGGCAACCGGACCGTCGATTCGATCGAATATCCGTGCTTCAAAGTCATCTGGGATGCGATGGAACAGATTGCCGCTAAAATATAATAATTTTTCAGCGTTTTTGTTAAGAACCTTCTAAAAGGCTACAAATAAAAGGTTGCGAGCCATTTCTACTGTTCTGAAGCTGAAAATAAACATTTTCCGCATTAGACGTTTCTCTTGTACTCTCTCTCTCTCTCTCTCTCTCTCTCTCTCTCTCTCTCTCTCTCTCTGTTTCTCTCTGTCTCTGTCTCTGTCTCTCTCTCTCTCTCTCTCTCTCTCTCTCTCTGTCTCTCTCTCTCTGTCTCTCTCTCAGGAAAGGCAGTAGCCAAACAAGGAACGATTTTGTAGTTTTTTTTGTTTTTTGTAGTTTGAACACGGGGATTTAGGTAAAGAGAAGAAAAATATGTTATTCATTTAAACATCAACACAAAATTGGTTAGTGGTGGAGTTCTTCGTGCATCTCAAAGAGCTGCTCACGGCACCCCTCAATTGGTGCCGGCATTTCCGCTTCGTAGCTCTAGACAAAAATTATAGTGGGTCGAAATTTTCTACGTAAACTAGCGCTCAAAACCCACTGCGTAGTGGTCGCGGAGAGCGACATAGATGAGGTCGTCGGCAGTGCCGCAAGCCGATGCGGCCGTCTCGAGAAGGCACTTTGTGACCGCGATCACTTTCCTGAAGGCGCTCAGGTTTGGGGTTGGCTTTAAATTGATTTTGGTTAAATTTAAATCATTCAACTGAATGGTTTAATTAATAAATCAATTAGGCCAGGCCGCCGGGGATCTGTCAAATCTTGAAAATCTGAAGCTCGTTTTTCACAATCCCGAATTCTCATACTTTCCAAATTTTCAAATTTCGAGTCACTTGAATTTCGACTTTCTGAACCCAGGCATTTGCATACACCTAACACCAGGCCTAAGCCTAAGCCTCACCTGCAAAGGTCGGTTTCTCCAGCGGTCCCGTGCACGCAGCTCGCTGCCACAGCCGTGTCGGCCATTTTGGGCCGCAGGCATCTGTTCAATTCTTCATCTGAATTTTTAGCTAAGGGTTTCTCCATCGGAATTTTTACCATCGGCATTTTGCAAAAGAATCCGTACAAGCTCAATTCCATTTCAACGACTTACATTTCGGCTTTGTTGTCCCGTCTTCCTCGCAAGCCATCTTGGCGAGACGCGCGGCCATTTCGGTGAATTTTTGGTCTTTGCCAGAAGCAGCTGCGTCGTGGTATGCCCTAAAAGTCGAATTTTCTTGTCATCTTCCATCGCTACTCTGAGATGGCAAACGATTGCGAGACGGGACCAAGTCTATTTTTTGTAGGATTTTGAGCTGATTTCGGATCCGGTTTTAAATTTCTGGAATGGGCTATTTACGAAACTACATTTTTTGACGCAAACTACCCAAAATTCGGATTGTTAGTTTTTAAATATGGCCATTCCGGAAGATCCAAAAGCGGGTGCTTGATCAGCACTGGGGTGTTATTCCAGAAATACGGTATTTGCCGGAGGTATTTGGTCAATAAAGGCGTTACTGTATTTCGAGGTACCGTACTCGCAAGAATCCCCAGCGACACCTGCTACCGAAGCAACATTGAGCCAAGATGGAACGGCTAAAAAATTGGATTAAGAGCAGAAAGTGCCGCCAAGTCACCAACAACGGCACCCAGCAAAAGAGCGAGAATTACGGGAGACGGCTTCATCATCGAACGAGTGAGGTTTCCCCCTGTCGCACATCTTTTATGCCCTGCATAGGGCGGTTTTGTCTATGCGGGGTGAGTCAAGCGTCTTCCAAGACACCCTTCAAAATCCAATTAGACCACTTTGGGTCGTCGTCTGTTAATTTTGACTGCCGGGGTCGCGAACTTTTGATTTGTCTGCCCATCGCCGGACCGTTTTTTGATTAAATTTTTGTTTATGACTATAAGGCCACCCCAGTCGGCCACATCTTGCAATCGGAAAAGCGCATATATTTTCGCAAAATGTGGAACTAAATTTGAATTATATAAATATGTATGCAAATTAAGCAATTTCGAAGCGGCCAGCTTGCTGCCACCATCGCTTTAATTAAAGCACTTTATTCCACACAAGCACCCTCAAAGCACTTTATTTCAAAGAGAAATACACAACTGGGTGGCCACATATTGGGTTACTGTAGATAGGGACAGGGCAGAATCGAGCGTATTCTGATGAGGTTCGATAGAATGGGGGGGGCGACGATCGAGGAGAAGTCGTCAGTGGTGCGGTTGCGCCGACCATCTGGTGCCTCTTGATGCGACGCCACACGCGGCACCTCACCGGCGGGTTCATCGGAGAATCGCGCTTCAAAGGACGTGATGAGAGGGGGAGAGAGAGATTCTTCGATTGTCCGAACATCTAAAAAATCCGAAGCTACAGCAGGGCGAGGAGGGGAAAAACCAAAGCATGATATCGACATTCTTCTTGCCGACATGGGTCGAATTGCGGCTCCTTTTCACAAGAAAGGGTATTTAAAGGGAACGCTAAGGCCCAGAAAAAATTTAGTGTAAAACGGACTTTAGTTCTAAAATTAGCAATCTTCTCTGTTCTCTCCTGCCTTCTCGGCTCATTTTTTGCAATGGCATTTCCGGTTGGCTCGGTGCCAAATTTAGTTGGGCCCTGATAGAACTAAAGAAACCCTTTAAGAAGAACTAATTTTTCTTATTTTTGTATTTCCCGTTCATTTCCCGTTAATTCACTTCACCTAATCCTGGAAAGGAAAGTGTTTCGCAGAGAAAGCTGCTATTAGAGAACGGCAACATTGTTGCACGAGGTCATTGCTGACCGAGAGGGGTGGGGAGGGAGATTTCGCTTACGCGATCGTTTTGCCCGATTTTTTTCCCAATCCCTTACACAACTCTGCCATTGTTAATATATTTCCATCATGATGCATCCTTACCTCGCCCTTTTTATTGGGATTTTCATCTACAGGTATTTAGGATGTTTCGCGAGATGCTTTTAGATTTGGCTGGAATCCTTCGCTAGATAAACTCCAGGAGCCGAAGATTGAGATCTGCGAGTGGGTTAATTGCGTTGTGTGATGCGCCAGACGGGGTCGAGACGCTAGTTTGGATATCGTATTGCTTCTAATAGAAGCAATCTTCACCATACTAATTATTGAACTCAACAGATCTATGCAAAAAAAAGAAACAATCGTAGCGGTCCACAAAATATTTACAAAAATGCTGAAGTTCGTTTGTAAAGACTTTCGGTGCAACCTAATAGTCCTATTATGTTATTTTTTTTTGTCGAATTCTAAAATTTGCGCATTTTCTTGTATTTTGAAATACGGCCGGTTTTTAGGAGCTTCACGAAAATCATCGAAACGGACGAAAACGCCGACAGGGTCCGCGTCGTCGAAATTTTGCGCACTCGTGCCTGTAACGATGACCATGACCCTCTGACTCACTGGCTATTCCGGAGTTTGGATAGTGGCTGTAAGTAGCGTCTTCGCATTAACGGCAGCAGAGTTTTTCTGACCCCTAAAACGCTGAAAGATTTAGATCAAAAGCTGCACGATTGCTGGAGGGCGCTGGAGGCCGAGCGGAATCCCTGGCCGCGAGCCAGCGGGAATTGCGAGTAAAATTCAAAGACTGGCTTGACAAATTAGGGACTTATTTTTAGCGAAATCACCCGAGAGTACGCGTCGCGTGTCAAGAGGGACGCCAAAAAATGTGGTTACGGAGAGGCCGATCAGGGATTTCTGGCTCGATTGACGCAGCTAAAGGTATGCCAACATCGTGTTTCTGTTTTTAATTTTTGAGCGGCTTACAGGTGCACGAAAACGTCATTGGTAACGGGAACGCTCCAGCTGCAGTTCAAAACTGCCGGCAGGAGATCGTGGAGGCGCTCGCCAGACTCGACCCAATCAAGCAAGAAAACGGGTTATAGATCGCCAAAAATGGAATAAAGATATGATATCTACTTCGCCCACACGCTCTCACTAGCTCACTAGCTCTCGCTCTATCCATCTCTCACGCTCTCTCTCTCACTCTCTCTCTCTCTCTCTCTCTCGCTATCTCTCTCTCTCGTTCTCTCGTTCTACCTCCTCCCTGTCTCTCTCTCACTCTCACTCTCTCTTTTTCTCTCTCTTTCTCTCTCACTCTCTCTCTCTCTCTCGCTCTTTCCAGCTCCTGCAAAGCCAGACCAAACGACCGTAATTTTTTTGATTTTTGGCATTCGCCTTGGGGAAAAAAATTCGGACAAACGACATTCTGTGGGAACGGGAAATCTTTAATCAAAATGTGACCGTTGTGCAAACAAATTTTTGATCCCATTGCCGTACTTATACGTGCCATGGTGTGTGTGCTGTGATTGGGGTGAGAAATGCTGAACTTGGTGAATTCGTCGGGGCACATCGGGTCCGCATTGTGGTGCTCAGGCAACGGAAATGTTGAGAGTCCGGGATTTTCGCGAAGTTTTAGAGGTTATTCTGATAACTACGGTCTTTTTAGGTATCTATTTTAGTTTTTTTCGCTTTAGTTATTTGGGTCGGCCGCGTCATTTTGCCGTATGGTTCTCAAAAACAAAAAAAAAGATTGCTTAAACTTGGTCGAATCTAGTAAGTTCGATAAGAATTTATGAATTTAGTAGGAAGTAAGTTTAGCTAAGCGAAGTAAAACTAAATAATAAAGTTTCCGTTGATTAATGAGCTTAATTTTAGCCATAACTTTTATTCTGGGAGCACTACCGGAGTGGGTCATACGATTTATACGATTCTATGTGAAATTTGATCAGGACAAATTTGAGGCATACGTGCAGGGGATATACTTTGGGAGTTCAGCTGCTGTAAGTTCATTCTCGATGGATTGCCAGGGCTGGGATCCGAGAAATATGCTCCAAAATAAAGTGCAATTTCCAGATATATTTATTAACCCTTATCGTCAGCCCGTTGGCCGTCTATTATTCCTTGGCCAATAAAAAGATCGTATTGCCAGTTCGGTGTGTGCGAGTGCAATTATAAGATAGGTTCCTAGGCTTCTCCTCGCTTCCGTCGCGGCTTCTAGGGGAGTCGCCTGTCTCGTCGAGTCGATTTTCTGGATCGGCTTGTGGGTTTGAGCTTAGTTTTTCATAAGCCTAAGGCCAATCTAATCTGTATCTCTCTGCTCAGACAAGAATATAGTTGGTCGAACAAAATCATTTCCATGAGCATATATTTGCATAAATTCACTTCCGACGACGTGAAGACGCTAACGACTTGAGTCGTAGCCGACTTGCGTCGTCGCGATTTCAAGTCGTTCCATCCGACTGATTTCCCTTCCGACTCAAATCGTTTGGCGACTCGCGTCTGGTGGCGTTTTGAATCGCGCCGATTTTAAATCGCAGTCCGGTTTTAAAGGCATACGATTCAGTTCATCAGTCGACTCCAGTCGTTTGCAAATTGAATCGTTAACATTTCAATCCGCCCCTTCCGATTCATAATTTTTGGACGCAAGTCGGTGCCGACTCAAGTCATATAACAACCCTAGTCCGAAGCCTAAGCCCATGCCTAAACCCAAGCCTAATATGCTTTTTAAAGGGCTTAAGTGCAGTTTACCCGCCCCCCCAGCCGGCACCCACCTACCGTATCTCGGCTCACTGTTCATCTACAGGTGTGTAAAGTATACCAAAATACTCGCCAAAGCAAGACGAACATTTTGGCATACTATACACACCTGTAGATGAACAGGGAGCTGAGATACAAAAGTTAGGTGCCGGCTGGGGGAGAGGGGGTAAACTGCACTCTAACCTTGTAAAGTTCAAAATCTAGAAGTGTGACCGAATATACCTACCGTAACCCCGCGGGTGTTGAATGGCTGCTCGAGATGGCGCAGGCAATGGTCTACTTCGGCTTCTCGATGTCCGTAAATATGCGGGCTCTCTCGGCGGGGATTCGGATAGCGCAGTACTTTGTATCTTTTGGGTAAGCTTTCGCGTTCTGAAGGGATCGCGAAGTCACTTTGCAATGGATTTTGCATGTTCAGAGTTTCTTAACGTTTCTTCATCTATGACTTGAAGGCTATGGATCCCTTAAGGAGTTTGCGCGGCCGCAAGACTCGACGCGAAAGGCGTGAATCGTCAACGCAATGAAACGGCGTGCGCGCGCGTTGCGATCAGCAAATCCATAGCCATGCCTTGAATCCCCTTAATCCCAAAAAACACCGAATTTCAGCCGTTTCCTCGCCCTCGCCTTTGATGGTCGATATTTCCATATGAGCGTCAAGCTGCCATATTTGCAGCTACTACTACCGTATACCATTGCACTATTGCTACGACTCGGCGCGGAATTCAAGGCTACAAACTACACCGAGTGGCTAGGGTATTTGGATGCTATTTTGATTGCGAATACCGCGGCGATTGATATCGCTGCGTATCGGAAATTAAAACAGGTGATTTCTAGTGCAAATGTGTTCGGTAAGGATCTTTTTAAATGGAATCGGACAGTGTTTTAGCGACGATCTCGTTGAAAGTAAAATAGAATATATTTCTAATTTTAGCACATTGCAAGATCACCAGCCCAAGCCAGCTCCAAGATGCCACTGGCACTAATGGTAGGCCGGATACCTTTTTTGGGATTTTTTGAAGTTTTCAGCTCGTCTTCTCATCCGCCGCCTATTTTTTTCGTGCTCCGCGCTGCCGAAACGGTCCCAATCGCGCTGCGAATATTTCTGGGCCCTAAAATAAGATTTATCGCCAATATGGCCGTGCTGCAGATCGGGCTTTTTCTGAATTTTCCGTATACCTCGTGAGTTATAATGCAAAAATTTTGAGATGGGATTTTTAGAATTTTAACGATCATTTTTCTGCGCACGCCGAAGCAAGAGCACAACTCGACATCAGTACGGACTTGCTCTCATGTGGCCAAAAACCGGAAATCCTCTACAAGGGCCACGTTTCCGATCGATAAATTTGAACACTAAAATGTTTTTATTGACCTCTTGATATTTTACAGATTCTGGGTAGCGAGCAGGGATTATTGAGGACGACCTTCAAGGTCAATCCTGATCGATGTCTCGCGCTTTCAAATATTTCTTACATGTTTTTTCTGGGCAATTAGCAGTGGTTCTCACCTACTCGTTCTCTCCTGTAATACAGTAGATTTTCCCTTTTTCTTGCTTAAGCTGCATTCTGATTTCTGCGTTTAAAATAAGTCCTCGTTTAATGGTCCCGCACGCAGTTTCTCACGCAAATCTTGCCATTTACGATCGGGCCCTTGGCAGTGGGAACGTAATATGTGAAATTTGTTCATTATAACCGAGCATAAATCCAACCGACGAGTGCAGGAAGGTCCGGAACGAGCAAAGTTATCTGTACTGTTGAAAAAATAAGGGGAAACGATGGAAAAATTTTAGCTTTAGCGCTAGAAGGCCTGTACGTTTTCGAAATGACGGAGCAGCGTGGCCCTGCAATTAACAGCCTAAACAAAAATAGTTTCAAATCGAGTTTTCGAGGTTCGAAATCGAGATGAAAAGACTTGGGGGAAGATGGTGAAAAGCGCGTCGCTGACAAAGATACTGCCATTATACAAATCAGGCGAAAAAATACGCCAAAATGTCCGGGCGGGTGGGGATACAATTGGGTGAATAACACGCGATACACCTAGACGAAGTCGTGGTTCCCATGAAACCGTCGACCTTGGATAAGGTATCGTTGGTCTCCTCGAAATGGGACTAAAAATAGCTCTCGCGTTTGTGGTATTTGCCGGTTCTTACGGTGCGGCGATACATTTGTACAGGCCTTAATAAACTTTGACGCAAGTAATTCGGCATTTAGCGGGACCGCGACACGCAACGCGCACGCTACATGGAAGCTTTCAGGGACGGTTCTTATTGCGCGACACAAAGGCTTGCGGGTTGCGCGTCGCGGCGTTGAAAAGTCCAACGTAAATCTATAGCCTGTAAAATTTTCATAAATTCCTTAACCGTGTTATGTCATTTTCCAGCCGATCCCACCCCGGCGAAATGCGACAAAGTGGTGCCGATGTGCAAGTAAGTTTTGGGCGCTGTAATCATTACGTTTACAAACTGAGACTATAAAATTTAATGACGACGAACAGATTTTATTGTTTTTGGGATTAGATACTTCTCCTGTGTATCAACCACGTATCCAAACACCGAAGGCGATCGCATCGCCACAATTCTCCGCAACGTCAGCTGCAATGGAAAATTTCTGTTGCCAATAGTGAGATGTGGGTAGACGCATTAACTGTTAGAAAAATTTAACATACAGGGTGTCCCATAAAAAAAGCACCCCTCCGGCATTTCGCCGTATTACATCCGATCGGTCCGAAATTTGGACCAGAGGTGTATCAGACCCTAAATAACCACAATCCTGACTTATAGCCCGCCAGCTACAGTAATCTTCGAGATACAACAAAAATAAACTTTATTATCCGTTTTTCATATGGTTTTCGTCGAAATCGACCCTTCGAATATTAAGTGAAAATGAAGCGGCAAGCCTGCTTTACCCCTAGAGATTTTTTTCTGATAAAAATTAGTGAAATAACCGTTGATTTCAACAATTTTTGTAACCCAAAGTCACCCCCAATATTAAACGAAATTAGGGATTCGCAGCCGGAAGTCGATGCAAATCGATGCAAAGTCAAAAAAGATAGCCGAAAAAACTATTAAGAACCGCGTAAAAAAACAGTATTTTGACGATAACTCGAAAACTACTGTAGCTATCGGGTTAAAACTCAGGATTGTGGTTATTTAGGGTCTGATACACCTCCATTGCAATTTTGGGACTGTTGGGATGTAATGCGGCGAAATGCCGGAGGGGTGCTTTTTTGGGACACCCTGTAGATCTTTTTTACTTTTTATCCTCTTCAGACGAGAAAATTTGGAGCGCTTGGGGAGAACAAGATCTGGAGGGCGAACTCGGAAGTTGCACAGCTGGGGCGCCGAACGACCCGGCCGATTGCCCGTATGTAGTTTACACCTTGAAGCTGGATTCAAAAGTTGCACTGAGAGCGTAAATCTGATGCTTCAGCGCCGTCATCGCCACTTACCAATGCGCTGTATCGGCAGTAGCTAGCAAAATTGGTACCGGCGAGAAGGATGCCCCGTTCATCGCCCGTCTCGTTCAATTCAAGGTACTTCGTCGACTATACTTTTTCTGGCCCTAATGACTTTGATTCGAGCCTAATCAAAAATCATTTCAGATCGCAGCTGAGCTTTTGGCCAGCGGCGACAAAGAGCCACATCCGCCCTGCATGAAAGCATTCTGGAATGCCCTAAATGAAATTGGGAACCATGCGCAAGACGATAACGTGAAGAATAAATAAATAAATAATTTTTTTTTCGTTGTATGACCGCGGTTCACAAAGCATGCTTGGGTCGAAAGGGTGAGCCGGGGTCTCTCTCACTCACTCTCTCTTTCGCTCTCTCTCACTCTCTCTCTCTTTTTCTCGCTTGCTCTCGCTCTCTCTGGCTCTTGCCAACGCCTTCATGTTTGCCAATGCTTGACGGTAAGGAGCCTGCACCTAAAGTTTTTGAAGACTATTTGATCGAAATGCTGGAAGAAATGTCGGAGGGATTGAATAACTAAAAAATGAATGCTGGGGTCAATATGGGTAATTTTTCAAATTTCTTTTATGTCGTCTTCGAAATAATTTTTTGGATAAAATCGCATTCTATTGTTTGATGCCTTTTTTCCAACCCGTCAAATATTAAAAAAGCTAATAAACTTTCTAAAGAAAAAACGAGCTGATTCACATCAAATAGCTAAAAAGATCCAAAAAGCAATTTGAATAGCCCACCCCTGATTCACCGAGCCGTCGAAATAAAACAAAAAAAACTCACGATTTGTATAGGCTGACTGGCTTAGAATTTAGTGAATAGAAGGGCTCGACACTAGTCAAAATAACCAGCCCTATAAAACTGCGAACTTTCCGAAAGGGTATCCTTGAATCGTCGTGGAGATGCGCGTCAGAATCGTTCTGGCCTGCCTGGTTGTTGGAGCGGTGTACGGTACATTTTCCAAGTTTTAAAGTCTTGAGTAATTCGAGGAAGCTTAAGGTTTTAAAATTGAAAAAAGATATCTACATCCCTTTTCAGCTCAACATGAGCCAAGAAAATGCCAACAAGGACTGCCGATGTGCAAGTAGGTTTTTCTAGTATTCTCCGTGGTGAGAACGAGGTTTTTCCTTTATTTGCACACCAAAACTTTCAAAACTGCCTAACGTGTGAGGACTTTAATTGTTATTTCTAATTTAAATTTTCCGACGTAAATCGACACTTTACATGTACTCTATTCCAATATAGGGTGTCATTTATGCTATTTTATTGGTACACCTAAAACGCAGATTCCTGCGCTGCCTATCGACCGAGTATGAGGGCACGGCCACCGACCATGTCGCCACCACATTACGCAACATCAGCTGCAACGGGGAGCTGCTGCTCCCGATTGTGAAATGTTGGTTTTACATGCCGAAATAGTATTAAACACGCTATCTTAGACTCATGCAAAGTAAAAAGTCCAAGGTAAGTTTTAAATTCTAGTCATAAAATAAGGGATAATCACATATACCTGATTTGGAGAAATAAAGGAGCCCCTGACGCTCAACACGCAACTTCTTTTAGACGAGAAACTCTGGAACGGATGGACCGACAACGACAACCGGGACCTATTCAAGGCATGTGGCTTTGAGGCGCCGAAAAATTCGACGGAATGCCGGTATCGGTTTGGTTGCTCTCTCTCTCTCTCTCGCTCTCTCTCACTCTCTTTCTCTCGTTCTCTCTCACTAGCTCTTGCCAGACCGTACATCGACTTTTACCAATGCGCCATCTCGGCCGGTGCAAAAAATTTATGGATGCGGGGTGAAGGATGTCCCGTTCATCGCGCGTCTCGTCCAACTTGAGGTAGAGTCCGGTCATTAAAGCGTCCGGAAGAAGTGTGAATCGCTTTTTCTGGTCACTGGTTATTTTAAAATCCATCTGAAAGTGTCATTTGGTGTAGCTGTCCAGATTTAGCTTCATAGGTACCTTAACTTTATAGGTTGCTGTCGACAGCCTGGACAATGTTGGCGAGCCGCATCCCTGTTTGCTGACGTTCTGGGAATTCTTGCAGAACCTTGGAAGCAACGCGCAATAAGCTTCATTATCATCGCTTTTTTTAACTTGTTGACGAAAGGACTGAATAAAGCTTTATTTCCAAGTGGTTAAATATTACTACTGAAATAGTGTCTGTGTGTTTGTGTGTGTGGTGCCACTTTGCATGCAACTTCCGTCAGGGGGTCCGGAGGATATCTCGAGAGGGAAAGGGTTTTAAG
The DNA here is from genome assembly GCA_958295435.1 of Mesorhabditis spiculigera. Classification (NCBI taxonomy): domain Eukaryota; kingdom Metazoa; phylum Nematoda; class Chromadorea; order Rhabditida; family Rhabditidae; genus Mesorhabditis; species Mesorhabditis spiculigera. The sequence goes on from CATQJA010001020.1 coordinate 105,652, forward strand.
CAACGTATGATCCGTCATTAGGTGCGTAATGGCGCTGAGATGCCTGCACACACATCAGATTTTGCAAATTATGCTATTTTCGACGTTAAAATCAAGTTTTTGTTAGAAAATGGAGCACCCACTTTGTTAGGAATCAATTAGCATATGCCGGAAATGGCGCGAGCCTATATAATGGGCGGAGGGAGAGATTTTCATTTTTTGTCATCGGAATTCGCGCGAATTATGCAAAATGAAGCATATTATGACGCTAGACGGGGGCCAGGGTTGAAAAGACGCGAAGCGGCTTTTCAACCCTGGTTATTACTGAAATTTGTTTCACAAGCCGCACCTATTTTTGCGCTTATTCCTGTAATGCTTTTCTGCTCATGTAATGCCACTGCATATACCACCTCTGCTTTCAGGTCCGTTCTTCTGAGGCCGAAAATACGATAATCGTGGATCGTTTCGGTTTTTGTTATCCCATCGATGTGCGGAGAAAAAAATAGTAAAAAAAAGCTCCATTTAGTTAGACGGATCAGTCAAAACGCCGACACTGAAAATGCCGCTAAGCCAAAATACCGGGAGACTAAAGAATGAAGTTTTTGTCGTAGGAATTTTGATTGTCGCTATTTAATGTTATAAGAATTTTTGGTCGGGGTTTCAGCTTTTCCAGAAAGACTTCACTTCAACTTTTAGGAAAACAATCGATACTTATAAGTGCGGAATTGTTACCGTAGCGGCCAACGCCGGAAGTGGGCGAGCAGATGAAACATACGTGGCGCGGTTGGCGCAGTGGAAAGTAGGGTCAAAACGGTGGAGGGAAAAGATCGTAAATTTAGTTCTTGGTCAACGACAAAATTAAATTCGAGCCGCACTACTGCACCAACAACAGCCTTGAGGCTTTGGACGCAATGGGTGCCGGGATCATAAACTGAATCTCCTGTTTTGAATAAACGTTCTGTTCTGTTCTCCGGATTCAATTAGCTACAGCATATTTTTGCGTTTAAACGAATCTATACAATTTTTTCTGAAATGGCCTTTTTATTTTCAAAAAATTCTTTGGATTTTTGAGTGTCCTAGTTACAAAGCAAAATATCGACATTCTGTGCCATCTTTCTCGACACTATCAATTTCGACTTTTGGAAAGAAACCCGGATTTTGATGAATTTAATAGTTTTGAAAAATGTGCTTTAATTGCTGCCTTTGAAAAGCCTGTGCTCCCATTTTCCCTAAAATTTCATGCTCCTTGTTATGTCTCCAACCTTCCAGAAAAAGACAATTTTGATCTAAAAGTGGCAGTTTTGGACAGCCAAATCATGAACTGAATCATTTCGTTTTCGGGCATTCAAATTAGTCGATTTTCCGCTACTTTCCGAGCACAGACAGACGACACGCAGCCATAATAATGGACTGCATAAAACGGGCAATTCGATAGGCCGGGCATCAAATCACGAAAATGAATTCGGTTGTCGTTTTCGGGCTTCTTGTCGGGGCAGTTTTTGGTAAGTTAATGGTATTTAGCTCGTTTATACCTATTTTGCTAGCTTGGCCCGCTTGGCATGGACCAGAGGTCGCTGCGGCTGAGGGAGGGAGCTGCGAGTAAGTGGAATTTTTGAAGGTTCGAGAATTTATAGCCAATAAAATCTATGGCCACAGCCGTCGCTCTGCCTTTAAGAGGCTAATCTTACGGTTAAAAATTTACCACCACGGTCGAAAGGAGATTCACGCAAGATTTCTCCGCGGCGAATACCTGCCTAGAAATCCCGGATTTAATTTCTGTTTAACAATAATTACAAAAAACCAGAGGCTACCATCTCGTCGCCGAAGAAGCCGCAGATCCAAAAGTTCGCCAGGTTGCCAAAATCCTAGCCGGCATCGTCTGCGACGCCGACGGTGACACCATCAAAAAATGTGGGTTTTCAGTGCGATTATGCCCTTTTCATTTTCGAAAAATAGCCGGCGTCAATGTGGGTAATGGCTTTTAGATGATGACCTTGGAGACTGTGTTGCCGAGCTGGACCCGGAGGATCCGCGTCTTCTCAAGGGTTGCGCCGCGGTTGTTGACGACGACGAGGGTGTCTGCGAGTGAGTCCCAGACTTTGAGGAGAGGGGCTAGTGGAAGTGGTTCTCGTGATTTTTTACTATTCCTAAACGTGTAATTTTAACCGAAATGTAATTTCTTGTCTTAATATAGCTATATTTTGCTACAAACAATATTAAAACACTTTCTATTAAGTTACTAGGCATCTAGACCTATACAAAAAATTCGATCACTGTGTCGTAATGGAGGTTTTCCCCTTTACAGAAACACTGCCCAGGCCATCCACTGCCAGTTGGAGAACACGTTGTCTGTCTGCGGACAGCCCGACGACATGACCTTCCTGGCCCGCTTCATGCAGATTGGGGTGAGCTTTTGGGCTTGTTACTTGCATGGAGAAAACCGACAAACCTACAAACAAACAAACCCACGCCTACAAAATTTACAAACCTACAAAACCAAAAAATGTTCCTAATTTAGTGGCTCGTCGTGGAACACCCTGAAGAAATCGCGGAATGTGCCCCCGCTATCCAGGCAATGTTCGAAAAGGCTGCGGCTCAATGAAGATGAATATTGTTTGACTGTGATAAATTATTGATTTTGATACAAGAACACATACGAGAAAGAGAAAGAGGGAGAGAGAGAGAGAAAGGGAGAGGGAGGGCGAGAGAGAGAGCGAGAGAGAGAAAGAGAGAGTGAGAGAGAGAGAAAGAGAGAGAGAAAGATAGAGAGAAAGAGAGCGCGAGCGAGGGAAAGAGAGAGAGAGCGAGAGAGTGAAAGAGAGAGAATAACGGATAATCATAATCTTTCTAAAAGCCGTCGGTGTGGTGTGCAGTGCAAATGTAAACTCGAAAATTCGTTTCAAACTGGCAGTCTTTCTAAGTTTTCTCGTTGATCAAAGATGGTACGTACCCTATAGATGGATTATGAAATCGTAAACCTATCGTTGCCCCTGAAACGCGTCAAACCAAGGAAAATGTGCTGAGTACATAATCGTACTGAATTTTGAACTCGATTTTAGAATCGGTACGAAATCCATTGATCGCCGTATCCGTCGCCATAGGTCATTCATCTAACCTATATTTCAAAAATTTTCGAAGTTCTTTAAATTCTATCTTTTCCCAACTATGCTACTCTTTGTATCGATTTTTGTTGAAATGGCGGCCGCTTATATTGGTAACTTTGGAAATTGTTTTTTGTCAAAACATTAATAGCTCCCGAAAAACAAGATCCGGCGGAAGCATGTAAGTAAGTTTTTAAAAGTTTTTTACAGTTTAGGAAAGTCAGCTGTCAGTTAGTGTTCAGAAATGTCTGACACAATTCCTGGTACTGGTTCATTACCGGGTGGGGGGTAAAATACGCCCCTAATTGACCTATCCAGAAAAGAAAGGGGTGTGGGCGTGTCCCGCTACCCCCCCCCGCTAACGAAGCAGAACCCCCCCCCCCCCAATTCCTGCTTTGTGCACCCTTTTAGTCCACTGTACTGTCAGAATGCTTTGTTTTAGATTGTTCGGTTCTGCCGCTAATAAGTTGGGCAACAAGCCGCTAGTCGAAGCGGGGAGGTACCTGTTTGCGAAGGCCTGCGACAAATGGCTGCAAGAAGACCCGAAATGTGGGCGCTTAGCACGAAATGTTCGATTCATTAAAATCCCCGACCCTAGCACGTTTAAATGGCTCCGAAATTCGTGGAATTCCAGGGTGATTTGGGCCGATTTCAGTCGAAAACATCGACAAGTGCCTTCTGACAAATTTCAACAAACCGGCAATGAGAGAGGGCTGCACGCCGACAAACGGCAGTTCGTTATGCAGGTTGTGCGATTGGCTATGGATTAGGTTCAGGTTTTAGGTTTACAAGGAGTGCTTTTTTGAGTCATCGGCAAAACCTTACGAGACCTAGCTCATTCGATAGAGAATTCACTTCTGAACCAGGCTCCACTGTTTATCCTTGATTTTACAAAATTTGAAACTGCACCCGAAAGCGTCTCGTTTTGCTCGAAGGGCACTCATGGTATTACACGGCACCTAGTTTTTAATTTTATAAAATCAAAGACGGCTATGCCGCAAAAATAAACAGCGGCATTCTGTTCAGAATTCAATTCTCTATCGAATGGGCTAAGCCTCGTAAGGTTTTGCCAATGACTCAAAAAAGCACTCCTTGTTAGGCTTACGCTTAGGCCGGCTTAGGCCACTTAGCTTTAGGTTTAGCTGAGGCTTAGCTTAGGCAGGCTAGGGCAGGCTTAGACAGGCTTAGCTTTGGGCTTGGGCTTAAGCTCAGGAATGGATTAGACTTAGGCTTAGGCTTAGGATTACACTTACTAGTTAGTCTTGGGATTAGGCTCAGGCTTAGTTTTCGGAATATCCTAGGCTAGGCTACGCTTAGCTTTGGGCTTCGGCTTCTGCTAACGGCTTATAACCTATTAACCCAAATTCCCAGCGCCCTCGCCGAGATGATGAAGTGCACGGTGCTAAACATAGCCAAGTTCTGCCACAGCGAGCAGGAGCGGATATACATGGCAAAGCGGATGCAGGTTACGGTAATTTTCGAGCTATGTGTCGCTATATGGTAACATAATGGATATTTGATGTCATTTGAGTTAATGGATGTCTAGTTACTCACGCAAGTCAACGGGAGAATGCCTGCTGAGTGTGTGAAGCCGGTGATTGCGCTGTTGAACTCTGTTGAGAACGAGAGAACAACTCCCGCACCACCGACACTCGCGCCAACAATGCAAGGCCCTTCGAAGGACTACGGAGATTAAGTCTTGATAGGTTTTATAATATATAGTCCGATATTTCGATAAATAAACGCATTTGTAAACACAACTACATCTACAGAATCATATAAGAATCTCTGCATTTTCGGAACTTCGAATTTTCCTTTTAAGGACATTTCAGGAAAAAAGCTTCCGCTTTTCCTTTTCTGAATTGTAATAGCTCCTTTTTAACGTTTTTCTTCATTGGCCTTTTAGCAGAATTGACTTTTTCTCCCTTACACTTTGCTACCCTCAACATCTCGAGAGATAAATATTTTTCCGAATATATTAGTGAACCAGGGTCACAAAAGACCCCAAAAGCATTGTATACCCTTTGCGCGAGGCAACAATTACCGCAGTTTTGGACTTCTAGGATAAACACCACTTTTTCCACCTGCCATGATTGATCCTTTATATAAACGGCCACTCTGGGCATGCTGGAGAAAAATGCAATGTCTGGCTACGAGGAGCCCTCGATTTTAAAGACCTATTCGAATTTTCTACTGATTGTTGGAACATCGATAAATCTTGGCATGCTTCTCTTGATAATTCGAAACCCATCTGAAAAGGCTACCGCATATCGATGGCATCTGGCATGGTATCAGGTAATTTTTGAACGTAAAGGCTGAACCTATAGGTTAGAAAGGAGCATCCAGGCTTTGGAGGCAAAAAGCAAAAGGTTTCTCCCCGGCCGGGAATTGAACCCGGGTCTCGCATGTGACAGACGCGGATACTCACCACTATACTACCGAGGACACGGGTGAGGAGCCTCGGGGAGGGGCTCAAGAGGGGTGGCAGGCCGCGGGGCCGCCATGGGGGGAAAGGAGCCCCATGAGCCAAAAGCGAACTTGACAACGATGAAAATGGTTCAAACCTGTTGAAAAAAAGAAAATTTGCCGATTTTTCAAAGCCAATTAAATTCAGGTACCTTGGGACACTATAAAATTCTTGTACGCCTTTTTATTGGAAAATTAGCGTCTGAAATTGCTCGATCTTTAAAACTTACGCTATAAAGATTGAAAAACAATTTTTAGTATTTTTCTATAGTTTTACGTTTATGTTTTTAGTTATGGGCAATCGTAATGGAACTCCTCTTCCACATGGCACTCCCCGAGATTTTGCTGCCTGTTTTGGCCGTCAGGATTCACGGGGTTCTATTCGAATTTTTGAGCGCTCGTGCGATGCTTGTAAGTTTTAAAAGTTTTACTATATGGATTACTATACTATTATCTAAAAATTAAAAAACTAAATTAATCTTCTATATTCAGCTGTTGTTGGCGGTTAGTGTAATTTCGATGCTCCTCGCCACCGCTCAATGCTTTTTCTATCGGCATTGGCTACTGCTGACGGAGGACAATTTTTTCAAGTAAGAAAACCTTAACAAAACTTTACAGTTTGTGAACAAAATATTACTAGATTAAATTCCTTTAGAAAATGGCCAAAAACCGTCTCCTGGATCGGGGCTTTTCATTATTTGTTTGTAAACGTCGTGGGAGTCTTCGTGCTCATGTTATTGCCAATTGATTGCACCGTAAACTCCGGGATGCTACAAGAGACGCTAAATGTAATTTTCAGCAGAGTCTTAATAGTAATTTGAAATACTCTCAGGCCCATCCTACCTTCTTCTACCTCCAAAACCTTACAAAGATCTGCGCGAGTGAGATTGTGCCAATATGGCGGCCATATGTCAATTTCTCCACCGTCGCTGTGCTGATGTTTTGCGACGCGTTTTTAATTTGCTACATTGTGCCGATTGTAGGTTATTTTGTGGCATTGTAGGTACTAAATTATGAACATTTAGACGATGCTGCTGCTCTGGCATTCATTCGCACTTTTGTCCCGCCAGAATACCTGGATGAGCGTGAAAACTAGGAAAATGCATCGTAGATATCTATTGGTTTTGCTGATCGGGGTAAGATTTTTGAGTTTATATTATAGAGCAGATGAATCAATTGATTTGATAGCATACCGGGTGTCCCAGCAAAAAACACCCCTAGCTCGGCGCATTCAATGGCAAGTTTGCAACAATTTTCAAAACCCTATTTTTATCTAAATCCGCTATTTTACAAGCCATTTTGTAAAATTCCGGTTTTTGAAGGTTGCATACGAGCCAATTTGCCGCAATTTCTCCATACAAAATGACCGAAAGCACCCCTAATTAGGTACAGAGGCCGCTCCCTGATTTGGTTCGTTTAAATAAAAACATGATTTTGAAAATAGTTGCAAGTTCATCGGTTCAAGGGCTTTCGAATGCTCTAACTATCCTTCCGATCCGAACCTTCTGCGCCGCGTTAGAGGGGGGTTTTTTTTATTGGGAAACCCTGTGGGAAGTGTACAAAACATATTTTTCCTTACTAGATTAAGCAGAGCGAACACAGAAAAACTCCTGAGTTACTGATTTCTTGTCCCGTTTCAGGTCGTGATTCCGCTCATTTCTATGGGTGCTCCATACCTGGCCGCATTTTTGGTGACAACTTTCAATTTTATATTACCTCAAGGTATTTTGATTTAATAAATACCGTTAATAAAACCTAGTTATGTTAGTCTTTTTTCTCTAAACCTTTAATAGTCGGAAATATTACCGTTTCAGCCCTCAACAATTTCCTCGTTGGCTTCCACTCGACTCATACCACCATGGCTTCTGTTGCCCTATTTTTCCTAACACCGTCATATAGGGAATATCTGTTCGATGTGGTGACTGGAAAACGTAAGCTCTCATTGTCAATTTTAATTTTATTTTAATTTTAGGAAGACGTCGCACCAGCAGCAGCTTCCGATTGCCCATCGTCTACAAAACAAGGACGATAAATCATTTTTAATGCCAAACAAGCTTGTAAAAATTGTACAGATTAGCAAAGGTACAGAACACACTTTGTTTTGAATAAAAGGAAAGAATCTAAAAGAAACGTCGAGTAAGGAAACTCAAGTAAAGAACCCTCGATAAGAGCAGCAGAACACATCGATAAATCTTTGACTAATCGTAAAGTGTTTTCACACGGGATGGAATTCCATTCGGGACTAAGCCTATCTTGTGCGGAATTTTTCGCTGACTCCCAATCTGTTTTCTAAATCTGCTGAAGAGCCCGCTTTAAAACGTTACAGCTACAGGGTGTCCCAAAAAAAAAAACGAACCATCTGGCATTTCGCCGTGTTACATCCAATCGGTCCCAAAATTGGACCAGAGGTGTATCAGACCCTAAATACCAACAATCATGACTTATAGCCCTGTGGCTATAGTAGTTCTCGAGTTATAGCAAAAACAAACATTATTTTCCATTTTTCATAGGGTTTTCGTGGAATTAGACCCCCTAAACATTAAGCGAAAATGATCCAGTAGGGCTTCTTTACCTTAAGAAATTTTTTCCAGAGTAAAATTAATTAAATAAGCTTCGATTTAAGCGATTTTTACAACGCAAAATTACCCAAGATCTTGAGCGAAATTAGGGATTCGCAGCCGGAAGTCGATGCAAATCGACGCAAAGTCCAAAAGATAGCCAATAAAACTGTTCAGAATTCTGGAAAGAACAGTATTTTCGTTATAACTCTAGAACAACGGTAGCTACGGGGCTGTAAGTCAGGATTGTTGTTATTTAGGATCTGATACACCTCTGGACCAAATTTGGGACCGATTGGATGTAACACGGCAAAATGCCAGATGGTTCGTTTTTTTGGGACACCCTGTATTTTTCTTACAAAACGGCCCAAAAGAGTCGATTTTAAATCCCTCTAAAAAGCTTGTAGAGTACTTTCTGGATCAACACAGACCATATCCTGGGTTAAAAAAACTAAAACCTTCCGGCGAAGTGAAATCTACGTTGTACGAAACATTCCACTTCGCGAAAAGTTCGACACTGTGGAAATTTCCCTAGAGAATTTCTCTAATTTCTAGTGTTATAATGTTTTTCAGCAATCAAAAACTGCTCGAGAACACTACAAAACAGGTGCGCAAGCAAATAAAAAGTAGGTTTTTCCACACCCCACAAATTCGTTCATGGTGTTGTGCATTAAGGTCCAGGGGTTTAAAATTCATTTATTTCCGCAACAATTTAATTTATTTTAATGTCCAGAACCATAGGGTATCGGCACTGGGTAGGGTTCGGCGGTAGGAACGGGTTCAGGGAAGCTAGGAGTCGAGCTCTGGGCCGGGGGCTGGTCCGGCGCGTGGAATGAACGGTAGAGGCGTTTGGCTAGCTCCTGGTAACATGCAGCCTCCTCCTCGCTAGGGGAGAATCTCGAGCGGAGTGAAAGCTGAAATTAACGCTAAATAAGGAAAGTAGGGCACAGGCCTACTTCAATGATAACTCCCTGGGCAGCGATTCTGATAGTTTGAGCTGGATTGGGGCAGCTGCGAGAGGCGATTTTGATGTAGTTCCGGTACAGAATATCTCGATCTCTAAATATTAGCAGTTTTTCTTCTGCTAGACGAAATGCGACCTGCAGCGGAAGTTCTGGGCATCCTGTTCGAAAAGGGCGTTGAGAGGGGCTCCACCAGCTATGAAGCATTTGGTAATATTGGCATCTGAAACAAAGATATTGGACGAACTGGATTATTGCATACACTCGGGCTTTGCTTCCTGACTATTGCAGAAATTCCTTTGCAGAGCGAGCACAACTTCGAGCGGGACAACCGACCAGCTACAAAAGATTAAATAGATACCACTTTGGAAAGCACGAACTTGCAGATTTCAGCGGCGTGTAGGAAGGCAAAATCATGCTAAAAAGAATTAAAAAGAATTGATTAAAAGAATAAAAATTAAATTGATTAAAAAGATTCATTAAAAATCTGGACAAGCTTACGGAAAAAGTAACGTTCGCCTTTTCCGGCTGTTCGGACGGCTCAGTAGCGATGGAAGCTGAAAAGGTTTGCATAGAAGCTTTTTAAATCTACACCAAAAAAATTATATAAAAACATGGGTTTAACTTTAATGCCTACCGGAGCTAACTATGCCCAGAAGAAGCACTAGGGCGACGAAGGACTTCATTTCCGGGCTGGAGATTTTAGGCCAGGAATGGCTAGGTGGGTACCTCTCGAGGCGCGCGTCTTTATTTATACATCGCGACTGCTTTGAACTTCAATAGTTTATAACTTCAATAGTTCGCAACTTTAATCACCTTTTGGCCACAATTATTTGGTTCTATAGAAAATCTTAGCCTCATGTATAGTGAAAATCGCAGCCTATTTATTAGATACTAGCTGAAAAGAAACGAGTCAGAGGCTTTCAATAGCTGATTTTTGGATTCGAATTTTCAAAGAAATCAAGCATCCTTCGGCGCCACGGCCATATTCAATTACTCTCTCCTTCTTTCGCTGCTCTCCGCCCCCCTATCTTCTATCTCTCACTGGCTCACTCACTCACTCACTCACTCTCTCTCTCACTCTCTCTTCTCTCTCGCTCACTCTCTTTCTCTCTCTCTCTTTCTCTCTCTCTCTCTCTCTCTCTCTCTCTCTCTCTCTCTCTCTCGGCATACCAAATCGCAATATCACAAAAATTACTGAACGCAATAATACCAAAATTATTGATGCAACCAGCGCCCAAAACCCGCTTCGCGGGCCTTGGGCGCTGGAATGCGGCCTTTGCATGAGAAATTTGACTTTCCGATAGCTTGGGTGCTTCGGACTTCTCTCTTCATCCGACCACACCCGGGCGTGCAACTTGCAAGAATGAGGAAATTTGTATTTTTTGGAATTATGCAAAGTAGCCCTCCCTGGCGCCGGACACACACAAATTTACGCGACCAAATTATATAAGGTAGGATGCAATGCAGCGTACCATAATTTTGTCACATTTATTAAAACGTATTAAATTAAATCAAACCAGGGTTGAAAAGCCGCTTCGCGACTTTTCAACCCTGGCCCCGTCTGAGCCCATGAAATTCTTCACTTTGCATAATACACCCGAACTGCGATTAAAAATAATGAAAAACGCTCCCTTCTCCCCGTTATATTGGCTCCCGCAAGTTCCGGTGTATGCTAATTTTTTCCTAACAAAGAGGGTGACGGAGTTTTTAAGAAAAACTTCTTTTAATGTCGAAAACAATCGATTTTGAAAAATCTGATATGCGTGCAGTCATCTATAGACCATTACGCGTCTAATGAAGTATCAAACACCTCCTTACACCCCTCCCCTCGTGAGATACCCTCCGGACACGCTGACGGAAGTTGCATGCAAAGTGGCACACACACACACACACAGACACTATTTTTTTATATATAGTAGGATAACTACGGACCAAAGTAAAATACATCACGGAAGAATCAGGGTGTTGGGAGTACTAAAAAATTTACCATGCTGACGCATTACGGCGTGTGAAGAGATCGCGCAAAGAGCAATATAGCTGGCAAGGATGGCTACGGCGTGCTCATACCTACGTACTTGCGTACCGACACACAATTCGTTAAGGCACATAGTATACAAAATCTATTAAGATTCCTAAGGCACTACGGCATGTAAAGGTGTCGCTTAAGAAGCTGTAGCTTCAAAACAGTACGGAAAAGCTAACAATTCCTGTACTACATACGTGACAACATCCAGTACAAGTTTGCCTAGCTACAGGCAAACCGAGATCAAGCCCACCAGGGTGCATTGGACAGTTTTGTGCTCACTGTTTTCACAGCTGGAACCAAAAACGCGTGGGTTGAGCTCTTCCAAAAAAGCCGGGCACACCGGTTCTCTCGTCATCCCGGTGTAGAACATGCAGAATCCCGAAAAAGCCGACTCGCAAAATTAACCGCCCCCCTCATCATCGCCTCATACTACGCGACGACATGATGCTAAACGTAGACTGGTCGAGGCTGTTGTTTATTCAGGCTTCGGCTACTACAGGACCACCGGGGTTTTGTAAGGTATAAATTGGCAGTTGGCCCTGTATTCGATACCTCCATTCGAACCCGCCCCACTCGAATCACCAAGCATTTCCTAGAAAAATGCTGAAGCTCGTCGTCGTCTCGGTCTGCCGTAGGTTTTTGACATTTAGAAAACTCTCCTATTTCCTACCGTAATCGGTTTAAAATGGTGTAAAATAGCAAAAATTACTTTTTTTATTATAAGTATGAAACTTGACCCAATTACGCGTTCCAATTGCTTAAATTACATTGTTAGACTGTTTTTACCTGCTTTTAATAGATTGTAAAAACTAAAAATATCCAAAATGGTGTTTTTCGTACCTGTTTTGGTACCGGATTCGAAATCCTTACGCAATTTCTATTTATTTATTAGAAAAACTATGCAAAATTTCATTTTTAGTAGCATTTCCCATTTTTAATTGACTTGAAATATCGACAACGCTCAAAAACCGTCTTATCCGGCAGCGTCTACAAAGCTTCACATAACTGCAGTATTTCTAAAATAGCCCATTATTTCTAAAACCTTTCGTAACCTTATTTTTAGTCCTCCTCACCGCCCAGGCGTGCGTCGACAATTCGTCGAAGTAAGTGAAAATTCTTCGCGATTTTTAAGCCTATCAAGCCTGCGAAATTCTAACAGTCGACGCTTTGCAGCTGCTACAACTGGGTGCTGAACGGTTTCTGCTCGAGCAGCTTCTACACCACCGCCTACAAGACCACCTACTGCCCGGCCAGCTGTACGTCTACAGTACACCCTCGGAATTTTAAGTTTTTTAGGCGGACTCTGCGCGTATGTCTCGACGACTGCTTCATCTGGTTGCGTCGACACCAATGCCAAGTAGGATTTGAAGCTGTAAAAAAGTTAAGGGCGAAGATGTAAATTTTAACCTTGAAACTTCAACTAAAAATTTAAAGATTTCATCTTGTTCTTTTTTTTTAGCTGCAAAAGCTGGGCCTCCCAATGGCTTCTGTTCAAGCGCGCTCTACACACCAGCCCAGGTAATTAGCATACCGTGGACCTCAAATGATTCCTTTTAGAAAGCTGCCTACTGCGCTGGGACCTGTAGCACGTGCACCGCGTCGACCACTGGTAAGAATTCACCGAAAATCATTAAAAATGCTTTTTCAGCTTCTTCCGGATAACTTTGGGGCATCTCTTCTGTCGTTTTCGAACTCTTCCCGCGAACTTTCAACTCAAGCACTTAACAATAGCTTCGTAAATTGGCCGAATAAAATTGCGAAAATTATTGGAACTATTAGGTTGGAACTAAAGTTCGCGCAATATTTTTCTTTCTTTATAATTTTCGGACCGGAAAACGGGCAAGAACCAAAATGTTTTTTGGATGACCGGATGTGCAATAAAATTCTCTATTCGATGTGTGGGACGGAATCGCGTTGCTTCCCTATTAGAATTTTTTAAAGCTAGATTTAAGCGAAAATGAAAAATCGCTTCGGCCCGCCTTTACAAAAGAAAATTGGCTCCCTTTTTAGGCTAATTCGGCACGCAGCCGGTAGATACAACTTATTATTATATTGATGATCAATTCCTATGGTGACTTTATGGCGGTTCGGAATGATGTCCGGGTCAAACATTTGAAGTGCCCTCGAGAGAAACGCAAAAATCTTAAAAACTACTGGCGCTAAAAACCTGTAATTTTGATCCCACATACTCATGAACCCAATAGATATATGCAATGAAAGAATATCGGAATTTGGCCACTAAATTTTCAGAAAGAAATTTCCAATGTTCGATTGCGCGAACTTATGTTCCAACCTAATAAAAACACAAAACTGACACGACATTACCTACTGACTTAACGGCGTCGAGGAACAAAAATGCCGACAGCTAAATACCGATCATCGCAAGTCTCGATAGCCAAATTAGTCTACCGCCCGATGAATACGCACAACTCGTCGTGGAACAATGGCTGCAGGGCGATCGTGAAATACGCTCGATCGCTTGTGGCTCGGAAGCTGAACCGGCTGGAGGCGTCCACCTTGATTTCTTCGAAAGGCACGACAAGCTGGAAATGCCGGAGTATAGAAGGACGTTCTACCGCATGCGAAATGGAGAGGTGCTTCTAGCAGACTATCATAACCTCGCGTGGTACCGTCGAATCGAAATCTATATCCCCGAGTCAATGCCATTTAAGTGCGATTATGTCACGAATCGGATCAGGGATTTTGCGCGAATCTTAAATGAATAAAGTTTTTGATCAGATGCTATCCCACTCTCAATATTACGTAAATTCTACCACAGAATTCCATAAAATCTGGTGCGTTACTTGACATCTCTCTCTCCCTCACTCTCGGCACACTTTTTAAGGGTCACTTACTCGCAAATCGTCATGTTCCCCTTGGCGGAACACCCCTACATTGTATTTACAAAGAATCCTCATAAAACATCTTCGCGGCGAATAGATACCCCAATAACGGCCAATCATGCGCGGATTTTTGGACGCAGCAGGTCATGTAAGTTAGCCGCAGGGCAGGCAGATACATTCGATGCTATGCACCCGGGTTTTGTCCAGCAGTCTCTCTCTTTTCTCTCTTCTCTCTCTCTCTCTCTCTCTCTCTCTCTCTCAGCCATTTGCCTTCCTGTTGCTAATTTTGCCTTTTTTGCCTTTTTTCCGTTCAAATCCCCCATTTTTCAGACCATGGACTTCTCCGCGTTTCCCCTTATTATCCAGCACCAAATCCTCCGCAACATGGACATTACCGACTTCTTCAAGGCGGCCATCACGAGCAAGAAGATGTGGCAAGTGGCCAAGGACTGTCGTGACAAGCGATGGGATGTCAACCTCTGCTATCGCCGCGCACGTACATTTTATACTTTATCTCGCGACCCGTACCGGGGAGACCAATTCCACCTCGATAATCTGGACACGTTCAGGTGTCTCTTTCATAATGCTACCCTTAAGCAACTCACTCTTTTGTGCGACATCCCCGTGGACATCGATGTCCGGTGCGATAAGTTGCACGTTGAGTGCGACAGCATCACGCGAGCTCTTCTAACCCGCTTTAAACCGACCGGAAAGTACGAGAAGGTGTCGTTTTTCAATTCTGCAGATCCAAGCCTGCCTGCCTTGGTGGACTGGCTGAATGAATCGGTGAATTTCGTGCAAATTTGGGTACCTCTCGATCGACCGGAATATCTACGGCTCAAGGTGCCAAATATCTCGATAAGTGTGGACCGCTTCCGCGGTGTATCTGCTCCAGCATACGCGCAGGTTCGTTTTTAGGTTTAGATTTTGGAATGTAAACATAGGTAGGGGTTTATAACGTTAAAATTTCGTCCTCACGGAATTCAGGATGTCGACATTTTATAATAGCGTAAGTCCTATTATCGAAAATCAAGATTAGCATAGTTTGATAATATCGAAATTCGGAATGTCGGCACTGATAACATCAAAATTTCGAACATAGAACTTCAGACGACATTCATAATGTCGAAATTGCAAAATGTCGAAGTTTATAACATTGAAAATCAGGATCAGCATAATTCATTCAAAGTTCATGATGTCGATATTTATAACATTCAAGTTCAAAATGCCGAAATTTCATAACATCGAAATTGAGACGGCATTCATAGTGCCGAAGTTCACAATGGCAAATTGATAATGTGGAAATTCAGCGTATCGAAACGGCAAAATCTCGTAATGTCAACATACAACATAGCAAGTTTGGTCCGATATTTTGGTTTTTTTGGTACTATTAATTGATTATGGCAGAAATTCGACATTTTGAAATCGGGGATTGGGCACTTTCGGCACTATGAGTTTCGAATAGTTTCCAAGTTTTCCACAGTGGATGATGACAGTCCGATAAAAAAATGCATTCAGATGATTGTGGAAGAATGGCTACGAGGCGAGCGCCCAGTCCATCGGATTGGCGTTGATTCTCGAAAAGCTCAGGCTGCAGGTGCCCAACTTGCATTTTTCCAACAATATCCGACACTCGACGTGCCGAGGATAAAGCGGAGCTTCTACCGGATCAAGCGCAATGATGGACAAGTTCTCATCTTATCGCGGAATGGCTTCCACTGGGAGCGAATCGAAATCACAACACCTGATCTGACACACCTCGAAAGTGATGTCAATGGAATAATTAGAAAATTTATTCAAGCAGGTCAATGAATAAAGGGTTTTTGCCTGGAAAGCCGATGCTGACTAAATTTAAGAACAAAAATAACCAAAAATTGCGCTAGTCTACATTTCTCTCTATCTTTCTTTCTGTCTCTATCTCTCTCACTCTCTCACCATCTCTCTCTTTCTCTCTCTCTCTAACTTTTTCTCCACCTCCTCCTCTCTCTCTCACGCTCTCTCGCTCCCAATATCTCTCTCGCTCTCTCTCGTTCTCTCTATCTCCCTCTCTCTCTTTCTCTCTCTAACTTTCTCTCTGCCTCTCTCTCTCTACCCCTCTCGCTGTCACCCCTCTCACGCGCTCGGTATATCTCTCGCTCTCTCTCTCTCTCTCTCTCTCTCTCTCTCTCTCTCTCTCTTTCGGATTCTTGCTTATTTGATCTATGCCTTGAATGTGGTGTGGAACATTAATCCCGAAAGATTTCTCTGAAACCCCGGCAACAGAATGGCGCGGGAGAACACTTTGCACCTGCCGCATGCAGGTAAGAAGTTTCCGCTACACCGGAGCTTCACATCTTTCGCATCACCTTTCCTACTCACGCGCTATGAACACCTACGAGGAGCCCTACATTTTCAAGGTGTATTCCACTGGAATGCTCATCATTGGGGTACCTATTAACTTCACCTTATTGACGCTGATCATCACCCAATCGGCGGAGAAGGCGAATGTTTACAGGTGGCATTTGGCGTGGTATCAGGTAGGGCTTTTTTAGGACGTAAGAGTGAGAGAGAGCGAGAAAGTGAAAATGAGCCTGTGAAAGAGGGAAAACGAGAGAGAGAGAGAGAGAGTGAGAGGGAGAGAGAGCGAGAGAGAGGTAATTTGCCATAAATTCCTGTCCATTTTCTTAACGACCGATCGCCGCTGCCTAATTTGCCGCGACCGCAACACGCAACGCGCACCCTGTCCAGCCTAGCTGGCGAGACCTAACAACGGAACCGCCGATCTCAACGCTTCCCAGTCCCTTTAAAAAGCCAGCCTTTAATTGTCCTTTCTTTTTCTAGGTGTGGGCCATCGTCATGGAGCTGCTATTCCAGACGGCGCTGCCTGAATATTTCGTCCCTACATTGGCTGGCCGAGTCCATGGGTTTTTATATCGCATACTCTCAGCTAAAGCTATATTTGTTAGTTTACGGGATTTAAAAGCAAGTCATAACCCAAATCTAGGCTCTTGGTGGTGTCGCCGTAATTTCGATGCTGCTAGCCACCGTTCAATGCTTTTTATATCGGCATTGGCTACTTCTGGATGCAAACCATCGATTGAAGTAAATAAATTTGTAATGCATTTCATGTATTTGATTTAAGGTTCTCTTCAAGGACGACGTTTTGGATAGCAGCGACTCACTATATTTTGCTGAACGCTTCGATATTGTGCGGTATTTGCACACTACCGCTTGATTGTTATCCGGGATCACCGTTATTGAGGAATATTGTTACGGTATGCTTATGGTCTTTATGTCGCTTCTTTCTTGCTTTCTCTATCTTTCTCTCTTTCTCTCGCTCTCTCTCCCGCGCTCTCTCTCCCACTCTCCCACCCTATCTCGTGCGCTCTCTTTCTCATTCTCTTTCTATCGTATTCGCTTCCCTGCTTGCTCTTTTTCTCTCTTTCTCTCTCTCCCTCTCCCTCTTTTCTACTCCACTTTTCAGTTGTCCCCAAACTTCACCTTCCTCCTCGAACTTCCGGACGTTTGCGCATCCGGCATCACCCCGATATGGCCGCCCTATATTGGATTTTCGGGAATTGTCTTGATCTTGGCAGTCATTGCATGTTTCATCGGATACCTAGCGCCTATGGTAATTTTTTGGAAGCTATAGACTTTTTACCTTTTAGTCAATAATCGGGACCTGGCATGCTCTAACCATCCTTGGAAATAGTAACAACTACATGAGCGAGAAGACGCGGATGATGCATCGGCGATACTTTCGAGTGTTATTTGTTGGGGTAAGACTGGGTTATAATTAAAGGTATGGGGAAAGCCATGCCTATGCGTGTGGGCCGAAAGTTCTGTTTAAAGTATACTTTCAATACTTTAGATGTCAATCCCGGTGCTATCACTCGGTTGTCCTTACATGGTCCTTGAATATACCATGTACTTTAACGTTTTGCTACCTCAAGGTTGGGCTTTTCTTGGATCAGTTTTACCTTTAAAGCAAGCTCTCATCAATTTTCTTGTCGGCTTCCACTCGATTCATACCACGATGGCCTCCATTGCCATTTTCTCGTTAACCCCATCATATAGGAATTACGTTTTGGGATTCTTCCGGCCAAGAAGGTAGATTAATTTTGGAGATCTGAAGAATTCGCGCATTTAGACGTTATCTCTCACCCCATATCACAAAGGTCAAGCCCGATGGGAGGTCCACTATAAGGAGAATGGAGCTGGAGTGACATTTGATAAAGCATGTCGAGACTTTTGATATTCAAGGGGAATCTACCCTGATTGTTGATTGGGCCTTGACAGAAATGCGCGGGCGCTGTTGCATGCAATCCAAACTTTCGCTCTCTAGCTCGCTCCCTCTCTTTCTCTCTCTTTTTCTCTCTCTCTCTCTCTCTCTCTCTCTCTCTCTCTCTCTCTTTCACACTCTCTATTTCTCTCCCCCACAACACAACTTCCCGATCTGGCGCCCCCCCGCCAGCGTACCCCCGGAAGTAGTAGATTAGAACTGATCCAAAATATACATGACACAGTATGCTCGACATCGACACCGCTTTTTTAGTAAACTTGTACCTAGAAAGTAAACAAATCGAAATCCGAGATTTTAAAAATTGCGATGACGATCCCGGCCGCCTCCCTCGGTGCTCCCTATATAACGTTAGAATATATCCTGTATTTTGACGTGATTTTCCCTCAAGGTGATTAGCATAAAAAAAATTATAGTTTTTAAGGTGTTATAAATTTCTTTATGGGCTTCCACGCGGCTCACACGACACTCGCAACTGTTGATATTTTTTTTACTAACTCCCTCGTATCGAAATTTTATTTTTGCATTTTTTAATGGCAGAAGGTATGAAAGTTTTTTATAACAATGTCGAATTTAGGCGCTATATTTCACCGTCGTTGACGCGCGTTTGGCCGGAGATAAAATCTATTTTTCGGCCAGAAATTATGTATTATTAACTTAAAAATTCAAAGAATTGTTGATTTTTATTGTTTTTACCCATAGAATTTTTGAACGTTTTTGTAAAGTTTAAATAGTTTGTTAGTAAAAATTTTACAATTAAGTCATCTTCTAGTCACAATTTTCAGACCAAAATCATATTTTCATTCTGACGACGAAACTGTCCAAGAAATGAAGTCACCCTTTCACCTGTAACGCCGAAAAAACAGAGCAGGATATGTCTTTTACAACTTTTTACAAGCCTTTATTACCTTGGCAGATAAAAGTAAAAAAAAGAAAAAAGCTTTTAAAAAACCTCTAATTTCAACAATTCCTCAACGGTTTGACGACGTCGGATCAGGCGTGGCGCATCGTTTTCGACGAGTACTTCCGCAGCTAGGGGTCTTGTGTTGTAATTTGACGACATCGAGGCACCGTAGGCACCGGTGGTGTGCACTATCAAGAGATCGCCAACCTGAAGAATTCTCCAATTCATTATTCATTTTTGGATCTGTGCTCGGGTGCCTAGCTCGTTATAAAAATAGCTGACACCTGAAACGACACAAGCACCATTCCATTCCGCTGCCAAAAACACTTGTCATCTCATAAAAAATAGCAGAGACGATGCGGTGCAAAAAAAGCAGAAGTGATAGTCAAAACCATAGAGTCCATTGCTCTGTCATACATAATTTTCTGTTAAGTATTTATCAAACGATTAATGATTTTTATTTCCCCAATGAAATCAGCTGGAGATTGCGATTTTAAACGACCAGCTTAAAAACCGGGGGAGAAAATTAATCCTGCCGTCTACAGTAGCTCATTTTAATAGAGCACGAAAAATAGCCTACATTTTCTTTTTTAAATAATTTTTTGAGTCGAGTTTTGTCGACGAAAATTCGAATTTCGGGTCCGTTGGCAATACCCTTCGCCAATGGGGGCCTTGCCCTGCCACCTCTCTTGAGCCCCTCCCCGCGGCTCCTCTCCCGTGTCCTCGGTAGTATAGTGGTGAGTATCCGCGTCTGTCACATGCGAGACCCGGGTTCAATTCCCGGCCGGGGAGAAACTTTTTGCTTTTTGGCACATTGACGTTTTTGCGTTTACCTTTGCTTCTGGAAGGCTTCTCGTCGTCACCACTCCGCCCTCTTCCTGCGTATAGACATCCCCGGACTCACATAACGGGCCGGCGATGGCGTACTGAAATTCGAGGTAGTATAAATTTGTGCAGAAGCTATTTTACCTCAATCATTTCTCCATTCTGATCCGCATTCAGAATCGAGATTTCGTGGTAGCTTCCGTATAGCGCTGGGCGCATCAGATCACTGAAGCCGGCGTCAATTAACAGGAAATCATAGCTGCCCGGACGTCTTTGAATTGCCTAAATGCCGGATTAGTTTTTTTTAAAGGGGCAGGCAAGGCTTACCATAGATTCTATTTACTATGAATTTACCATGACATTTGCCCTACCTGTCCCTTTAATTAAATAACAAAAAGCTTCTTACCTGAACCCTCGCAATCAGCATTCCCGATTCAGCCATCAAAAATCGACCAGGTTCAATTTCCAGGCGAATTTTCCTGTTCAGAATTCCTTCAATGTGCTTTCTGGCCTCATCCCAGATAGAGAAATAGTTATCAACATTGATGGTGGCATCTCCGGCTTTATACGGAACCGTCAGCCCCCCCCTCCAGCCGAAATGGCCTCCAAATCAGCGAGTTGGGCAAGGTCGGCGGACTTTATCAGCTCGGTCATTGCGTTGCAGACCTAAAAAGACACTTAAAGGGCACGTTCAGGGACGTTTTTTGGAAAAAAGCAAAGAGCTTTGCCGCGGCCGGGGGTCGAACCCGGGCCCCCCGCTCGGGAGGCGCGGATGGGTACCAGTCAGCCACAGCTACAACCTGGCGAGGGGCCGAGGGGTGCCTCACCCCGCAAAGGAGGGGGAATGGCCTGTCACAGCACGGGCAGTCAGTGCGCGCGGTCCCTACGTCCATAGGGTGTACACGTTGGGACGAGTACACGGCCCCTCCCTGAACGTGCGCTTTAAAGGTTAGGTAAACGCTAGAATCGACTCCTCCTTAAACTACAGGGTGTCTCAGGATTATCCGGACAAACTTTCAATGCCATTTCTTCCTATTTTTATCCTATTTTATGCGCACACCGTGTAGCTCCTATCAATCTTGGAGGTAGTTTTGAGGCGCTGGCAAAGAAAATTGCCCGAGGTTCCAACATATAGTTTCGCAAAAAAATCGAAGAAGTTTGAACCTAATTTCTCCCATCTGGCAAACGCTCAAAACGCATGCTGTTTCCGACGCTATAAAAAGCTTCAGTATAACCGGAATAACGAAGAAACCACAGGAAGAGGTCGGTAATGATAAGTCCATGCTACGCACGGCCCAAAAATGCTAAGTTGACCCTAGGAAAAAATCAGCAAGCAAAAAAGATGAATTAATGGCACGCGCCGCCGTATTTACCCGGACAGATTTGGCCCGGAGGAACCCTAAAAAACCCGATAGGTTACTTTTCAAATAATACAAAGATAAATATCTACAGTAGCAAGATGTACAAGCAATTTAGAGAAAGTTAACTTTAATTTGTGAGGAGCTTGAGCACGAGCAACCTTCGAAAAACCCTTATCAGCAATGCAAAGGAAATCGATATTAAATTCGAAAATAATCATTGACACGATCAAACCTTTGCGCAAACAGGTCCGTTTTGCCAGAAAACATCATCTCTTGCCTAAAAAAATGTCGGAACACTTTTTGAATCTTTGCTCCAAGTTTGGCGGTATTGAAGAGGTGCAAAATATTACTGCGTTCTTGGCTTGATTCTGAAGCCATTAATGCGCCTTCAAATAATTTTTTTTTGCTCAGGACATTGAAAACGCCTCAAAAACTCATATGAAATACCTTAGGTTGGCAGAAAACAGCGGTAAATTCGAAAAATTGACTTTTTCGTTTTGTCCGGATAATCCTGAGACACCCTGTAGGTCTCGACAACTCGAAGTTGAGCCGTAAAGCGTAGTTCCATACTTATATATTATTGGATGTTGGATACGCATAACACGTAGCTGTCGAGACCTAGTCGAAGCTAAAGGTATATTCTCGCACTTTACCGCCCCTTTAAATAGACTATAAGTCCAGATTTTACCAATTGTCGACTTCCTCACCTCTTTCAAGTGCGAATAGTCGACCCCAGAGCCGATGTGCATATGGATTCCAACGAGTTTTAGCCCGAATTCCGCGGCGATATTCAGAACTTCCGGAAAATCCGTGACCCAAATGCCGTGCTTGCTCTGCGGGCCGCCAGTGTTGGTTTTTTGGCTGTGTCCATGGCCAAAACCTGTAAAAACTGATCATAATTCTTAGCGTAGAACTTAATTTATAACTTAACGCAACAATTACAATGAATACAAAAATTAATTCGCGTTTTTAAATGTTTTTTTCCGATGCCTACTTACCCGGATTAATGCGAACCCAGACGCGATTTCCGGGTGAATTCTGCCCGATTCGGCGCAGCATGTCAAGAGAACCTAAAGATTTAAGGTATACAAATGGTGACAAAATAGTGTACCCGCATTAATGGTAGCTTCATGGTCCTTCAAAAATTTCAAGGTATCCAAATCTACGAGATCTGCCGTGTAGACGACTTCTTCAGCTTGGCCGGGCTTTGCTAAAATGTGATATTCTAAGGCTTGAAAATTTTCATTTCACGGGCTTACAAATTTGGCTTGGACTCAGCTTCATTTCAGGCTTGGCTTAGGCTTAGCTTAGGCTTATCGGCTTAAACGTCGACTTAAAAAAAGCATGCTTACTTTTTGGCTCGTAGCCAACCTTGAGCGACCTCTTAAATTCCCCAAACGACACGGCATCCACAAAGACTCCAGCATTCTTCATCAACTTCAAAATGTTCAAGTTTGATGAGGCTTTCTGCGCGAATCTGATGACGTCAAACCGCTTCAGCTGCGCAATCTTTTCCCGGATTTTCTCGGCTGAATAAATCCAAGTGGGTGTGCCATGGTTTTCAGCGATTTCTTCCAATAGTTTAGGGTTAAATTCGTGGGCCATCGCGCTGAGAATACGAGACAAATCCGTCAAAAAGGTGAATGTTCCTTATCAAACCCGGGGAAACACATAAATGCCCAGGTTCGGAATGGCAGGCGGCCGGCTTTGATGCGTGAGTATTTGGTTTTGGGGCTAAAAATCGGGATAAAAGATTATCAGAGTATCGTAGGTAAACTTTAAAACGCATTAATGACTATTAAGGGTAGAAAAATTTCTACAGACAACCAAAGCGTTATTGTCGGCATTAATGAATCAAAAATCAGGAAAACATTCGGCGCAAACCTGGATTTTTTATAAAAAAACCGGTGTGTTTTTCCATTATTATTTAGCTATCATTGAGCCCAATAACTTTACAAATTTTTACTAAAAAAATGATTATTTAAGGTAAAATAATTCTATTTTTTCCGAGCAAAATTGAGCAAATTTCGAAATTTTCAAACTCGTTGCTAACTTTTTAAAAACTTTTTGAAAGGTTTTGGACTTCAAACGTAACTTAAAATTGACTAAAAACAATTACTAAAAACAA
This sequence comes from Mesorhabditis spiculigera, assembly GCA_958295435.1. Lineage (NCBI taxonomy): Eukaryota > Metazoa > Nematoda > Chromadorea > Rhabditida > Rhabditidae > Mesorhabditis > Mesorhabditis spiculigera. Next base: position 129,087 of record CATQJA010001020.1, read on the forward strand.
TAATTTCATCTTTAATTTATCTTCATTTTCCAGAATACGAGACCGTCGCTTTTGAAAAATTATGGAATTCATGTGGAAATACTTAAATTTCGGCATACGATTTTCAGGACTATACTCTTTCCACATAGAACGATACTCGTTCAGCAGTGATCCTGTGATAAGAAACCGTGGCCGACTCGATATTCGACGCGACAAAAAAGGCGGGGCCGGCATTGGGGGTGGATCCAGGGTGGGTTTGATTGATGACACCATCAATTTCCCCGTTATAAAGCGGGTTCGGTCGAACCCGCACTCTCATTTTCTCTCACACGTGGCTCGTCACGGCCCGGGAAACTGTCCGCACCCACGGTCTTTTAGGACTGAAAATTCCATATAAATTTTATCACATTTTAAATCAAGTTTCACTTAACTTCGAAAATTAATTCATCTTCCAATTTGATGCATGCAATAGGTTGCAGCCGTGTAAAATCGTGAAATAACGATTCCACCAACATTTTCCTAAAAAGACCATTTTTTTGTTGTTTCTTGGCTCTTTTAAACAAGATTTCGGTAAAATTTAAGTTTTTATGCCTTGATAAACTTTGCGCATTCTTGTTTTCCTAGGAATTTTCTTATCTTCATACGGTAACTTGGTAAAGCTGAATCTTGGTTTTCTCGTAATTCGAGAATTCGAGAAATATCACTGTTTCTCTGTCTACCTCTCATCTCGTTCTCTCTCTCCTTCTCTCTCTCTCTCTCTCTCTCTCTCTCTCTCTCTCTCTCTCTCTCTCTCTCTCTCTTTGTCTCTCCCGTTCGAAAAACCAGTATGCTCGAGAGATTGACGTTTAGAGAACCCAAGATTGTTTGTAGGTAATGAAAGTGGACATCGCTGCCCCGATCGTCGTCTATGAGGAGAATGGGAAAAGCTACAGGAAGTATGAGGAACAGCCAGCCGACCCGATTCAGGTATTTCCACATTTTTTTTGTTAAATTCACCCTAATTTTAGGCCCGCGTGAAAAGCCACTACCGTAACCAGCACCTCCACCAGACTGTCGATTTTGTCAGAGCAATGGTAAAAAAATTTTTAAATAATTTTGTTTTCTTTTAGAAAAAGAAATGGCTCACCTTCAGCCATGCCCAGATGCCGATTCTGGACTGCTTGGACTTGTTGGCCGGGTTTTTGGATGAGAGCGATCCAGATGTAAGTGTAAAACCGGTAATTCTGCCTTCTACCCATGAGAATTTTGAGCAATACCGAGTGGTCTTGATTTCGCTAAATTTTCAGTGTCATCAATTTCAATAAATTTCCCTCATTTTCAGGTAGATGAAGCTAACCTTTACCACGCGTACCAAACGGCAGAAAAACTACGCGAAAATCACCCAGATAAGCCGTGGATGCACCTGGCCGGTCTCGTCCACGACTTGGGCAAGGTCAGCGGCTTTTCTTCTTTTAGTGATGATTCAAAAAGTTCGAAATTCGGCTTATCTACCCTACCGTTTAGATCATGAGCGTGTGGGGGGAGGAGCAGTGGGCCGTGACGGGGGATACCTACCCGGTTGGATGCCGTCCGGACCCTTCTATCGTCTACGGTGCCGAGAGCTTTGCCGGAAATCCGGATCAGGAAAACGAGCAGTACACGTGAGTTAAAAAACTGTTTAAAATGGTTTTTGAGACCTTTAAAATCAATTGCTCTGGCTCTCTCTCTCTCTCTCTCGCTATCACAATTTTTCAGCACCGAACTCGGCATGTACGAGCGGGGATGTGGTTTTGAGAATCTGTTGATGTGCTGGACACACGACGAATATTTGTATCAGGTAAGGAGAGAGAGGGAGAGAGAGCGAGAGAGAGAGAGAGAGAGCGAGAGAAAGCGAGAGAAAGCGAAAAACATTAAATATACGATTATAGGTCCTGAAAAACCATGGCACCACGCTCCCTGAAGAAGCTCTTTATGCCATCCGATTCCACTCCTTCTACCCCGCACATTCCCATGGCGCCTACAAACAGTGGGTCACGGTGGCATACTGTAGTTTAGAAACCGAAAAATGCTTCTAACATTATACACAAAAAAATAACCAAAAATATACAAATTTTTCAGGTTCGAAAGTGAGCGCGATCGTCAACTTCACGATGCTATCATGGAGCTCAAGTAAGAAATTCACGAAACTGCTTCAAGTTCTCAATCTCATTTCCTGTAGTTTGTAGTTGTTGCTGTTTTCCTGGCGAAATTTTCTTCCAATTTCTCAACCTGTTCCAAATTTTGTTTATCGCACCGAGAATGTCCGGGAAAAACGGGGAGAGTTTCTCGGTAAAAGGCGAGAAATTAGTACAAAAAATCCGTGTTACACCAGCGTAAAGTGTACAGTGATGTACTATCGTATCTTTTGCAGCGCCTGCGACCTGTACTCGAAGAGCGATGAGCGGCCAAACGTCCAGGAGCTCAAGTCCTACTACCAGGGCCTCATCGACAAATATATCCCCGGAACGGTGAAGTGGTGAAGAGAGACTAAAAATTTGATAAAAAGCCGACGCTCAAATGCTTTTTGATAACTTATTCTAGCGGAAAAATACAGATTTTTAGAAAAATAAATTGTATACAAAAGTGGCATATGACAAAAATCTACATAAAATTAAGTGAGAACGTGGAAAAAACGACTGTATAGCGGGTATAGCCTGTAAATACATAGAAAATGGCGCTCAAATACTTTTTTTAACTTTTTATGTTGCAAAAATACAGCGTTTTTGAGAAAAAAAGTTGCAAGGAATAATAATTTGCATAAAACGACGTAAAAAACTTTGATATATCAAGTTTATTATCCGCTTTAAAGGGGTTCGGAACTGCCGGGATCGGCTCCTCGCCTAAAACGACTTCGCCTCGTGCCTGAGCGCACCAAATCTGGTTTGAAAATTCGAAACTGGCGAGATTGAGCCGATTTGAATTCCGATTTCTGGGGGCTTTTGAAGTGTCGCGTATCTGACGAGATCTAGGGTTTTCCAGGGGGTTGATGAGTCTCATAAAGCTGATAACTTTTATTGCGAAAATTCTATATTTCATCAATTTTCTCTCATAATCATGGCTTTCCTGGCAATGGCCTTGAACACAAAAATGTCGGCGACAAAAGACGAATGGGGCTGCAGCCCGGCCGATCAGCAAAACGACGAAATTCCGGATGTCAAAAAATACGTCGATAGCAACTTGTCTGTTTTATTGCAATAAGTTTATTTTTTTGTAGAATATAATCAATTTCCTCCTATAACTTCGGCCTTCCGGTCACTTTCCGGGCAACGAACTTAAACACAAAGATTTCGGCAATGAAAACGAAGGGGGCCGCAGCCCAGCCGATCAGCAAAACCACGAACAGTCCGATGCAGTCCATGACGCCTAAAATAGATTGCTTGGCATTTTTAATAAAGTTTTTAAATCGAAAGGTCAGCAAATTTGAATAGTTTAAAGCCCTTTAAACGCACTGAAATTTAGCGCCGTTTTGGCATTCCTATAATCCTTTATGGAACCCTTGTAGCTTTGGAAATCGCGGATTTCGACGATCTGGCGACTTTTTGGAAGTCAATTTCCATTTATAGTAATTTTCTAGCGCTTCACTTGTTTTTTCAAATTTACGATGTATCTAGAAGACGCAAAAACGCCTAGAAAATCACCCAAAACTTTAAAATCGCCAGTATTTCCTGAGGACTCGTGGCAATCGCTCCGCCGAGACAGCTTGAAGCCCGAGTCAAAGTATTTGTTGTAGGTGCGCAGGATGAAGGATTGTTGCATGATAATTTGCCTGAATTTTATAAGAAAATACATACAATTTCTTACTTATTAAATTTGGCCAGAAATTCGGAGCCACGCTGGAAGAGAAAATGGGCCGATTTTTGGGGAAGACCTGAAACAAGGGACAAAAAATTAAAGGTAGCAAAGAGTGCTTAAATTACCGTACGCTCATTTTAAAACCATTTAAAAATTCAATTGAAAGATCATAAAAAATGACAAAAGTCTTTTATCGTACCTTCGCTAATCGTCAGCAAATCGCATTTTTGGCTGACGTACAGTGCGGAATAGGCGTCGATTTGGTTAAACATTACGTATTTTCCTAAATTACGGTCGTGTACGTTACGATACCTTTATGATTCACAATCAACTATAATAATTTTCTTGACGCGTCCGTCTGTCTGTCCGTGTGAAGCCGAATTCAACTCGAAGGGGAAAGGAGCTAGAGCTTAGCTCTCTTCGGATTCGGATAGAGCGTGGTCAGAAACCCCCAAACTGATAAAAAAATTCTGAAAAAGTTTTAATTTAAATTATTAAAATTAACTTTGAAAGTGGCGCCTTAATAAAACGAGTGGGGCCCCTCTCCCGGGAGGCCACGCCCCCCTTTCCCTTCGCCCCTCTTCCCCAGGCCCCTTCCCGCGCCCAGATCGTTTTTTTAAGTTACTTTAATACTTTTTAATACTTTTTAATACTTTTTAATTATGTTAATTGTTGTGTCCTTGAAGTGGGTGAAGTGCTTGATGGAATGTAGTTGAAGTATCGAATAAACAAAAGATGTTTATTCGACAAGCAGCAGACGAGGATAAAATTCGGAGTGATAAAAAGGGCGATTTCCCGGGGAGAGCGGGGGCCTTACGACACGAAATGGGGGGCGCCGTGGCGGGACCACAGGCTACGATCACAAGGGCACGCGATAGGGGGAGGCGACTAGAGTCTAGCCTTTCGCTCCACAACACCTCCCTCCTTTTAGGGAAGATTGAAAGTCGGCACATGACCAGACTGGAGGTGTGTGAGGAATGAAAAACCGAATGTGGGTACAGCATAAAAGTATCGTGAAAAGATTACACAGAATTTACATAGCAACGCGAAAAGAAAAATGCTTCTTTCATTCGTTTAGCTTAATTCTTGCGTAGGCTGAACACGGGCACCATCACATCGGAGCACGCATCTTGCGCTGGGGCTCGGGCAACTTGTCGGCATTTGGCAACGGCAGTGGCGGCGATCCCTCCTTCTCTTCCTCGAAAGATCCTTGACACATTGACGACTTGTCGGGCTTGCGGAGCTGATTGATGTAGCGCGTCCGTAGCAGTCCATTTTCCAACTTGACAGTGTAGAGGAATTTGGAGTCCTTGTGTAGAATTCTTGCGGGCGTCCAGGTAGATTTATCCCTGCGCCATTCCTTAGCGTAAACGTGTTCACCTGGTGAGAAACAACGTTGTCTTGCTGGGCGGCGTCGGTGGGCAGTCCTCACGACCAGTGCGGCGGGGCTTGGGGCACGCAGCGAGCGCATTGGTGGCTTCATTTGTAGCTTGCGTCCCATGAATTCAAATGGCGGATTTTCATTCGACGGTTCGGGCTTGAGCAGTGCACGGAATGCATCCATTGCATCCGTATTCTTCAGCCAGTCGAGGCCGAGAAGGGTGTGGCCATCGATGACGTGTCCAACACCGATCATCTCCTTCTTGTCGATGACGTACTTGCTCTCGAATGTCCCATGAACCTTGATGTCCCGTCCATTTGCGGCCTTCATCTTGAGTGACGTTGGCTTGAGCGCGGGCTTGCCGATCTTGACCCAGTCCTTCTTGTCGAGGAGAGTTACGTCGGCGCCCGTGTCAACACGCATCTTCAGCGGGTGCCCGTCGATCGCCACATCATGGTATAAACGATCGATGTCGTGGTCCGAAAAATTTGAACCTACAAAAACGACATTTTCTTCCGCGGGCGGTTGAACTTGGACTGGGCATTCATTATCCCAGTGTGCACCTTCACAATGTCGACATGGCCTTGTACGCTTCTTGCGGCGGCTCATCGTAGATTGCGCGGTAGTCGGGCTTTTTGGAATTTGGGGCGGCCTTGTTGAAACGGCATGCACCTCCATTGGCAACTTGGTGTCCAGGTTGGCGTCCTTCTTTCTTGATACGAAGTGGCGAATGTGCGCGAAAACTTCGTCCAGCGTAGAGTCCGGCTTTTCCTCCATTTTGCGAAGGATCTGGCTTCGTGTCACTTCATGTTCAGCACCGGGCAGCGAGAGCAGTAGAGAAAGGGCCTTCTGTTCGTGCTCCTTGATCTCGCGCATCTTCGCCTTCTCGTATGCGAACTTCAGTTGGTCCACGTGCTTGGCCAGCTCTTCCACGTCACCGCCCTGGAATTTCAATTTAGAAAATTCATAGCGAAGGGCAAAAAGTTACTTGGATGGCACGAAGATCCTCAGCAAAGTGTCCACGATCTCGGCGTATTTCAGCTCGTGCGCGGCCTTCGGCAGGATAAACTTCGTGAATCGCTCGTAGGCGGTGTCCTCCAATTTCTCGATCAGCATCCGGCTTCGGTCCTCTTCGGAAAACTCGGCACCGTCCTTCACGAAAACTTCGCCATACCGGGCATACCATAGCTCGAACGTTGAGCGGTCCTCGTCAAAGCAAAATTTCGGCACTCGGGCCAGAATGGAGTCCCTCAGCGTTTGAAGACGAACCTTGTTTGCGGCTTCTCCATCGGCGGGCTCTTGCTTGACTTGACTCATCCACGCGGCCATTTGTTCGGTGATCAGCTTCATTTGCAGTTCGTGGGCCTGTTTGTCTTGCTCACGCTGCTCCCGGTGACGCTCCTCATCTTGGGCACGCTGCTCACGATGACGTTCTTCCATTGCGGTCAGAACGTTTTGCAGAACTTGTTCCATTTGGGCTTCTTCTTCCTTCAGTTTCGTAGACTTCGACCTTGTGACGGGGGCCAGCTTCTTGTTGGTGTCCCTTCTTGCGTAAGTGTCGAATCACCTGCTCGCCAATTGTTGTGTCCTTGAAGTGGGTGAAGTGCTTGATGGAATGTAGTTGAAGTATCGAATAAACAAAAGATGTTTATTCGACAAGCAGCAGACGAGGATAAAATTCGGAGTGATAAAAAGGGCGATTTCCCGGGGAGAGCGGGGGCCTTACGACACGAAATGGGGGGCGCCGTGGCGGGACCACAGGCTACGATCACAAGGGCACGCGATAGGGGGAGGCGACTAGAGTCTAGCCTTTCGCTCCACAACATTAATTAATTATTTAAATCATCTAAAGCCATCGGGAAGGTATTTAGGTAGTTTTTGAAGGGGATTTCAGCCATGGGGGGTATCTAAAGCCATCTGGGAGGTATCGAAGTAGTTTTTGAAGGGGATTTCAGCCATGGGGGGTGTCTAAAGCCATCTGGGAGGTATCGAAGTAGTTTTTGAGGGGGATTTCAGCCATGGGGGTATCTAAAGCCATCTGGGAGGTATCGAAGTAGTTTTTGAAGGGATTTCAGCCATGGGGGGGTATCTAAAGCCATCTGGGAGGTATCGAAGTAGTTTTTGAAGGGGATTTCAGCCATGGGGGGTATCTAAAGCCATCTGGGAGGTATCGAAGTAGTTTTTGAAGGGGATTTCAGCCATGGGGGTTTTTAAAGCCTTTTGGGGGTATCGAAGTAGTTTTTGAGGGGGATTTCAGCCATGGGGGGTATCTAAAGCCATCTGGGAGGTATCGAAGTAGTTTTTGAAGGGGATTTCAGCCATGGGGGGTATCTAAAGCCATCTGGGAGGTATCGAAGTAGTTTTTGAAGGGGATTTCAGCCATGGGGGGTATCTAAAGCCATCTGGGGGGTATCGAAGTAGTTTTTGAGGGGGATTTCAGCCATGGGGGGTATCTAAAGCCATCAGGAAGGTATTTAGGTAGTTTTTGGAGGGGATTTCAGCCATGGGGGGTATCTGAAGCCATCAAGAAGGTATTTAGGTAGTTTTTGGAGGGGATTTCAGCCATGGGGGGTATCTAAAGCCGTCAGGAAGGTATTTAGGTAGTTTTTGGAGGGGATTTCAGCCATGGGGGGTATCTGAAGCCATCAAGAAGGTATTTAGGTAGTTTTTGGAGGGGATTTCAGCCATGGGGGGTATCTGAAGCCGTCAGGAAGGTATTTAGGTAGTTTTTGGAGGGGATTTCAGCCATGGGGGGTATCTGAAGCCGTCAGGAAGGTATTTAGGTAGTTTTTCAAGGGGATTTCAGCCATGGGGGGTATCTAAAGCTATCAGGGAGGTATCGAAGTAGTTTTTTAAGTGGATTGCATGAAGGGTAGCCCGAAGGCCAGATGGTTACAGTCGCGAAGCGACTGGAACCATCTGGTAAAGTTATAATTGTAGACTTACCCGTTTCTAACAGATCGATTCCGGCAAAACTGTCCTTGACAGTCGCCCAGGGATTCAACTTTAGTGCCGAGCGCATCGACTCGAAAAATGGGCTCACTTCGATGTCCGAGAAAATCCTGAGATACTGTATTTTACTATGTTTAGATCCCCTGTAAATTTCCGCTACTGTACGTCCATAGTACGCTGCTGTACATCCCGAAAATTCGTTTAAAAACATTTTCCAACTGACCAATTCCCATTCTGTATCTTCACAGCCTGGTAATGACCGTCACTGACTGATTGAATCATCTCGTTTAGGTCCTAAAATGATATTTTTTTCTTAAATATACCTTTTATATACCTTAAATGGTAGGGTTACTGTATCTTGGAGCAACGCGGAAATTAAATAGCTTTGATATAAACCGAGGAATAGAATGAGATGGCCGACGCCGAAGATTATCAACAGGAAACGGCCTAAAAACTTGAAAATTTGATGTCTGAAGTTATTTATTTATGAAATCAGATTGATAAGAAAAAAACTAACGCACAAAATTAGCCCATAAAAATCCTAACTAACTTTTTTCCTTACCAGCATTTGAAAAAAAATTCAGCGATTCCTGGTATTGCATTAATTGATAGGCGATTAAATTCCAGACCGTCTGAAAAAGTAAATAATCGATTTCTTAAAAACACCCAAAATACCGTACCTCCCAGCAGCTATCTCCCTGGATCCCGTCGAGCCGATTTTCCACCTTTTTTACAAAAATTAACGCTACAGCCTGTAGGGCCAGTGAGGCAAGAAATATGCCCCACACCGGGTTTTGATATCTAAAAAAAAGTTCGATTTCCGTATCACTCCAAATTACGGCTTCATCGCATCCCAAATCGAGATTTCACCGGTGGCATCGATTTCGCGGACGTTTAGGACTTGTTGGATCTGAAAAAAATGTTTAATAGGCTATAAAACACCAAAAAATCCACTTTCTTATCATCTTACGGTATCTCACACGTTTTATGGTATCTTCTTAAACCCTTACATATGTAACCGGATACGAATAATCGAAATACTGCGCCCGCACGTCGGTTTGTTGAAAAAGCAGCGCGATCACGTCCACTTTATCTTGTTGTAGATATTGTAATGCACCCTCCCAGCTTCCGTTCGCCTAAAAAATGCATTGTCTACAGTAATCCTGCTTTTTTTAGGTTAGTTTTTGTAGTCCTTAGGTCCCTTTTAGAGCTTTCTGACGTACCAAAGTTCCCCAATTGACTTCACCGACGGCGCCCTCCATAAAAACCGGCTCTACAGTAAGCTGCAGGGCTTGCGAAATGGTCATAATTATCTAAAAATTAGGTATTACAATAATACATAAAAAATTTAATTTTTATGCTAAAAAAGAAACGACACGGACTTCTTAAAAGTACACAGAGTTATGTTTGTTTTTATTCATCTAAAATTAGAGATTTTGCCGAGACCAACTATTTTTATAATTAGCGAATGCGTTTTACATTTGTTTCAATTATTATATCTGCACATAAAAACTTTAAAAATTTAATTGTAAATCTAATTTATGTCCAAAACTATTCTTTCAGACCGAAAATGATAAAATTTTTAATTTTTTTTCGTCATTTTCCAACTTTTTCAGATTTTTCCTGCTTAAAATATAGCTAAAATTTACTAAAAACACCTTATCATCGATTATTAGGATAATTTGTACCGCGAGAAAAAGATTTGGTTTCCCCACCTCCAGCGTCCAGCCCGGAAACAGACATTCAATCGTTGGCGCATATGTCGGAAACTCCTTACAGTCGTCAAAAACGTCCGGCGGATTCCGGGGGAATAAAATGCGAATTTTCGACGACATTCAGGCGTTGCGTGGCGAAATCGGTTGGATAGTTGTTGAACGCCTAAACCTTTTCTGGACGTTCCGGAGCCGGGAGAACAAAATCTGCCGCCACAAGTGGCCCATCAAAATATTAATTTACCTCGCGGGCGGCGGAGGGCCGTAAATTGTATTTTGTGGTAATGTTGGGCGGAGCAAATTGGGGGACGCTGTGATTGAAAATTGAGGAAACTGAGCTCTGGGAATGCGGAAATAATCCAAGAATGTCACTTTTTCAAGGTATTCTAATCGAATAGGGTAGAAGAATAGGAATTACGCGTTATTCCCACTATTTTCTAATACTGTGGATCAGAGAAAACGTGAGAATGACTTCATTCAGCAGGTGAAAAATAATGCGCGAAAATGTTTTTTAGGGCTAATTGATCAAAAACTTACCGCCTTGCCCCTATTTTCAGGGGCCCTTTCAACTTTTTGTAAAGCTACAATATCCATTCCTCGACTTCTCTAAAGAATTTTGCCCAATCGCATTTTCATACTTCGGGCATCTTTGCAAAATGCTCTCACTATTACAAACTTTTATTACAGATCATTCACACAAAGAAAAATACGGTTCTTTAGAAAAACGATTCACAAAATACGGCACGAGTTTTGGGTTCTAATCAAGAGAAAAATACGAGGCCAAGATGTTTTACAGCACCGGCGAAATCTCATTACACAAGAGAAACGGGCAGTCGAGGACGGGGAATGTAAGTCTGAACGATTACGGCAGGAATAGCTCACGGGTTGAGATTAAAATTCAGGCGACAAGACGAGGCCGACGAAATAAGATAATGGTGGGTCGATAAAGAAGTGTCTGACATCCAAGGTATATTATTAGCTACACAAGAATTACACTGGCTCTCTAAAAGTTTAGTAATATAGAAATATAGGGAAATTATTACGCGGACAACACAACTGACAGGGCGCTGATAAAATCTGAGGTATACACAAACAAACTGTAGAAATTAAGGGATTTGTATTATTCATCTTCGTGCTGCTCGCAGTCGTTGCACCGGTTCAGGGTGGCGCCGTCGAGCTGCGCCTTCTCCGAGTCGGACAGGCATTGGTGGTGGAATAGCCTAAAAAGAGAAAATACACTCTGTAAAAGAAAGCAGGTTTGGAAACTATAGAAATACAAGGTCACTTATGTTGTTCGAGCGTTCGAGCAGAAAAACAATAAAATTCGAGCATCAAGTAAAAACCTAGTAAAAAAGTATCAAAAACCTAGCTAGGATAGCGGTTTCGCAGTCACATTAGCTATTCAGGGATAAAAAGCGCAGAAAACTAAAGATCCTTATCTTACACTTAATTAATAACGTCCTATCGGGCTAAAGCTAATAAGATAAACATTGAAAAGCATAAAAAGCTCCCAATCATCGCGCGTTTTGTATATAAAATGCCTAAATTCAATCAGAGCATATATTATAAGGCTCATTACGTGCGATACCGCCCAAAAAGACGCTATAAGGCTGCTCGAACTTTAAGAATTTGCCTGGACGCTCGAGCTTTATAAAATTCCATGAATTCCCGAACGCTCGAGCTATACAAGTTGCCGAAGTATCACTATAAAATCCAAAATAAAAGCAACCCGAAAAACCCACGCTTCACAGCATAAACAAACGGCCGCCTCCTCCAGATCCTCGTCAAGTTCATGGCCACATCGAGCACACGGCGCGGGCACGCCCTCCCTCCCTCGTCCTCTTCTTCGTCGCTCTCTTCGGAGGTCTCGTACGTCTAAATTTAATAATTTTAAAAGCCAAAATTCCTTACCGGCAATGGGATGTGGTGAACCTTTTTCCAGGGCCCGCGCGCCGTCCTCGAACGGGTCCCAGGTGAGTAAGTCGACGTATTTCACCTTTTGCCGGCAGTTTGGGCACGTGCTGGCTCGCTGAAAATGGGCAATAAGGCAGAAAAAAAAGTCTAATAAGCTTCCATAACAAGCTAGAACAGTTTCTTGAGAGGTTTTTAGAAAGGGTGTTGTAAAAACCTATTACAAAACGACCTAAAGTCAAAATTAAAGCATTCATACTTCGCGAAAAACTTGATTTGATAACTTTCATCCAAATTTATGAGAACCGATCTCTCCTATGGGAAATTCTTATTAAAACTAATCATTGATTCATAAAAAACTAGGAAGGAAACAGGTTTCAGGACAAAGGACTAAACAAAAAATAGTCCGCGAGCGAGCGATAAGGTTGTGGCATTGGTTTTCATGGATAAAACGCCCAGAGAAAAGCCTCGTTTCGGTGAAAACCTTATAAAAGGGAAGAAAAGCTTATATAGATAGTAAAAGAATAAAAAAACGTAATAGCTAACAACTGCAAGTGAATTTAAATTTAAAAAAAAACAGAAAAGAAAACCCACAATAAACCACGGCTCGGCGCATTGGTGGTGGAATTCGTGGCGGCAGTTGGTGACAAACTTGTGCCCGCTGTCGATGTCGTCGAGGCAAAACGTGCACGTCACGAATCGGTCGGACGAGGTGGTTGTGGTGGCGGGCGGGTCGTCGTCGAGCTGTTCGACTTTGGGCAGGGCACGGCGGAGGGGCTCGGGAGAAGATGGCGCCCATCGTTTTGGTGTATGGCACAAAGTGAAAAATGATGAACGCGCCTGGAAGTGGGTACGTTTTATACAAACTACATAAGGAAAAATCGATCGTGCTCATGGGAACATTAATAGGAGGTGATAAGCCACAAGTGCAGATGTGTGCAACGCATAGCAAATTTCTGTATTAATGAATGCATATCCTATTCTTTGAAAGATATAGTTAAAAAACCAAACAAAGAAGTACAAAGCATAGCTTTTTAACATTTTTAGCGCCGAGAAATCAAAAGTTTTACAAAGATTTAGCGGTGAACAAGTTGTTGTTCGACCGCTTTATTTTAAGAAAGATTGTTTGAATAAATAGTTTCTCATTGAGCAAATTTGAGCAATTCAAAAGACTAAAAATGGATGACCTAGAGGTTTCTAAGCTCATCGCAACACTCGTCTTTTTCACCTGCGTGGACCAGCTCAAAAAAGGTGCGGGGAATCGAATTTGTTTTCTATATTTGGCACCGCGAATCGAAACCAATTTAGAAAAATATCGGTTTTAGTCGAGAAAATTGTCTAGTTGGTCGTATTAGGCGGAAGCTGGCTTCTTATGAGGAATGTAATCTTTTTAGGCTTCGTCCGAATATCTGCTAATCAATGCCGTTTTAGATGCTTTTGGAGTTTTTCTATTTCATACAGCTCATTCGACAGAACTTAAAATTCCCGACACATCCCATTATTGAAAAAGCCGTGAGCTATTACGCTACAAGAAAAAAGGCGGCCTAAAAATTAAAGTAGTCTATAAAAAAGTCTAAAAATCCACCCCTAAAACCACTAGTTGCAAGAAGCTCACGCCACCAGAACAGACCGTATTTTCATGTTCTTCTTTTTGTTGTAAGTTACTGTTACCAGTTGCAAAAAAAAGTTAAAACGAATCGCTAAACGTTTAATGTGGTGCTAACACATTGGATGATGGCCAGAAAAAGGCGCGGGATGTTTGCGCGCTGCGGGCGTACAGAAATGGGTGGTTGGGGTTGGCAGAAAAAGTGGTTGTGTGGCTGAATCAAGCCCCGGCCCTCCTCCTTCTCATCGACGGGCCATGCGAAAAACGGCAATGTTCGGGCACGCATGATCCGATCGATTTGTCTGGGCATGCAAATTGGAGCCGCGCCAGGAAAAGCCGATCTGTTTCGGGTTGTGTCGCAAGGATCGAGGGGAAGGAAAAGGAGAATTTTTAGGATGCGTTTAGGTGGGGGCACTAGATGTTGTCGATGCTTTTAGAAGGCAGAAGAGAGAGAGAGAGAGAGAGAGACCTACATCGTTTCGACTTAATAGACCCTTTAAAATTCTCAAAGGAAATACATGAATCTATTGATTTCTGAGTCATAAACCTATTTTTATAAGAAAATCGGGTTGACTGAGATAAAAAAAAACACTCAATAATCGCGCGCAACTAAAAAGTAAATTTCTTCTCTAAACCCTGGAAAATGACACTGAAAAGCGGCCAAGAAAAGGCTCTGCCGACAGGTGCTCCCAGAATTAATAGCCGCTTTGTTATGATTCCACCACGTGGCCGAAATCAATTTCCGGGCACCACCCCTTGCAGAACATTAATGTTAAATTAAACTGAAGGAGATGCGTTATAAAGCTCGCAACATTTTATTGAAAAACAGTAGCAGAAATCGATAAAAGGGAAAAACATTTATACACCGAGATCGGCGAAGGTGGGTGTTTTCGACTCTGGCCGGCAATCATCACACTTCCAGACGGCGTTCACTTTTTGCGTCATTTGTTCGCTATCGGAGAGGCAGGTGAGGTGGATGAAGCTGGAAATTATGTGGTCTTGGTTTTTAAATGGATTACTAACTTTTTAAGGCTTTAAGACTAATATGAAAGCAAAGAAACCCCGAATAAAGCTTAAAAATCACCTGTTACAACCCAGACAATCCACTAGCCGGTTGAATTTGTGGTATCGATTTATGCCGCATCTTTTGCAGAGTCGAGCTGAAACTTAAGCTTTATTATATTTAAAATTAAAGCTGTTTAATGTAAGATTTAGGAATCACTTACCGCGCTTTCTAAGCATCTTCGCCTCTTCGGTGCTTGAATAAGGGTCATCATTTTGGATCTAAAAGTCTTTTTTTAGAATTGAGAAAAAATAATTGGTGAATAATTAAAATCAATAAAAAGCTATAACCTACCTCCAATTCAAAACGATCCAGATATCGATTTTCTTTCTCGAACATATCGACAAAATTGACGGTTTGCCGGCAGGTTTCGCAGTGGAATACTCCCTAAAATTTGGTTTATTGGGTTTAATAAATTTTTGTAGAACTTTTATGATTCTCTATTAATCATATTTTGGGGGTGTTAAATTTATATAACTTCGAAATGACTTACCGTAGCCCATCTCATCGAGCAATCGTGGTGCAGCGCCGGATCGCAGCTATGAAATTGGGTGTAAAAACTCTCAATTTGCTCACGGCATTCCGGGCAGCAATTGAAACGGGCGGGTACGGTCAGATCGTTGTTGGCGATGATTTCGTGAGCGCAAGACGAAGCTGAGCCTCCCATTTCGGAGTAGAAAAGTTTAGGTGTAGAGCTTTTAAAAATGGTGTAGGTTTCCTGTGGTTATAAGAGCTTATCAGGCGCCTATGATTACGATACCCTCGGGTAACTGTAATTAGGTCATATATTCGAAACCCAAGCCTTACTTGCGCATGCATTAATAGTACTCTTGTTGATTTCTTACGTTTCACTGATTTTTAGCGATATTTTATTAGTGCTTCGAAGGATGTAACCAGTATCTTTATTTACACCGGGTTTTTTTAATCTCTCTCTCTCTCTCTCTCTCTCTCTCTCTTTTTTTTCTCTTTCTCGCTCTACTACTCTCGCTTCTAATTATTCAAATCCAACCGATCAGCGCTAAAATTCGAGGCATGACGTACAATTTCCGGACCTCGCGTCCAGAAAACAAAACAAAAAGCCATAAAAATCAGGGCAAACAAGAAAAAGCAGATCGTATCGAGGGCCAGGGCAGAATATCGACAACACCGACAGGTTCTTCTGAAAAGCTTTTTTGTAATAGCATTTACGGTAGTGCCAACCTGGTTTTTCTTTGCCTCAAATCATTCAGCTCCTCATATAGGGGCTCCATCTCGTACTTGCCCTTCTTCTTTTTTGAGCGGCAACAGGCTTGAATTGAGCGCGATCTAAAGATTTCTGTATGGGAGAGAGAGAGCGAGAGAAAAAGAGAGAGAACTGAGAGAGAACTCTATGAAATTCCATACCTTCCTACAGACGCCATGCAGCTGACCGAAACGAGCTCAACGAGTACACCAAAAACGAAAAGCAACGAGAATAATTTCCATATATCTGAAGTTGTATAATTTATGTTAAAAAATATGAATGTAACAATGTCGATAAATAGTTTAAATAACCTACCGATTGAAGTAATCCCAGACGTCTCCGGCAACCCGGCCATATTAAAGTAATAATGCAAATACAACAATATAAATGAGCTCATGACCAATATAGCTCGCGTAATTGCCATCGGACCGAGCAGGAAGGACAGCCAACTTTAAACGACTTTAAATATTCTGATTTAGATGTATTGTACCTAATCCCGATGAACAAAATTGAGGGGAAGAAGAAGAGGTAGACGGTTTTGTTGAGGGAACGCTAGAATAAAAATTATCACAAAACATTGGGACCAGATACCTTAAAAGTAAAGCTTATCGTCAGCTCATCGTAGCTCGAAAAATCCTTCTGATGCTCATGGGCGGTGAAGTCGACTTGGACCATTCGGAGATCACCGACCTAAAATTAAGGTATTCGTTTTCGTGTCATTTCCAAGCTTTAACGGCTTTTTAAAACGTACGAGCCTTTCGCCGGAACCAAATTGCCCATACGCCGCATCATCCCAGATTAATCTCATGGATTCTTGACTGAAAATAGCGTGAATTTTCAGATGCGACTACGCTACGCACCTATGCTCACTACGCCACAGAATTTGGCAAGTGGCATTGCCCCAAGGGTATTCGCTTGGCTCGCTGCTGCACGGGATGTTCAGCTCGATCCTAAAATGTCACAATTTTGTTCGAAAAACTATATTCATAACCTTTTTATGGGCATTATAGTTTTTTAAACTACCTCTGTCGATGCGTGACCGTCCCATTCCTAGTTGCCGAAAACGACAGCGAATGACGGTGGTGGATCAGGCCTTCACCATTGGTGAATGCTGAAAATTGCTCTCACTCACTCACTCACTCACTCTCTCTCTCTCTCTCTCTCTCTCTCTCTCTCTCTCTCTGTCTCCCCCTCTCCCCCTATCTCTCTTCTCTCTCGCTCTCTCGCTTTCAAAAACTCACAAATCTCGGGCACCCATAACCGATCCTTTCGCCGAATCAGCGATACCTCTTCGCTGCATGGTTGCAGCGATGTAAATTGGAATGCAACGTCCTAAAAGGTATGCTTCGTAGTATTATAATATGCTCTAAATTTTTGTCTCCTCTGCACCAACATTCCACTTCCGGGTCAAGAACCCATCGACGTGGATAGCATTGGAATTCGGGACCTGGGTGAGCTGCTGGATGTGAAAGCCGATTTGAACTTCTAGTGGGTCATGGGTGACTGGAAAAGGATACGGTGCATTATCTTAAAAGGATTCACAAGACAAAAATTCCGGTAAGAATGGTTTCGAAAAATGGTTGAACTTCGAGGTCTAGTCCTAATTTTTTTGGGTCTCGCCATCGACAGCTTGAATACCGTTAATTTTCAAATATTTTCGCGTCGTATTCTCATTCCTTTTTAGATAAAAACCTTTGTAATCACGGCTTTTCCATTTCTTACCCGGTTTATTCTCCCCCGTCTTCTTCCCGTGCCCAAATAAATGCTCATAAATCTCGGCATCCGTTTGGCAGCCGGGTGATGGAAGTGCATAGGAGCATGAGAATAACGCCAAAATCCACAGCAGCAGCATCTTTCACATCGGCTACAACCTGAAATGATATTTTTTTTCAATTCTGATGCTCAAAATCACGTAGATGTAGAAAGAAAGCAGGCCGATCAAAAAGTGTTCCGGGCTATGGAGGCGGTTTGTTGGCTCGATATTGAAGTTTGTAGTTAAAAAATAATACAAAAAATCGAAAGAACGTCGCGATTTGCTTGTCTGTAGATCGGTGTGTTGTGGAAAGACTGTTCGCGACGGGGGCGACATTTATCAAATTGCCAAATTGACACCACATGGCTGACTGGGCACACCGAGAGATCGAGAGTGGCAAGCAAAGGGGCAAATTCGAGGAATGTTGCTTTCTAAAAATGCGGCAATTAAAGCATCAAATCGTATTGTAAAATAAAGTCATATTGTTAAACTATTTTCTAGAAATACTATAATAATAATACACTTTAGAAATTCCCAGTTTTTCTGCAAGGCGAAGCAAAAATTTGGCGTAATTTGGGATGTCCGTTAAGTTTTTGATTAGATTTTCTTACTTTGTTTCCCATTGATTTAGCCGTGCCGCGACACGCAACGGAAGCAACGAGCGCGTACGTTGCGCGTCGCCAGCCTACAGGAATTCAATAGACAACAAAATCCATAACCATGCCTTGCCCGTGCCTTTAAAAAGCTAGATCTAAAGAACGAAAGTCAGCAGTTTGCAGTTTGTAAAGAAAAGCACTCTCACAAACGATCGAAATCCGCTAAATTCCCACAGGAAAATCGACAAGACAAAATCCTCCCCCGGCAAGGTCAAGAAAGTTTATCAGTCGAGTCGGGGGCGTTCGCAGCGGGATGCCATCAACCCCATCGACCCATCATTTCCACCCCGATTTCAACGAGATTCCGGTAACAAGACAAATACCAAGTAATGCCAATCCATTTTTTCACTTCATAAGCTATGGGGTGGACAGCAAAAAAAAACGAAGTAACTGTTTTAAGGAGAAACTCGCCGAGAGAGATCCCCGTGCGGAATGTAATCCGGGGTGTGGCAGAGCGGAAAAATGTGGAAATTGATTTCCTTGAAAACTATGTAATAAAAATTCCAACCAGAAATACAAAAAATTAGATTTCTAGAAAAAAAAATACGGAATAAACCCAGAGTTTTTGGCAATTTTAGGCAACTCTTGGCATGAAGCCAATCGCTAAAAACCCTTTTTTCTGATTTTTTCCTAATATAAAGCCAACCAATAAAAACATTATTAAAACAAAACCGCAAAATCATGATAAAACCGCACGCCCGCGGGGCTAAAACGCTTTCAGCGCCCGCCGAATTAGTCCGTCACGCCGCGGAGCGCTGAATTGTCCCCCACAATCCAAATGGAAGGTCGCCGCGAATAAAATAGCAATTTGCCAGCCATCAATTTCACTTTCAGCCCGCCTTTCAACGGTTAGATACAGGGCGAATTCGCTCTGGAATTTGGATTTTAGACTCTAAAAATGTTGTTAGGAATCTTATTGAAGACAGGGCAGCTGGAAACTAAAGCTGTTTCGAAGCAAACGGCTCCGTTTGCGTCTTACAGCTGCTTATTATAGGCACCAGAAAACTTTTAATAACATGTTAATCCCGTTTTGTTAGCCTATCTTCGGCGTTATTGAATTTCGCTACCGCAAGTATCAATAATTGAAGGATACGCTTGACAATTCGATTGCCCTCCACTCCGCCGAAGTCCGGGATGTGAACCATGTTTTTGTGCGTTTTGAAAGGTATTGTGAGTGTTGTCGTTCGAAATTATTTTATTTTTTCGTTCGTCCCCCGGGACTTTTAGACATTTTCTTGTACTTTACGATGCGTAGCAGCAACCAGAGTTGAGATGCAAGGTCTCCTCGCTCAATCCTCTTTGCTAGTTATCGAATTAAAACAGTTTTATATTTCCGATTTTTGTAATAATTTTCACGTTTTCGAAAACCTTGAATAACTATGTCAATTTTGAACTCCCAGACGATCCCTCGTTGCTTGGTGCGACGCGTAGCCCCCTTCGGCGCTCGAGGTCAGCAGGCCCGAATATTTGGGTTGCCCTATTTGACCTTTCGCTGCTCAATTTTCTAATTGTTTTTTTGTAGATTAAATGGTATTTTCTTAAAAGAAAACTGCTAAAACCTAGGCCCTAGTGGCTCGAATTTGCCGGCCGATGCTTAGACAAGCCTTTCCGTTTCCTTCCATTACTCTCTCCCTTTCCCTTTTCTCTTTCTCATCTTGCCTTTCTCAAAATATTGATTGATTTTCAGGTTCCGAAGATGAGCTCCAATTCCCGGGACTCTTCTTCACCATCGCTGTCGGATCGCACGTCACCATTGTCAGTTTTTAACTTTTTTAGCTTGGCTTTTGGTATGGTTACCGTTTAGCTAACAAGTCTTAGATGACCGGCTAAGTAAAAAATCATTGTTTTTAGCGACGATGCGCTATCCCGACCCACACCATCTCCAGCGCCCTCAAACGATGGGAGAACTCCAGGTATCCAATTTTTTTGTAATTCCAACTTTTTGCAAGTAGGCAAAACTTTCATCAAGCGGCCGTTGAACCCGTACCTCTGCTGGGTGATGACGAAGCGCGAGGAGGTGATCCGAAACAACCCGCAGCTCAAGATGAACGATGTGAATGTCGCGGTATGATTTTTTCGCAAGCTTTTTCATTTTCTTTTGCAGCTCGGCAACCTGTGGCGCCAGATGAGCGACGCGGAGCGCAAGCCATTCTTCGAACAATCTGCCAAAAGCCGTGAGGCCCATAAATTGGTGGGTGATTCTTTGGCTTTTGGCGTATCAAACTTGCGGTCCATCGTACGCCGTCTAATTCTATTGTTTCAGATGATGGAGGCGAATCCGCATCTCGTCTTCAAGCCGGTCAAGGTCAAGAAGCCCGTGGAAACGGCCCAGGCGCCAGCAACGCCTGCGGCTGGAGGACGCCCAGTGCCCAGTACGTAATTTTAGTTTTGTTTTCTTGCTCTGGTAGCAAAAAAAAATATTTAAAAGGCATCGGTTAATTGAGATTTGCTGGTCCTACTTTATTTATGTTTTTAGTGCTTGTCAACCCCTCTCAAACAAACGGCGGCGGCCCGATGCGCACCCCGGCCAGCAACTGGCGCCCAACGGCGAATGGAGGCAGCCAGACGTTGGGCCAAGCGCTGGGAGTACGCCCCCAGACGAATGGACAGCGACCGGTAGCCTTTTTCAGCATTTCCCTATCTTTGACAGTTTTCTTGATTTTGCATGCTTGTGATTTCTAGACTTTTGACAATCTGCTTTGTTTTCAGGCTCCCTACCAACAGCCCGCCACCCCAGCCGCCCCTCAAATCACCCCGCAGGAGCGGATGCAACAAATGATGGAGAAGTACTACCTTTCCCTTTGCCAACCCGCCTTCCCGCAACCTGGTAACACCCTTGCTCCTTTCTCTACCTCTACCCATTTTTTAGGTGACGCACCGAACAGTCGCTACAACGC
The DNA here is from genome assembly GCA_958295435.1 of Mesorhabditis spiculigera. NCBI lineage: Eukaryota > Metazoa > Nematoda > Chromadorea > Rhabditida > Rhabditidae > Mesorhabditis > Mesorhabditis spiculigera. The sequence continues at coordinate 150,029 of CATQJA010001020.1, forward strand.
CAACTTCTACTGGGATCAGTGCCAACAGCTGGCCAATCAACTTTGAAGTATCCATCGCCTAATTCCTTCGTATTTTTATATACTCTCTGTGTCCTACAATGCTGTGGCCGTCTGCCACTATCCCCCGTTTTCATGGGTTGTGTAATTTATTCACATTGTTTCGCTTATTTATTCGTCCTTTCCGTTGTACGATCTCGCGGTGAATTCCACCACCAAATAGCCTTACAATCCCAACAATTCGAGTCCCACAGAAAATTGCAATGCTCTGACGCTATTTACGGTCTCTACCTTCCTACGTTTGAAATTTTTCGCCTTACATAAACTGTTTTCCTGATTTAGCACCCATATATGCACAAAGGTTTAATGCCCAGAATTCAGAAACAAACACACAACCGAGCGCTCTGATTTTCGAGGATTTCGATTTCTGGGAATAGGTTGGTTGCTAACAAGTTCTTGTGATTTTACGTTTTAGGGTTCTTTAGGACTTGCGGGGGAAGCAACTTTTCGGTGCAAGCCTAGATTTTTTATGAAAAGCGGATACGTTTGTTCATTGTTTTTAACTATTCCTGGGCATGGAAATTTTACAAATTTCGATTAAAAAATTGTTCGTTGGTGGTCCGAATCAATTTCAGCCATTGATATGTTGTTTTCTAGAAATCCCGCCTTTGTTTACGCGATAAAATGTTAGACAATCCAACGGCCAACAGGGACAGTACGGTAATTACAAAAGGTTTTCTGCACCAATTGCTTTTCTGATTTTGGCGGTCTCGATGGTGGTGGGGGCTTTTCAGAACCAGGAAGTGATTCTTCAGCTTCTAATTGTTGATCCCTTGCACATGTGGGCCGGAAGGTGGGGCGCAGATTTTGTCTTGTCATCGCGTCACAATAATCAACAAATGGTGGGCTTATAATTCTGGTTACGGCGCCAACCAGGCGACATCATGCGCTATTTGGCAATTCTCCTTGTGGTTTTGTTAGGTGTCGTCGTGGCCCAGGTGGGTGGTTGACTTTGGTTTTACGATTCAAGATTTTTGCTTATTTTGATCGTTGCTGAGGAATTTTAAATTGGATTTTCGTTTTACTCGTTTCTATTACGTCTATTCTTTTATCTTTCTACTGGTGGATCTGTTTTATAGAACAAAACTCGATATTTCAAGCAAGAGCTATTTTAAAGTTTAATAATGTCGTTTTGCAGCGCGGCGGATCCGGCCGCGGGCAGCATCAGCAACAGCGATGCTTCTGTAAGTAGATTTATATGTGCTTTTGCAGAATGATGGGTTTTGAAGCGCATTTTTTACAGCTTGCGATCGAAAAGACGCCGGATTCTCGGAGCGTCCATCGAACCCCTGCGAGTTCCAGAGCCGTCACCCCCGGAATCCGATGGTATTCAATTTTTTAGCTAAAATCTAGAATTTTGAACTTGACAAAGAAGCTTTAGAGCGTGTTTATAACACATGTTTTAGCCCGACTGCCACGGGTGCTGCACTTGGTGGGGCCAGCGTGAGGGATGGGTAGGTTGAGAAATACATAGTTTTTGCCTTTTTGCGAAAAATTCCATGCTGATTTTAGAGGCCGACGCAGTGGACGTGGAACCGCAGCAGCCGCGGCGGATGGTGCCAATGCTGCCATCAAAGCGTGTGTCGCGGCTAACAACGACAAGCCCGTTTATAAATATTTTATTCACCAAAAAGCGTCGTTTCATTATGGCAAAATTAAAGCGATTGGAAATCGAAATGTCGAACAACCCTGAGCACCGGAGAACAAAAATATAATTTTTTGAAGGGGCATGGAAGCGGGATTTTTTTTGGGTAATTGGAAATGGAGCTACGGAAAAGCGGAAAAAGAAACCAGGTACACGTAAAATGGCATTATATACATTTTTGGGTATTGAGAGCATGTTAAATTGAGGCTAGAAAATGATGGAAATGGGTTCATTTGATAGGCAAATATTCATAGACGTGATTGTCCACCAAGCATTCACACATCGCCAGCCCGTTCTCGCACTTGCCGGATAGGCGATGGCCGGCGAGGCTAAAATTAGGATTTTTTTATTAAATTTTCCCAAAGCTAGCGACGAATATTCAACACTTCCTGGCACTCTCCCTTTAAAACCTCACTCACCCGCAGCACGATTCCACCCCAACGTATCGACTGAGTGCTGGATGGCAGTGCAGCCAGCACTCGGGCTCCACAAAATATTCGCCCGTTTTGCATTGTCCTGAAAGAAAAATCATTTAAATTTGCAAAATTTGTTGCCTTGCCAGCCCCTTTAAAAGAATGTCATAATTTATGATGACTCATAACCCTAAAAATCCCTCAAATACTTGGAAATCAACAGTTTCTGCCTTGTCAATCCCTTTAAGAACTTTTTGTCACCCTCAAAATACCTCACAAGAAAAAAATTCTGCCTTGCCAGTCCCTTTAAAGTCCTGTTGTTGCCCTTAAAATTCGCCAGATACTTGAAAATCAACATTTCTTCCCTTTCCAATCGCTCTCTAAGTTGCACACTATTTTGTTTGTGCATGCAAAACCTTAGCCAAAAATTGGCCCCATCACGCCAGACTGTTTGAAAAAACGGAACGCCTGTCTGGCCGGGCGCCGATTTTAACACGGGCAATTTATAGCCGTGGAAATCGACAAAAAGGGGCGCCTCGCTTTTTGCCTCGCCGGAACGTGACGGCGCCCAGAAAAAGACGACACCCCCAGCCGAGCAAGCAGCGATGAAAAATGGGAAAAATTGTGCGGAAATTGGGGTAGTTCTTATCAACAGATTAGAGCCTGCGTTCTGCTACTGCTCTCCGTTCCGGTGGTTCAAAAAAGTGGGAAAAACTAGCATTAAGAATAAATATTAGAAAAATCGTTCGAAAAAGCAAGTGAAAAATTTAGGAAATAGTAAAAGATAAATAGATTCACAAGTAAGCTAAAGAAAAGCACTTTCCGGTTTAAAAATTAACGTTTCAACCCTTAAAAAACCCTGAAAGCGTAGGGCCGCTGTCATGCCAGCAAAAAATAATTTTCATACTAACGAAAAATCGTTTAAAAGTAGTTTTAGATCTGATCAAGTTGATTTTTCATACGCTCATTAGAAATGCAAAATTTACGCCGTTTAAAAGTGCCCTAGCATTTCGCAAACTATTGCACTGGAAAGGAAAACTATATATGATTTTCAAAGCATACTTACTCAATTTCGTAAATCCCAATGCGCTAGCAATAAATAGCAGAAATAGACCGAGCAGGATCCGCATTCGTCGATTCAACACACCCCGCCAACCACAATATGTGATGATTGGAACGTGAGATAAATAGAGACAATACAGTACAGTACAGTACAGTTGTCACTTTTCCGAGAAATCCCCGACAACTTCCCGGGCGATGCCCCCCGACAAGTATATGTATTTGGAGAAGGGGGAGGGGAGGGGTCAGGCTCCCAGAATGGGCACGGGAATCCACAGCCCGACTGTCTCTCTTTTCTCCCGATCGGACCGCAAAAAAAGCACGCAAAAAATGGATGGGCCGCTGGTTCATCACGGAATCCGGTGTTGAACATCTGCGCGAGGGCCCAGCTGTTTCATACAAAACCCCCGGCCCAATTCTTGGCTGATTCATAAAATTAGCCAATAATCCTCTACCTGCAACTACTCATTGAAAAGCCCGACTCCGAATTCTACTTCTAACACTAAATTGCATAATGACGTTTCTTAGAGGAATTCGACAGTTTGTCAAACGACCCTTTCAGGAAAGACGCTTTCCAAAAAAAACTGCTAACTAATCGTGATGATGACTGCGTCATTGGCCAAACTCTTTGGCCAATGCCGAATTAGTCGTACCACTTTCTCAAGAAGCCTTACCGCTTGATCTCTCGCTTCCCAACCCAATCAAAGCACATCGAACGTTGCCGTTTCCCTTCCCCAACTTCAACTGTTTTATTACCGTTCCCCGCGGCTCAACGCTAAACGAGAGATTTCGCGTGGCACCCAAAGATCCCATCTTTCGATTGGCAGCCGATCTGAAAAAAGCGGTGCACCGCACGAACCGTGTCCAAAAAGGAAACGATTCTCAGGTGGGCAGTCATGAGGCCCCTTTTTAGAACCGGGGTCACTGCGACTTTTTGTTCACGTGGCCCGTATCCTCTCCCCAAATGAAACCTTCCTCTTGTTTTTCCAATCCCCCCGAAATGGCCGATTACGTCTCGGCAAGCTGGATGGATTTTGATGGGGCAGCGGAGGGGGTGCGACTCTGATCTCGAATGTGGCATTCCATGGTCAATCGAGGTCGAGCGAAATCACGGCCTTTTCGCGCTCCCCGAGAAGCTCGTAGTCCTAAAAATAGTGGTGAAAAGCCTGAAGCCCCGGGTAAGCAAATGGTGATAATAACATCAAAAAGTTTATTGCGAATCATTGGCGAACAGACAATCGAAAACCATGACTAGAAAAGTCAATAACCGTAATATGAGCACTGTATCATATGAGCAAAAAACAATAAACGACACGCTAATGTGGGGGAATGTGAACGGGGAATTGGCGGCGATCAGGCGGGCTTGTTGTGGGCAGCAGCAATGAGTTGGTCATTTTTCTAAAATAATAGCTTACAGTATATACTCCCAATCTCTACCTCTAATCTCAGCTCAAACTCGGCCAATTCTTTGCTGAGCTGCTTCTTCTTGAACGAGTTGTAGAAGCTGATGCCGCCAATGTTGAAATGGATCTAAACGAATAGTATAGTCTAAACTTTTTATCAAACCACCTTGAACAACTCAAAGCCGGCCCCCAAAGCCAGGCCTGCGCCCAACAGTGCGTAGTTGCGAGAGGCGATAAACGAAAGGAGTTTTGCGGACATCTAAATCGGCCAAGAAATTATCAGAATCCAACAAGCTTACCTTATTTATGCTAGTCTAAATCCGGCCTTGTCGGCTTCGATCAACTCCCTCTCCAACAGCTCGCGTTCTTCCTAAAAACCGGGAACATCTAAAACAGGAAAAAGACGAACCTGTCGAATCGGAGAGACGTATTTGTAGTAGATCAACCCGTTTACCAGGACGAACGAGGTGCCGGCAAGGAGGAATCCGAAGATGGACCGGACGGCCACTAAAAAAAAGTCATTTTCTAGAGAGGATATACACCAACAACGTAAAAAGGAAACAGGCTATTACTGAAAGTTCGTAGCAATAAAAGAAACATAATATCGATAAAACTGACCCTTATGCGCGATGTCGAGTCGTCGATTCGTGAACACTTGGCGGTAGAGCGGACGCCGATCTTCTCTTAGCCTGGCGCCCAAACAAACGAGCGATGTGAGCATCCACTAAAGTTAGTAATAACGAAAATATAAATAGACGATTCGGTTCGAACTTCGATGAAGAACCTATGATATAAGGACCCGTTTTACGCTACAAACCCACGCTGAAAAATCAAGCGTTTGTCTGTAGCAAAGTTCAAGTGCATTTGCTGTAGATAGATTGCTGATAACTCGACAAGCTCCATCAAAATTCGCATAAAAATGACCCATCATTTATCAAAAAGAACCCACACTAGTAACGACATTGCGGTAGAGCACCGGTAAAGCAAAAAAGGGAACGACAGAACTTTACAATTGAAGGTACAGGTAACCGGAAATTGCTAACGAAAAGCAGTTGGGCACAAAACACATATTAATTTAACTAAAAAAACGCACACAGCAGATATGGAATCATGAAGGGCATCAGCAAAAAAGCTACACAGCAAAAGAGACAAAAGTAATTAATTTCATTGGGCAGTCTCGTCATTTGGTCGCCGCGTTGTAAGCATCCATTATCGCTTCTTGGACCACCTAAATCATTGATTATATTTCGAAGAAAAGAAGGTCGACCCAAAAAAAAAAAGAAAAATTCCAATTGCTAGATTTTAGCGCAGCACGGCAATTCCGATTTGGTTTTCTAGAAATAGGAGAAACTGGCAAGAATCAATCGAAAGTGAATTGTCGTACTAGCACAGAAAGAGACAGTTGCGCTGCGAAAATCCCTGGTGTATGTGAAAAATCCTTCAAGATTGCCAAATAAGCAAAAAGTGAAGTGTGTTTGAATAGATAAGCAAAAAGCTCTCGTTGGGCCAAACATCAATCACCCGTATCCGTTTCGGGCGACCACGTTTCAAAAACATCTAATAGGAAATGTTGGCGACTATTTTTTCCACGGCAATCACAAAGGACGGGAAGCGCCGTGCGGAGCCAAACCTCGAGCGCCCTGCGTACTTTTGCGTTCTCGAACGTGATGATTTTGCCCGCCGAGCCGCCGATGCCCAAGAACCCGCGCCGTTTCGTCAACAGCTCGATTTTCACGCCCTCGTCGACGTATTTCGGCTCTTTGATCTAAGAGAAGGGTTTTATCTTGAAAACACGATAAAGCTCACCTCAGTGTACCTTGCCGACCAATCGACGGTCCACGTGCCGAGCACATCCGTCCGTTTGGTGATGACCAGTTGTAGGTTGGTGACGAGCAGCACGAGACGATCCGTGATCGGCGCGTAGCAAATGTACTCGTCCGTTTCGGTGAGGAACCCGTGATCAGTGTCCTAGGGGAAAATATCAAGAAGGGGTCTAAAGCTCGCCTTGAAAATGCGATAACCTCGGGAATTGGGCGGGCTGTAGGGGCGGATGATATGGTCAGCCTTGATGTAGCGTGGGTCTCTGACTGGACCAGCGTCCTGGAAAGGAGAAATTTTTATCAGAAGGTCATAAATACCTTATTCGTCCCTGCCACTGTTCGAACAGCGTCCATAGATGACGAAGCAAAGTCGACGACGCCGGAAATCGGGCGAGCGGCCAAACCGACAAGTCCCTAAAATCGCGGTGTCCGGAAAAAAATATACTCTAAAACTGAGGCTTCAAAATTTCTCACCTTTCCGGTTCCCTTGATAAATCCGCCGAAGCCGTCTTGCCGAGCGCCCTCCAGCGGCTTGGTGACGACTCCCTTCACACCGTCCACAACTCCCATTCCAAGTCCCTAAGGTCAAAATTAATAAAAGGAGAAAGCGTTAAAACCTTGAAGCCGCGCGCCATTCCCTCGGCGAACGATTGTGGCCGTCGGTTCAAGTCTTCCTGGCGCTTCCGTTGGTATCTTAAAAGAAATACGTGATTTTAACAGGAAAAATACTCTTGATCGAAGGTCAGGGCAGCCACTCCTTTTCCAACCGTGCCAGTGATGCGACCAACAGCGCCAGCCGCACCGCCAACAGCGTGGCCGAAGAGTGACTGGACGCCGAGGCCGACACCGGAGATGAACTCCTCGGGGCCCTAAATCAAGACGCGAATTATAATATTTTAGGATTCTTTTTATAGCACATCTTTGAAATAATTACCTGGACCAATCCTTGATACGGTTGATAGAAGAGATCTTCCACACCGGATGACAAATCGCGGACAAGCCCGAACGGGTTGCCGATTATGTCGAGGCCGAGGACGAGCACGTACAGCTGCTTGATAGCCTAAAAAATATGAATTAGATTAGCATTTTAAAATCGGATCGCAGTAAGCCAAATACAATAAGACTCACCTGCATCGTGTAGTGGCTGATCACTTCGGCGTTCAGCTGATCCTGGTTGTAGTAAACAGCCTTTCGCTCAAAGTAGGCCAGCTTGAAGACGACGTCCTGCAGCTCGGTCAGCGTCACGCCCACACTCTTCAGCAGCACATTGACGAACTCGCTCTGGATCGGAGCCGGGCCAGCAGCGCGTTCGGCCGTCGTACCACCTTGCGAGAAGGAGAGATGGATCATCAAAGGTGAGATGTGGATCTCGTCGTAGTACGACTTGGGCTTCTGCGACTTCCAAGCGTCGGCCATTTGACCGAGGTTGACCTTCGTCAGCTCCATGTCCTCGTCGAACATCTTCTTGCCGTAGGGTTTCTTGATCGTGGCGTTCGGAGAGAGGTCCAGGGCGGCGTTGATGAGGCCCTGGTCGACACGGACTGCGAATTCTTGAACGAGCACCTTGCAGTACTCAATCTCGGGGATCGTAGAGAACTCGTTGGAGCGTTCGACGTATGAGAACTCGACGAAGGGCTTCGGGGCTGAAAAAAAAATCATTAAAATTAACAATAAGATTTCAAAGTCCGAAAAAATATGTCGTAATTTAAAAAAATAAAGACTGACCATTGTCCTGAACGACGCTCTTCGGCGGCGGGACCACCGAGAGCACACACGGGAAGACGCAAGCATCCATCTGGTTGTCAATCTGCAGATGGTTCAGCTTGAAATGGAAGCGCTTGCGCTGAGCCGTCGTACTGTAGTGGGCGTAAATTCCGCGCTCAAAGATGCGGCGCATCTTGAGCTCTTTGCCGTTCTTCTTCTTGCGCAACAGCATCCGCTTCATGTTGGCCTCATATTTGCCCTCCACAGCGAGCCATTCCTCCTTGTCATTCTTCAGATAGCCCTGGTAGTGCTCCTCGAGCTTGGCCATGTACTTGACGGCCAGCGGCTTGTAGCGGATCTGCTTCTTGAAGATGCCGAAGCCTGAGCTGAGCGAGCCCTCTTCCCACAGGATATCTGAGGAGCTGATGCCGACGTAGAGGACCTCGACGCCCTTGTGATTGTCGACGACGCTGAGGCCGAGCCCTTGGAGCAGGAGGTCACAGCAGAAATCGGTGTTCTCCAGCTCGTGCGCACCGAAGGCAGCGCGGGCTATCGAATGCTCGGCGGTGAAGAGGAGCGTCCTTTGTCGGCCGTTGAGGAACGAGGTGAAGTAGACGTATTTGCGCGCTTCCTTGCTCGGCTGCACCTCGCCGAAGTCGTTCTGCATGAGCCCGTTTTCGCCCTTGTGCTCGCCGATCTGGTATTCGAAGAGGCGGTCGCGGGTCAGCTCGCTCCAGGTGAAGAAGACGTGTTCGCCGGGGAGGAGCCGTTCACGTCGGTGGCCCTTTTGCCCGTATTCGATTGGCATCTAGGTGTAGTTGGCATTTCGAAATGATCAAGACGAACCTTCAGATGATTAATAACGTGGACAGGAGCGGATCCTGGCGAGAACGGCGTCAAGTGGACTGTGACGGAAGACTCGCCAACGGTACACGCGACATCGATACCGGCCGATGCATCGTTGATCTAAAGAAAAGAGTTAATAAAAAGTGCGTGTGATCACCTGAGCCAACGTTTCAATGTTCTCAGTGATCGGGAAAAGCAGCGACTCCTCCGAAGCACCAGCGTATCGTGTGCAGTACACCTTGCGCTGCTCCTTCTGCGTCGGCCAAATGCCAATGCACTAAAAACGGATAAAATAGAAAATTCAGATAATGCTAACCTTTTCTGCAGGAATCGTGGTCCACTCTTGTACTTGATCTTCTCGGACCTCAAGGTCGAATTTGCCGCAATTGCTGACGAGGTAGAAAGGGGCGAAAGAGACTATTTTGGTGAGGCCAGACTGGCACAGTTGGATGGAGACGCTCAGCTAAAAACATGATTATGAAACTGTAAAAACGAAAATTAATTAAAGCACGTCGATGAATTTTCGATAAACAAAATTACGGATTGTCGTTAGACAAATTCCTACATCATAGTCCCTCGATTCGCCCTTGCAGGTGACGCGGGCCGTATTTCCGACCGTTTCCAGCGGGAACTCGTCGGACCAGTTGGAGTCGCCCTCGACTTGGACGCGAGACTAAATAGGTTTTTCATGCAAGAAAAATGAAAAATCCAACCTTCTTCTTCTGGCCGACATCCTTGGATGGGAACGGCAGAATGATGGGATTCTGGTCGGGGCCATGGCGCAGGGCGTATTCCTGAAAAATTGGTTCCGGTCAAGCGTTAGAAAATTTTTCATGCAGGCCAGCAAGGGTTATCGCTCTGGGGAAGCCAAGCGCCAAAAAATACCGACAATTGACGACGAACGAACATGACGATGACGAACAACGTCCAAGCAAGTATTTTTGTGGTGGTCTAAGCAAACGCCCAACAAAAAAAAATAAAAATTTCAGAAATTCAGCAAAAAGTTAATTTCTGATCGTCCTGGCTTCAAAATGGCGCCGAGGATCGACCACCAAAACCCCCAAATAAACACGACGACGGTGATTACGGCAAGCAGGAACACAGGGGGCAAATCGTAAGCTATTGTGAAGGCTGGCAAGCCCTGGGCTAGGATAAAGAGAGATGCCTCTACTAGCATTGAGTCGTCTCCACCCAGACGAGCGTATATTCAGGGTAGAGGTGGAAGATGACCACATGCACGCCGCTCCGAATTCTCGAGTCTAGGGATTCACCTCGTTGTCCACCGCAGTTTTGGGCCGGCATGAGATGCAATTCGTCGTCGACGCGATAAAGCCACCGGAGCTCTCCTAGAACGACCGAACCGGGTAAAAAAGTTGGGTGCAGCTGAGGGAGGGCGTTGCTGTTGCTGCGTGGCAATGGCTGTTTTTGTGTTGAGCTGCTTGGTGTGGAAGATAAGCAAAATTCAGAGATTTCCGAGCGAGGATATGCGAAAGTCCCGAAACCAGCGCAGGCGATTTTAAAGGAGCGTTACAGAATCTTTTGGCGGCTCTAGGAGGGAAGAACAGCCGTTTGCGAACTGAAAGATGTAGGATTTTCAGGGCTTGCCATAAAAACCGGGGGTCAGCATTCCAGCCCTCACTGTACGACAAAAACGTAATTTGCAACCAATTCACGAGCTAGGCCAGGGCCAGCTCACCTCAAAGGTGGAGTCCGAGTCAGATTCTCCCTCCGGGAGCAACGCTCCGGGCTGAACAGGCAGAAAGTTTGGAAATTTAAGAGGGCGATTAGGTGTGTCAATAGGGTTTTGATGGGGAAATATACGAATAGGAGCCGGAAGAAGAAGCGCAGAGAAAATTATACCATGTGTCGAAGGGTCATCGACGTGTTGTTGACCATCCAGAACGGGGCGTACAGGTAGGCCTTGAGGCCACCGTATTCGCGAGACCAATGGAGACCGAGCAACTGCAAAAGACATGGAAAGCGTAAGAACTACTGTACCAGTTCAGCACTTCCGGATTCCGTGTTCAAGGCGACAACTTGCAGATCTTCGGGCCGCTCCTCCATGCGCATGTCAAGCACATACTTTTCGTTGTGGTAGCTCGTCTAAATGAAATTTGCTGAAGATAAGGAAAATCGTACGTGCAGCCGAAGTTTGTGGCCAGCTATGATGTTCAACACCGTGTCCTCGCCGGGACCCAACTCGGCACCGATCTGAAAGAAGCCTAGAAAATATAAGGCTTCATCTACCGGCTGCTCAAGCGTCACCGGGAACGGCAGGTTGTTATGGAAGACGAGCGGTGGGTAGAGCGAAATGTTGAAGCTCGAATCGGTCTTTTTCTCCTTGACAACGGCGCCTGCAAAAGCCGATAATTGGTAAATTAAAAACCACCTCCGGTTGGATAGTGAATCTCATCCTCGGAGATGACGGTTTCGAAGAAGAAGCCCTTCGTGTCATCGTCGCTCAGGTTGCATCGAATCGGGGCACGCTTCTGATTGGCAAAGTCGTGCCAGGAGACCGACTCGAACGAGACTTCGGTGCTAAAAAAAAATATAGATAAAAACCGTACAATTCAAAAAACCCACTTGTCGCCAACGGGCTTGAAGAAGAGCTCGCCGGTCGGGGTGAAGAGCAGCGGGACCGGCAGGTTGACCGTCTCACCCGTCTTGACGATGGCGGCCAAATCGAGGTTGTTGTCGCGTTTCGAATACACCTCCATATCGACGTCAAGGTGATTTGTGACCTAAAATAAGGGCTTATCTTTCTAAAAATTTAAGAACGTACCTGTACATGCGATCGCAATGTGATCAATCGCCGACTGTTTTCGATCGAGACATCGACGAGCATCTTTAAAAAAATCAAGGAATTGCCAATGCAACTCAAGTCAAACCTTCCATTGTTTTCCGCCTTCACTCTGTTTGGGCAGGGTGAGCATCCACTTATCAGCGCGCCCAACGACAACATCGCGAACGGTTTCGAGGAGTTCTAGTCTAAATGAGGTTTGTAAAGATTTATAGACCGGTCGTACCGGAGATCAGCCTTCGTTTCATTCTGCGTAACGGACAGGAAGGTATCGGTGTTCTCGCGTTTATCCTTGTCATCGGCTTGCCCGTCAACCGCGTCCAAATCGACGAAGGCACCGTGCGTCGCGTCAATCGTCGAGCCGTCCTCGGAAGCGACCAGGCTGTCCGAGTTGGCCACCCTGACCGTCATCCCGGAGTCGTTGAAGATGAGGAATGCCGACGTGCCAGGCAGCGACCGGCTGACCGGAGGTGATGTATTCGTCGCAGCAGCCGCAAACACCTCGCCCAGCTTCGTCAACAGGTTGATGAAGCTGCGCGTGACGGTGATGTTCAGGATATCTCGGCCTCGACAGAGACGTGCATGCCGGGAGATGAGTCGTTGGGGTCGAGCTTGTTCTTGCCCTGCACGTTGCACTTGAGGCTCCAGCGTTTCCAGTCGTTGGGCGTTTCCTGCTCAAGGGGCTCGATGACCGGCTCCCAGACGGAGCAGCCTTCGTTGTAGTACGACATTTGGAGGGAGAGTTCGGAAGAAGCCTTGAGAGCGCTGCTCCAGTTGCTCGCTTCGGCTCGCATTTGCATGTCGAGGAAGATGAGAGGCAGGGGAATCTAAAAATGACATTGCAAAAACAAGGAATTGGGAATTACCGCTTCATTTCCAGCCTCCAATGTGAAGCTAAGCCGCGGGATCTCGACCGTGCACTTCTCGACGGGCCCACGAATAGATTTGCGCCGAGATCCGGATCCTTCCTCCTCTTCCTCGTAGTCCTCATCAATCTCCTCGGCCGGCTCGGGCATGTTGAAGAACCAGTAGCGGTGCTCCTCGAGCTTCTTCTTCTCCCAGTAGTTCGGGAAGAAGCGGCGCTTCGGGTTCGCCGTCACCGAGGCCTCTTCGGCTTGACTGTGACGCGCGAATTCAGCGTTAGCTGCCGCGAGAAGTCGAATGACAGATGGAGCCATCTGAAAATAATAATTTTTGAGGGATTCGAAGATAAGGTCATACCTTCAGCTCAAGCGGCGTCATCTTCAGCATCACTTCCGTCGACTTCGTGTCGTTGTTGATACTGGCGGCGATGCCAATGTCCACCGACTTCATCACTTCATACGTCACATCCTTACGCTTGTTGGGGGCATAGTAGCTGCTGAAGATGCGCAACGCCTCGACGCCGCCGTGCATCACTTGGACCGTGTTTTTCGGCTCGGCCTTCAGACGGACGTTGAAGGAGAGGATGAGGGCTTGCGTGTTGTCGGGGTCCATGGAGTTTTCGATGATTATTACCTAGGCAAAATTATTGCAAATTAGTTTTCTCACCTCAACACCCTTCATGTCACAGTCCATCGTGATCGTACCCACCGGAGCGGGAACGGCCGGCGGCTGATCCTTCTCTTTGCTCTTGTCGATTTGGACTTGAATATTGGCGGGAGCCTTTGTAGCCGTGGGCACGGCTTCACGGTCAATTTCCTCCTGCGTCTTCGGCACGGTGAAGAATGCGGCGAGGCAGCCAAGGAATTCGGGGCTCATGCAAAGGAAGAACGCCGACATCTCCAGGCGAACTAAAAACACAAAATGCAGCTAGATTTGATGCGCTTACTATTTTTGTCCTGGTTGGCCTTCTGCTTGAACGACAGGTCAAGGAAGCGCTCCTCTTTTGTGGAAGCCTTCTTGTCGAGCAGGTGCGGGATCTTTGTCTTGCCCTTGCGCTCGTCGTTCATCTGGAAGACCTGCAGCGACATGGCGACGAGCAGCTCGTTGTCCTCCTTGATGTGACCGCTCAGCTTCAGCCCTTCGATGCGCATCGAGGCGAAGGCGTTGGCTTGGTCGCGCGTGGCAGAGGTGGTAGTGCCTAAAAGTTGTTCTCAAAAACAATTCTCTAAAACTACCAGTGTACAACTCGATGGCTATGTTGTCCATCACAAATTTGAAGAGGATCTTGTCGTAGACCTTCATCGTCAAGCCACCGCCAGTGAGTTTGGACTGGGAAAGGGTCTAAAACCAATTAATTTCCGGAAAATAGGTTTTCGTACCTGATCTTCACCACCGGCAGCCTGTCGCTCCTCCTTCTTCTCAGTCTGAACGACGACTGGGGGCGGTGGGACATGGTCGGCAACGAGCTCGTGGCCCTCGGACAAGTTTCCGGACAGCGTGTGCATCATCGTCGCGTAGTCGTCGTGCGACAGCGCCATGTTGATCGCAGAGATATGAGCGTCGACGGCGGTTTCTGGGATTTCCTAAAAAAAAGCTGGATGTAAGCAACAAGTCTCATACCTTGACGATGCCAAAGGTGAGATTTCTGTGCACGTCGAGGCTGAAGGTGATCGGACGGAGGACCTCGGTCTTGAAGGTGAGATCCTTTGCTTCGTCGTCCATTCGGCCACTAAAAAGGGTTTTGAAGATGACAATTTGCAGCTAGCTAGCCATGAGGCCAGACCCGCTCAAAACCCACATTCCAAAGTACACATCGGTCAGCTTGATGTCCATCGAGTCGAGCACGGCTTTCGGGTACTCCCGGTGGCCAAGAATACGATTGCGCACGATCAGATTACCTATTATATGATAAAAATCAATGATTTTTAAGCATAAATATTAATAAATTTTAAAAAAACTGACCAAGGTCGACGACGAGCACGTGTGTTGAGGACGAGAGACGCGGGACGAGAATCAGAGGAGCCAGCAGCTCGACGTCAAGCTCGATTCGAGGCGGGGATTGTTCGAGCATCTGTTTCGCCGCTTCAAGCGCTTCTTGTGACTAAAAAATATAGTCAAAAAGCCGAATTTATCGAATTACCTTTTCTGAAGCCACCGCTTGAGCATGAGCTTTCGCTACAGCCGCTTCGGCGCTGAATGGCGCGGCAAACGCCTGCATCCGGTTCACCCAGAGTTGGAGGAAGATGAAGCGGAGCTGGGCGAGTCGGAGCTAAAAAGCGGACTCAAGCCGTATTGTATGGCTGAACCATACCTTGACTTTCATATCGACATCCGATGCCTGCATGTGCTTCTTCTCGTCGGGCGTCCGTTGGTATTGGAGCATCTCGAAGCGGAGCATCGTCTCGTCGCCATGGACTGCCATAAGGTTCCTAGGAAAAATAGAATTTCAGCAAATTTCTGATACTTGTGAAGCGCTCCCTTCGTCATGTCGAGCATTTTGATAGCTTGCAGCGTCGCCTTCACTTCCATCGTCTTGAGCGTCATCGTGACCACGGAATCGACCTAAATCTTATAAGTAAAGTCGAAAGGAGAAAAGCACCTTTTCAATAGCCATCAGCGTATCGACCTCTCGCTCCGTTCCGAGCAAATGGCCAGCTGACCAACGGAGGCGTCGATCTTCATCTTAATCACCGACGGATCCGGCTCATCCTAAAAACGTTGTTAAAGAAGTTACAATCATCTTTCTAAAGCGGACAAGACAACAGGGTGCAACTACCAACAAGCGCAGGGCAAAATTTTGAGCATTTTTAAAGCGGATTCGTGCGATCAATTTCAACAGCTTTTTTTCTGGAAAATGGTTATGCCACTAGGCCAATTCCTAAGCTACTACAAGCAAGCATCCACCATTTCCCATCGCCAAGCTTACCTCTCCTTTTACGCTCTATAATTTAAAAGATTTATAAATTTGATCATCACAAATTTATACCTGCTTCTTTCGCTTTGTGCGCTTCTTCTTGGCGGCCTCGGTCTGGGATTCGCGGGCAAGTTGGGCCAGGGAATCCATGCTAAAACCAAACCAACTTATTTAATTCTTGGCAAACAAACCTCGACGAAATCTTGCGACTCAGCTTTCGGCTGGCACTCTCGTCGGTGGGCTCTTCGCCATCGACTTCCTCGGAGGAAGCCTAGAAAAAAATAAGCGTCAGTCATATTCACCTACCGGTTTATCTTTAGCCATAGCCTCTTGCAGCGCTTCGCCAAACTTCTTCACTTCCAGGAAGGCCTCTTGGTGGAGGGCAATGTTCAGCTTGGAGAACTTGAACCCGACCGCCATCTCGGTCTTGTGGTATTCGGTGGCGAAGAACGGGCTCTCAGGATTAGCCTGAAAAATTACATAGAAACAATCCGGGAAATACATACCTGAACAAATTTCAACTGCATCAGGGCACCCTCCTCCTCGAAGGAGTCAATGAGGTACAAATGCGGCTTGCGATCGTCGAAGCTGCGGAAGAGCGGCATGGCGATGGAGATGGAACCGAGCTAAAAAACAACATAACAATTAGAGCTCAAAAAAATACCTCAGCATTGACGAGCAAATCGAACGTGCGCATCTGAAGTTGGCAAACGAAGCGCTGGAGACGAACATCGGCCAGCACATCCTCGCCCTTGTAGACGACAAATCCGATCTGGAAACTTGGGATAAAATTTTGGTTTGTGTAATAATTTGTTCGAATAGGCTATTGCCAAAATGTGGGCTGTAAAGTAGACGACAAGTCGTATAGTCTAACTTGCGGCCTGTTCTATAGCCGGGTATCGCTCTTGGTGCTTTGCTTTACGAGGGGTGTATAAGAGGCGTGTTATCGCAACACACGCCCCCTTCTTAACCCTCGCGCGGCGGGCCTCGAACTCGGGTCGTGCGCGTGACAGGCAGAGGCGCAAGCCATTAGGCTACGTGGTGGCCGCGACGGGGGTGCAAGGGGTCCCCAAGTAGAGAGGGAAGGACGCACATTAGTGCGGCGACCTTTCCAGCCCCTTTTTCTCGCCGCAAACGCACCGTGTTCAGCTTCAAATCCAGCTCGACCTGCACCTGCTGCTCGTTCTTCAGCTCTTCCTCCTTGGCCTTTTTCTCGGCTACAGTTTCAGCCGTTTCCACCTAAACATTTGATTGTTACTATTTATATATTTTTTACTTCATCCGCCTCCATGATCGTCTTCATCTTTGCCAAATCCTTGACCTTGACGTTGCTCTTCATCGCCGGCAAATCTTCGAGAATTTCCTAAAGTTGTTTTTACACCGACATCAGTGGCTCAATTTACCGGGGTTTCTTCGGGCTTCGGCGTGGGGATGGAATTGAGAGGTCCATCAGCATCAGGAGACGCTTGTCCGAAATGACGACCACGATGTCGGGAAGGTCGCCGATAATTCGCATCCTGAAACAGATTATAAGAATCAAAAGCTTGAAAAAAAGAAATATTGATTATTTTACTTACTTTGGCAAGCTCAGATCCTCCACGCCACTCTTGTGGAACTGAATGTCCAGACCCGTCGGCTTCAAAATGTGCAGCGGTGATTCGGGCAGCTTGATGGCCTCATGCGCTTTCTCCATCTCCTAAAAAACAAATTTTCATTCTAAAAATTATTCCCACCTCCGCAAACGCAATCACTACATTGCTGAGCTTCACCCGGAACTTGTCGTAGGCCATCTCACGCAGCCGCGCCATCTTGTCCATCCCTTCCTGGACTTGCTGGTCGACCGTCGTGATAGTCAGCAGACCGAGGTCGGCCATGATTGTCGGCTTTTCAGGGGCATACACGCCGCCTTCCGAAATCAACAGCGTCGCCGGGTTGATGGAAATGTCGAGCACCAGCTTCTTCTTGAACTCGACGGCATGGGCCAGGCCGGTAACCGAGCGAGTTTTCACCTCCTCGTATCTCGACATGGCCGCAGCGGTCAGCTGGTTCAACCGCACCGACTCTGGCGGCTTGAACACGTCGGCGGCTGCATTGACGGCGGGCGCGTGGTACTTGAGGGTGACCGGAGCGATGGAGAGCGCCACCTTTTGGTCGTATTTCCCGTGAAGCGGATTTGTGTCAACTTCCAGGTCGAGCCACGGTTTCGTCGCGTCGCGAACTCGCAACATTTCCGCGCCACAACCGTCCATTCGTAGCTCCTTGATGCCGGACTTGATGTTGATGGCGCCGGCACTTGGACGCTGAGCAATGTAGGCGTCGAGCTGCAGCAATTTCATCGACACCGCATGATCGACGTTGATCGCGATCTCGCCAAGGCGGAACGACAACTTGTTCTCGACGTACTCCTTGGGGTAGTTGGTAGGCGGGATATTTTCCTGGTAGTCGATGGCCTCGAACAGTTTCGCCTTCTCCTCAGGCGTCATCGCCTCCTCAAACTGGGAGACGACGTCTTTGTTCTTTTTGTTCTCGTGGCTACCACCGCTTCCGCCCCACCAGCTCTTGGCCCAGCCCATAATTCCTTGGGGGCTGGTCCTCAATACGCGTCAGACCCTTTCGATCAATCTCCATCTCGGCCTGTTGACGAGCAATGTTGATGTTGAAGACGTCAAGACGATCCTCCGCCTTTTTGACAAGATCCGTCACATGGCTGCCCGGGCTCTTCTCGGTCTGATGCTTCACCCAGGCATCCCGATAATCGCGCACAAGTTGCCGATGCTCCTTCATACGCTTCCAGTTCCAGTTTCGGCGACGCCGCCGAACTTTTTCCTCCAGAATGGAAGTGTAGGCGAATTTCCACCAGGTCTTGTAGTGGCCTTTGTAATCAACGACGTGCGCAGGCCGATATTTGAGATATTGGCCGGCCAGTGTGAAGCGCTCCTGAGCCTCCAGGAAAAGGAGCACATCTTGATATTGGAACTTTCCAATCGTCAACGCCAGCGCCTTCATGTCGACAGAGAGGTCAATTTTAGGGATCGACCAGCCGCTTCCGTCTGTCTCCGGCTTTTGGTTGAGCTGCAGCTTGGCCTCCATTTTGATCGGCTCCAAGATGTATTTGTAGCCCTCGGGTCGGTTGTTCTTTGTGGTAATTGTAGCCAGCATCTTCTCCTTGACCTCCTTGCGATCCGAAAGATCGGAGAACAGCGTCACGTCCGAGTTCCAGTATACGGCCAGATTTTCGAGGCTGACGAGCTTGTGGATAATTTTGAGCGTCTCCTTGTGAATGGTGGGCAACCAGTTCTCGTCGGTGGTTTGGAAATCGAGCTTCTGCAGTGTGATGCCGGCGGCGAACGGGCGGTGCCGATTGGTCCACTTGTCCTCGAAGCGGACGTGGATATTCGAGATGGAGATTTGCAGATTTTTGATGATTTGAGTCACCATCTTTTCAGCGAAAGAGTCGGCTGTCGGGTCGGCCGGCTTGCGCCTGGAAAGACAATCGTAAATGCTCAAAATTGGCGACAAACCTGTTCTTTCGAGCCTCTTCTAGACGGGCCAACGTCTTTTGCTTGATTTCGGTGATATTTTTCTTTGCCTGGAAAAAAGTTTGAGCAGCGATTATGCGAATTATACCTTTTCTTCATTGTACACGACGCCTTTGTTCGGGACCACAATCAAATGTAGTCCGTCTATGTTAGCGATCACCGGCTCAGTGTAGAGATTTTTCCACGGGATCTGGAAAAAGTCAATAAATGTATCTATAGCATTTGGCGTACCTTGAGAACCAACGATGACAAATAGCCAAACTTGAGCTTGATTGGGAGATCCAAGTCATCGAGGGCAGTCTCCTTCACTTCGAGGTTCTCAAGCTTCACATCGCCTAAAAACAATTTCACAGCTCAAAACGTAAACCATACCGCCCCAAATTCCAACATTGAGCTGCGACGAGTCGAGATTCTCGACGAAATCGCCGAGAAAGCGATTGAGTAGATCGGCTACTAGCGATTCAAACACCATCGCATATCTGGAAACGGAAGTATTGGCTCAAGGAAAGACGTGTGAAACGGGGCAAAAACATGGAACGGAACGAGCTAGGCAAATCGATGCGGCTGAATCAGAATTGCGGGTGGCCTATTGCTAAACGGCTCACCAACATGGAGCGTTCGCCGGAATGGCTGGGGGGGGGGGGGCGACCGGCGATTTCACCGCATATTATTGGCAAGGGTCCCTGCGAGAGGGGGCCGAGAATAACAATAATCAGGTGCTGGTGCAGAATCAAAAACAAACGCGGGTCGACAGAGCGAAACTGAACGCCTAGGTTTTGTAATTTTCCAGTATACTAGCGTTACAGCCTCTTATTTTCCAATTGTTTCCAATAGGTATATTGCTTGTAAAGACCAATAAAACGGCACATCTGGCCAAATTTTACGGAATACTATCATTAAAACCTTCCAATTCTCAAATTTCTAATCCCAAAACGCGCACAAAGCCCCCATAAAACAGCACATCTGTGCCAATTTTACAATCCGCTGCAGGGCAACCGCTAATTTGTGAGAAGCTCGTGGGAACGGGCCCCGCGGCTCGTTGTTTACCACAAAACCCTCCCAAGACCAAAAAAGGGACCAGACTAGGTTATTGACAGCCGAGCGGGCGGCCCAGTGCCCCACTCGTTGGGTCCATTTTTTGCGCTGTAAACAACCCGTAAAAGAAGGCCGAGTTCCCGAGTTCCCGAGAACTGGATCAATGTAGCGGTGGTAGGAACGGCGAAAGGTCCACCCGCACAGTTCAGCATCGACTCACTCAGCCGTGGCCTAATGGTGGACCTGCACGGCCAAAAAAAAGTTTTGCGAAATGGGAATTTGAACGGGTGGCTTGGGGGATGCAGGGTGGGGGGCAGGCGGCTGACTGAAAACAGCCCCCCAGTTGCTTCGCACAAACAGCCCAGGGAGGCCTGATTCGCGGGAGGTTGCAGGCGAAAGGCGAGCCGTTAGAGAGCCGGAATTGCAGCCAGCCCAAAAAGGATTCATTCCAGCACGCTGAAAGTGACACAGACGCAAAAGCGAAGAAAACGGCAGCCTATGCCGAATCACCCCCATCCGCACGCAGCATGGACGGCCCCCGAAAAAAGTGACGGACCTGGGCCAGGGATAGGACGGGCCATAAAAAAACTAAAACTTTGGAGAAGGGGTGAAAAGAAAGTAGTTTGGGATCTGTTTCAAAAAGACACGAAAATCGGGGAATAGAACAACGTTTTCCTATGCTTTCTAACACACCTTAGTTCATAACGCCGCATAATAAAGCCTCTATCCTTACTTGTAATTTTTTTTGCAGAGTAAAAACCCGAATTGTAAAAAAACTAGGTTGTTTGCGTCCTTTTGTTTTTTATTTCGTCGAGTACGCCCGCTTACGATCCACACTCGAAATTTAGAGGCAGGCTGCGTGCGCTTAGGCCGGCGAAATTCTGCGAGTCGATCATTTGAAAGGAATTCTTGAAATTAAAATAATTTTTTAACCTTGTTAACCAAAAAAATTGGCAAACACTCTTTTCTGCAATGTATCAAGCAGCTTGGGAAGAGCCCGAATCAACACTTGTCACGGTCTCTTTAGACTTCCGATGCGTTTAAAGTTGACATTTCTATGGTACTTTAAATATTTATTCTCTAACTTTCTTTGCCTCCTTGTTTATCCTCTGCAGAAATCTGCTGTTTCCTGCACCTTCGTTTCAAATGAGCGCCCACATCTGCCGTATCGGCCCCGCCTACCCCGGGTACTCGGGCGCGTCTTATCATTTCTGTCTTCGCGCCTTTAATCTCCGTCTCTAAACATTTTTTTATATTTTAAAATTGATTTTCGCAATTTCGAGGCACTATTTTGTAGATGGCCGCCGTGCCCGCCACGGAGAGGCACTATTCGGATGAAGAGGACGCTGAGGTTTGATAGTGAATCAACTTTTTAAACTTTTCATAGGCTCTGATTGACGGCACATCTGAGGTGAAGGAAAATGATGTGAAAGAGGTAAGAGCGGGCATGGGAGCCTGAAATTGGCCGTTTAGAAGAACAATGCGGAGAAGTCGAATGATCCGCTTTGCTCCGATGAGGAGGACATTGAGGTATTTTTTTTTGTTTAAAAGGTTAAAATTTCCTTAGGCGCTTTTCGGCGACGCAATTGATGAGGGCGAGCAGGAGGAAGATTCTAAGGTAATTTATCCAGTTAAATGATTGACCCATACTGTTTTCAGGATCTTTTTTGATGCGAAGGCGGCTTTTCCGGTCGACGGGGACAAGCTGGCTCGAAAGGGCGGCGAGGCTGATGCTGACCAAAAGCTGATCGCTGCCGGGACGCCCGCCAGAAAGGCCAGAAAAATCTTGAAATCACAAACGGTGAGGCACATGCGTTAATTTTTACAGATTCTTTAGCCCAAGGGTGTTGTTAACAAGGAGGATATCCCGCTTGAAATGAATGTGTGTCAGGTAAAAATAAAAAATAACTAAAAAACCGTTTGTTTAGCAATGCGGAATACGGATAGCCAAAGGACGAAACCAGGCGCAAAACACGCTTTTCTTGGTGCAGCATTCGATGGCGCACCTCGACGTTCGCCCCTATCAATGCTCGAGTAACTTTTCGTAGTCGATAATGAATTGAAGAATCACGAAAATAAATAAAAGAGTTTGTATATTTTTTCAGTCTGCGATTTCGTGGCGGCTCGTCACAAGCTGATTACTTTGCATCGCAAACGACAGCACGAAGGCGAGGGCTCGCACATTGACCACCGGTAAATTAGAAGACTTTGATTATTTTTTATTCGTTTAGTACACCGGTGTACTACGCCAAGCTGAAGCTGATGGTGATGACCAATTTCCCGTTGCAAATGAATGAGACCGAGCGGCATGTCTCGAACCAGTTGAGCCAGTTCAGCGACAGCCTGTCGATACATATGGATGTTGAGCGGGAAGTTGAGAAGAATCAGTGCCAGGTGATTGACCGTTCTTTTATAAGTTTCTTACTTCTGCCAAAAAATACGGAATTTATCAGGAATTAAAAAAGAGATAACAACAATAAAACGTTGTTTGAGTTATGCGGCAAGAAGATCACGCTGCAAAAGGATCCCTGCATCAACACCATCTGTATAATGCAACATTCGATGATACACATCGATCACAAGCCGTTCAGCTGCCCGCGTAAGTTATTTTTTTCGATTTTGAAAAGTTTTGAATATTATTTTAATGGTTTGGTTGTTTTAATATTTTAATAAATTTAATTTCTTTGCAGAATGCGGCATAACGAGTCGCGCCAAAGACGAGGTCCGCAAACACCAAATCCGTGTCCACGGCGAGGCCGAGGAGGTCGTTGACGGAAGGTAAAACCCCCTTTAAAAATATTACAATCACTATTTGGAACGATATTAATTCCAATAATCAACAATTAAAATAAAAAAAAAGCAATAAGTAATTCGTATTTTAGAAGCGAAGTCTACTTCAAGGATCTGCTCGACATGTCCAAGGCCAATTTCCCGCTCCAAATCGAGGAGCTCGAGGTCCGCATGGAGTTTGTGAAGAGCAAGCTGCGCGAATTCGGACCAATCAAATCCAAGCCGGACACCTCGGAGAAGACCTACAGGGCGAAACCCTGGATGAAGCGGCAACCACCAGGACGAAAAGGCGGGCCACAGTGGAAGGCAAAGCAAGAGCGGAAGCAGCAGCGGGAGCTAAGAGCTGGTGAGGCTGCGGTGGATTCTCCTGCCGCTGATTCACCATCTACTGACCCGCCTCCGGTGAAACGGCGTCGCTCTCAGCGCTCCCGAAACAACGACGCGCTGAAGGAGTTCTACAAGGAGTTCGGGCTTGAAGGTATATTTTAAATATTTTTTTATTAAGATTTTTTACGATTGTTTTAACTTAAAACTTTTACGTTAAATTTTCTTTTCGATAATATGTCACTTTTCAGATGTCTCTCCTATCAAGTCACCACCAGCTTCGACGAGCCGAGCCAGGGCCACGCCGAGCGTGTCGCCGGAAGAGGTTGGCTAATAACTAAAATTACTAGTGATAAATTTTAGTCATTTCCGCACAAAGAATCTAACCCGATGGACCTTTTGCTGGCCGATCTTCATGAAAGCGCGAAAAAGGCGGATTCAGGTAAGGTTTCTGAGAAATTCCTTTCATTTTTCGGTTTTTAGCCAACAAGCCCTCTCGTTCGGGCCAAAGTGCGGCTGATACCTCGGCGGTGAGTGTTTATCAACTTAGAACAGGTTAATTATTTTAAATACTTAGTTCTAATTCTTTAAATTTAAGTTTTTTTTCAGGCGTCCATCGAAGCGATAAATCGTTTGAAGCGGATGCTCGAAGACACGGAAGACGGGCACCAGGCCCCCGGCGACGAGCAGCAGGAGCACGTCGATGATCTGATGGCCCTTTTCGGTTGGTTTTTTTAGACTGTATTATGATTATTTTGAAACTTTTAAATCCAACTAAAACTCCCGATTTCAGGCCACCGACCGGCCAGCAACGATACCGCCGAATAACCCCCCCCCATCCATCATTCCAACTTCCTTTTCCAGTTTTCACACATAATTCATGATTTACTTTTTTGCTACGGGTTGGCACGTCAGTGTTTCTTGCTTAAGTTTTTTTTGTTCTATTTGCAATTGTTATTTTTATATATTTTTTTCACAAAATAATAAATGTTGATTGGCTCTCAATGACAGATAATGCAGTAGAAGAAAAAGGAAGGCCTTTATTCGATCGTGATATCGCGCTTTTTCAGGGTGACAGTCACCGAGTTTGGGGCCACCGTCATCCACCCTTTGTAGCTGAGGGTTTTCTGAAAATTGTTGCAGAAAGCAGTAACGGGTTGCCTCAAAATCTTAAAAAAATACCTCAAATCCAGAACCGGGTAGCAGCTCGTAATCCCTCAAAAGATAGGCCATTGCCAGCTTTTCTTCCATTAACGCAAGGCGCATTCCTGAATTAATTAGTTTGTTAAATAAACATTACAAAGTTGTTATTTATTAAAAATATTGCTATCGTTTGTTTAATTCAAAATATATAACTTTTGACCCACCAACACATTGCCTGGGCCCACCGCCAAAAGCCACGTACGCGTCTTTTTGCTCGGGGTTCAAGCCTTGCCATCTTAAACTTCTAATAAATTCAATTTTTATTGAACCACCGGTCCGGGTTGAACTCCTCGGCGTCGTCGCCCCAGATTTCCGGATCCGTTTGCAGGGTGTACGCGTCAATCTAATCATATTTGAAATAAAACAAGGCTTGAAAAACCTGCACAAAATCGCCCTTCTCGAGCTTGACTCCGCCTAGTTCTAGATCGTTGCCGGCAACTCGGCCAATTGCTCTGTAAATTTTTGGAATTTTTATGGTTTTAATTTCCCCTACGTCGTCGCCAATGGGTGTAGCCGAAGCGCTTCCTTGAAAACCGCATCCATCAATTTCAGCTCACCAATTTGCTCGTAAGAAATGTCCTAAAACTTGAACTTTTCAAAAGCTTTTTGTGCCAACCTTATCGGGGCAAACCTGCTCGATTTCCTCTTGCAATCGTTTTTGGATCTAAACATTATTATAACGAGTGAAAAGTGATGATATGCTGTGGTTTATTAGAATTTTTACTTCAGGGTTCTTCGCCAAGTACCAAGCCGTGTAGGACATCGAATTTGCGGTCGTGTCGAATCCGGCGAACAAGAAAAGGAAGCATGAGAAGAGGATTTCATCCTCAAGCATGTGCCGAGTCTGGAACGGTATCGTTTATTAATATTGAACCTTAATTTTGTATTTTTAACTATAGTCAGTAAGGTTACTCAGATTTTAGCTTTAAAAACTCAAAATGCCGCTCTTTCTTATCTTCACGCTCACTTTATCCCCCACTGATGGCTCGGTCATCAAGCTGTCAAGGGTGCTGGGACGTCCCTATTAGTACCACGCCGCGACACCATCTCCCATCCTCCGTTGTGGTCTAGTGGTTAGGATTTATGGCTCTCACCCATAAGGCCGGGGTTCGATTCCCCGCAACGGAAGAATTTTTTGCGTTTTGAGAATTGGCTCTCGTCTGGAATGCCTAGCACGATGATAAGTTGTGAATTTTATAAAAATCGTCATAGCGCTAATTCTTAGCATTTAGTTTTTCGAAAAAGAGCTAGAATGAAGTTGCTAATTTGATTTTTGGTGGAAAATTCTTATCAGAAGTGGTGGGAATACGAACTTTCGCAAAAAAAAAAGTCAGAGAAGAAGCTGTCAATCCGTTCGGAGACTCAATAACCAGCTTTCCGAACCTCACTCCCATCCTCCGTTGTGGTCTAGTGGTTAGGATTTATGGCTCTCACCCATAAGGCCCGGGTTCGATTCCCGGCAACGGAAGAAGCTTTTGCTTTTTGAGGGGAAAGGGTACATTTTTGCTGACTAATTCGGGGTCGAAAAACCGCCGACCTGAACTTCGTTACGGCTCATCCCAGCCTCTGCCTTCAAGTCAACGTCATCCGATTTAGCGTCAAGGAATAAATCGATAAAATCGGGTCTTTCCTTTTGAAAATCAGCCGGTCTGGACTCCTAAAAATCACATAATTCGAGACTTCACTAGCAGTAAACCTTTTCCTTCGTCCTTTCCTTCAGTATGCGCTTGATTCGGAATAGGATCTTCAGGGCCTCAAATTGTGTGCACAGGGCAACGATGATGAACGCTTTGCGGAAAAACTGATATTAAAGGGGAAAGCGATGCGTTCTAGCTTTTACCTTTGTGAAAGCTGGAATGGCGGCAGCTAGGAATATTAATGGTTCTCGCGGGTCTCTTCCGAACGCCTAAATTCAGCCAAAAATTTAGAAAAATCAAAACATACCTTTTTAATGCCAGCTAAAGAATTGGGTTTTCCGATTTTTGTCTCATCCTGGCCGAGGGCTATTCGGCAAATCGTGTCAAGGGTATATTCTTGGAAATATCTAGAAAAATGAATTGTTTTAGTAAATTGCTGTTATGGTACTCACACTAAAATATCTATTTCTTGTCCTTCTACTTTGGCAAATTGCTGCATGAGTTGTTTTGCAGAATCATCAATGGTATGAAGTACCTAATAAGCTTTTTTTATGGTTTTAAGACATTTTTTTTTTGCTCTAAACTATGGTGTGTGTTACTTTACTATGCTTTTTCTAGATGAAAATCACCTTTTTCAAGCTATTATTCGAAAATTGGGGTGATACAAGCCCGCGCAATCTTTTCCACCTGGCGCCCCAACTGTCAACGAGGTGCGCTTCGGAATCGTTGGGTCCCGGTTGGAATAGCATTTGGACCTGCAAAAAAATGGAATTTAATGCATTTCGCTCTCTCTCTCTCTCTCGCCCTCGCTATCTCCCTTTCTCTCGCTACCCCTCCCCCTCTCTCGCTCTCTCTTTCTCTCTCTGTCTCTCTCTCTGTGTCTATCTCTCCCGATTTCTCTCTCGCCCTCTCTATCTCCCTTTCTCTCGCTACCCTACCCCTCTCTCGCTCTCTCTCTTCTCTCTCTCTCTCTCTCTCTCTCTCTCTCCTCTCACCTTCCGCTGCTGAAATTCATCAAATCGCGTGCTCAGCACCTCTCGCACCAATTTTACGTCGGAAATAACCAAAACGTTCGTCACGCCCTCTTGATACCCCCAAATCTTTCCGAATTTCTAAACAAAAACCGTCAATCTGTCAAATTACTCTAGACCTTCGTGTAAATAGGCAATTCTCGGAACCATGGCTTCGTCGGGTTGATCGTTTTCCACAGGATTCCAAGTAACGGTGTTGATTTTAGGTTCGGGATGCCCTTTTCGTCCCAATACCCCGTTCTCTTACTAGCCCAATGGAAGTAGTAGGAAAATAGAACAATTAAAAGCGAAGCTAGTATCAAAAGTATCATTTTAAATAGGAAAATACAGCGGGATTAGCAAGGGAAATCGGGGAAATTTTTGACCCACCGATCGGCGGGGCGGGATCGATTTTTGGTCGGGTTGCAGACCGGTAAAAAGCGGAAAAGCAAATAATTCGGCCCGGGCAGCTGACCTTGAGTGATGTGGGGGCAGATTTGTCATGAGAGGATCCAAACAAATCACGAAGTCGTACAAATCTTTGAATTTGGTTGAATTTAAGGGAAACTCAATAAACTTTCATCGATTAGGAAAAAAAAAGATGCATTATATTTGATGTTTCAGAGCGTACAAACACGTTGTAAAATTTTTGGCGTAAAAAACCTTTAATTTTGCCGGATATGCTGAAGGTTTGACACATTTCCAATACAGGGTGTCCCAAAAAAAAAATCCCCCTACCTAGCGGTCCGCAGTCAAGTCCGATTTTTATGATTTAACTACCCATCGATAGCTCTCGAAAAGGCGAGAAAACAAGCGGGTCTCGTTTTTTAAGATTTAATCTAATTCCATCGATATTTAAGGTTTTTCTAAAAAAACTGGTACTTTTTCAACAGGAATTTGCAATTAGCATGCAGATCCTGCACAAATTAGCAGTTTTCATGGTTTTTGGACGTAAAATTAGCGAATAAAAATGCATAATAAAGAAAATGAACCCTCCTTGTTTTCTCGCCTTTTCGGGAGCTTTCGATAGATACCTAAATCGTAAAAATCGGAATCGACTGCGGACCGCTAGGTAGGGGGGGTTTTTTTTGGGACACCCTGTAGATTCCGATACAGTACAAATGACTGTACACATTTTGGAGCATTCTTGTAATGAAAATTGCGCACGCATAAAATGGTTCTTTGAAAAACAACGACTAGAATGACTTCAAAGGGAGAACAAATTTCGTGAATCGTGTTTCGAAATTTTCTTGCCCGTTGGTTGTTGGGGATATTTATTCAAATTTAAAGCACTCTGGCGGCTCGATGCCGGTTTGGTGATAGGCGTTGTTATAGGCGTTCGAGTGAATGTAGAACGGGTGCCAGTTGGAGAATTGAGTCTGGTACTCCAGGATCTAAAACGGAGTTTAAAAGCTGTAAAACGACAGAAATTGCTTAAGTTAGACTTAAGCTCGGGTCTAGGCGTAGGCTTAGGCTTAACTTAGCTTTGGCGACGTACTTACCCATTCCCGATACGCTTTCAAAAATGGCCGATGCGCCTCCTCCATGCACGTCTCGCCAAAGTACTGGAACTTCATAATTTTAACAAGAAAAGTTTAAACTTACTTGTGGATACTTTATTGCCAGTGTTAGATTAAGAAAAAGACAAAATAGAATAAATTGCCCGGAAATCATTTCCTATAGAATTTCGAGGTCTGGCCGTCGAGATTCGGTGTTTCATTTGGGCGAATCGATGGTTTCGGCAGCTGCTCAAATAATTCCCACCAACTTCCGAAATTTTCAGGAAAAACGGTTCTCCGCGAATTGTTGAAGATTTGACAAATTTAATAGCACTAGATAAGGCCCTAACCACTTATTTTTCAAGACACAAATTTGAAAAATTAAAAGTGGAAATTTTGTATTTTTAGGAGTTTTTGTTGTTTGTCCATTTCTTTAATTTGATTCTGCGATCAATTACGCGTTTTTTATCACAGTATCTTTATACGTTGTCTCCTTCACGATGTGATATAATTTGGTGGTAATTACAAGCGATAATAGCACTCAAGATATAGGCCAGCAGGAATAAGGAATGTCGGCGAAATGCGAGATTTTAAGTCCAAAAATAGCACTAAAATATTAAAGCTGTAATTACAATAAAAGATATAAAAATGCATAATTTTTTACAAATCCCAGCTGAAAAGGTGGTGTTTGATTAGCATATCTCGTACGCCTTCGCGTAGAGGTTCATCTCCCACCAGTTTTTTGTCCGTGGGGGGAGGTGACTGAGTTCATCATCTAAAATTTATGTGATTTAGGCTGTGAAGTATGTAAAATTTGCAAATTTCAAAACTTACCTTGTACTTTGCGCTATTCAACATGCCAAATCTCTTCTTTTTCGTCTCGGCGCCGTCAATTTCGAAGGTTGGCGACAGTTTGAAGGCGAATTGGGCGAGTAGGCGGAGGTCGCATTTAATCTGGAAAATTTTTACTCGATACTTACTAGCGTCAAAGTATAGAATTTTTTCAGTGCTAACTTCGCGCATTTATAAGTTTTGTTAACTGCGAATCGCCTCAAAATTTACCCTATTTTCATGCTTTTCAAAATTCGAATATTAATGCGAGCATGAGAGCATTCAAAAGTATAACTGAAGCGCCCGATTACACAAAAAACTTCCATCTGATTAGCTCGACTCCGCCCAGTTGAACGACAGCTGTCGTGGACACCCCAAATCCCCAGAAAAGCTCTTCAACCCTCCCCCTCCCATCCTCCGTTGTGGTCTAGTGGTTAGGATTTATGGCTCTCACCCATAAGGCCGGGGTTCGATTCCCCGCAACGGAAGAATTTTTTGCTTTTTCGGGAGATGCTTCGAGAACGTGTATGGAGTACCTTTTCAGGCTAACCACGAGCAGCTTCTCCTACCTGTCGCCAAGCTGGTGTCCTGATGAAGGCCCAGGAGTGGTAGAACTTCTTTCTGATCTCCTCTTGCGCCGGGCTGCCGCACAGGATTTCAAACCATAGGTGGAGACACTGCTCGTTGGCCCCTGTCACAAGTAGTGATCTGGAAAAATGATTACATTTAAAATTACACGATCAAAATCCAGGTTGGAAAATCCTTAAGGGCTGCGCACTACCTCAATTTTACATCCTGATGTGCGTTGACAGCATTATGAGAATCGTTGACTTCTTGGACCGATCGGAAAAGCAGCTCTTCTGGCGTTAAGACCTAAAAACATTGCTTTTCAGGGTATCCCAACGTTATTTTTCCCCGCCTTTCCATCCTGGTCCAATTTAAAGGTGTTGCAAAGCGTCAATCTCGAATATACAGCACTGAACTGCTTCTGCACCGAGTAGTAGGCGACGTCTTCTGAAATCAGAGTTAAAGCCGTTAAAAGTTGCTAAAACTTGCTGAAAAAGCTGAGCACCTACCTATGAAAGACCAGGGGTGGAAGGCTGTTGTTGGATAGAGATTGTTCTCTCGGATTCCGTGTTCCATCACCTAGAATTGGCAAATTGAGGTCCCAGGCAGACAAGGCAATCGTGCATTGATGGAAAGAGAAAACGTGAGGGTGGGAGAGAGAGCGAGCGAGAGAGAGAGAGAGAGAGAGTGCGAGAGAGAGAGGGAGAGAGAACAAACGATACCTGTCGAAAAGCATTTGCCAGCCGCCCTCGAATATATTCGGTAATTTCAGGCGAGATCACTTCATCGCCGTAGATGGTATAGTTCTTGTTGCCCTCGTCGACCACCTAGCGGACCTTGGAAGGTATCGTACCGTACTTACCTCTACAAATTTAGCGGGGAACCATCCACGGAGTCCATTGACTTCACCGACCCAACAGTGTTCGTCTTTCTCGGAGATGATGGTGATTATGTCGTTTTTTCTGTAAATCGAGATAAGAGAAAGCGAGAGAGAGAGAGAGAGAGAGAGAGAGCGAGAGCGCGATCGATAAAGAGTCTGACTTACCTAAATCCAAGCTCGTCCTCATCTTGCCTAGCAAAATCGAGCAAAGCTCTCGCCTTTTTCCTTCCCACCGTCACGGCAGCTTGAAACTTCTCCACGTCTTTCACATGTGATTCTGGACTATAATCGGCCTGGAAGAGCGATGATGGGGTTTCGAAACGCCACTATGTACCTGCGTAGTAATATTCAACTCCATATCCTCATCACAGTTCATGAAATATCGGCAAATCTGGAGGATGGACTCCTTGAGGTCGACGAGGATCTCGGTTTGCCGGATGTTTTTGGTTTTGGGGTCCTCTGCCTTCTGAACGGATATGAATTTATTGAATTTTCTGTCGATCGCTCTCTCTCGCTCTCTCTCTCTCGCTCTCTCTCTCTCTCTCTCTCTCTCTCTCTCTCTCTCTCTCTTCTCTCTCTATGTCTCTCGTAAATATTCACACGCCGTCCTCAGCTCGACAAAAATTGATTTTTTTTCCGAATTTCTCGCCAAAGACGTCTATAAAATACCTACATCTTTTGAGTTGAAAATTTGCGATATGATGCTCTTGTTTCGGGTTAATTTCCTGCGCTGCATTTTCTGTTTTGGGAGATTTGTGTCCGTGGCTGTATTGACGATTAGCCCATGATCGGCCATGATTATCGCCTAAAATTGTGTTAAATTTGAGGTTATTAAACGCGTTTAAGAAGAGTTATTCATTTTCAAAACTCATTATTTCTCCATACCTGATGCTTTTTCCTCAGCTCTGTCAACAAATGGTCCGTAATAGTATACTCGAATGATGTCATATATTCCATTAACTTATCCACATCATCAATCTTGAAAAACGTGGCATTATTTTTATGTCGTAAGCTCTCAAACCTTAGCCGGCAGCTGTGTGATAGCATTAAAAATGTCGGCCGACGATTTGGTGAGATAGGCAATGTCCACAATTTCCTCTTCTCGCATTTTTAAGGCCGAGATTATTGTCTAAAACCATTCTTTAAAAGCCAAAAATTTTTTAATACCCGAAATATCGAAACTCCGCCCATATAAAATATCATATCCCAGACTCTTAATAGAGTTTTTGTCTTGAGAACCGATGCAAAGAGGGTGAGCAGCCAATTGACAGTAACGAGCGAGATCTCGACATCGTATTCCTGGAAAAGGATGTGTCCTAAAGCAATTCCGGCTTGGTTTTAGGTCTAGTTGCAAATACTTTTCATTCCCTCAAAAAGCAAAAAATTCTTCCGTTGCCGGGAATCGAACCCGGGCCTTATGGGTGAGAGCCATAAATCCTAACCACTAGACCACAACGGAGGATAGGGGAGTGGTTCGGAAAACTGTTTATGAAGCCTCGGAACGAATTGACAGCTTCTTCACTGCTTTTTTGCGAACTTGCGTATTCCCATGACTTCTGATAACAAGTTTCTGCCAAACGGAGGGTAACAGCTTCATTCTAGCTTTTTTCGAAAGATAAAATCTTATAACTACCTCCAGACCCATTTTTATAAATTTCCGAACTCACCATCGCCATCCGAATCACTTTCTCCCATCTTCCCATCCCCTCCCAATCTTTCAAAAGCAAAAAGTTCTTCCGTTGCGGGGAATCGAACCCCGGCCTTATGGGTGAGAGCCATAAATCCTAACCACTAGACCACAACGGAGGATGGGGGAAAGGCGCGGGGTGGGGTACTAATGCTTAGCGCTGCCCTTCGAGATTGGCAGCTGCCCGCGGAGGGGGATTCCCTCACTCAATACACCCACCTCGAGTGATCGGAACAAATCGGGGACGTGCGTTTTCATCAAATGGCTCGCCACGCGTTCGTCTGCCTGAAATTTTGAGAAATGTATACCTTAAGTAATAAAATAAGGAAATGTAAATTGGCTTGTTTAGGTTAATCTTACCTGTAGCCCTAGTAACGATTGGGAATAGTAGTTGGCCGGCAGTATATCCCTCTATTAATGCGGCCATCATCCAAAAAGTGGTTTCTTCGGAGCAGAAGAGTAGTAGGTTGGACACGACGACACCCATTCCTTGGCAATATCCAAGATCAGGGTAGATGTAGGCGATCGCTTTTAGGAGTCTAAATAGCCAGTTTTGAAAGCGATAGAGAGGTCGCGAGAACGAGAGAGAGAGAGAGAGAGAGAGAGAGAGAGAGAGATATTTTGATTTATCACCTCCGCAACGCGTCTATACCCGGCGAATTTTTCTTCCAAAAGCAAATATTATTTGGTAGCGTTCGGAGTAAATCCCGCTCTATCTAAAGTTTGAAGTTAGAATTTCGGGATTTTTCTGTTCCGTCCGAATACCTGCACCCCAATCGTGGGGTTGTCTTTAGCCGTCTGGCGTAGCACATCGGAATAAGAATACCCGGCTTGTTTTTCTTTATCAAACGCTCCGATTAGCCGTGGCCATAGGTATGGTCGCATCGAATGAGGGATCCCGGAGTGCTAAATCGCCCATTTTTATTAAGTTTGCGACCTTTTAGCCTTTACATACCTTAGGACCTACAGACGTATTAAAAATATCGCTTCAGACTAATTATATACCTTAATCATAGCCTCCATTTTCTCGCCTCGAATTTTATCGATGTCCACTTTTGCCCAGGTGAGCTCCTCCTTCAAGTCGTGCGCAAATTCAAGGTGTGCCACCCATTTTAATCTGTTAAATCGAGCCGATTTTGACGAAAACTATATTAAGCCTTACTTTTCCGACGAATCTTCCACCGGAGAATCATCTTCAAACGGGTTCTGGTTTAGAGATCGAAACCCGAACTGATCAAAACTAAAAACTCCAACTTTTAGGGCCCTCTCGAAGCAGACTTACAATTCTTTCGGATCTTCTATGTAAATTGGGATTAGCTCTTTATTTATCGCGGAAAATGGCTTGCCGGAGAGCGAGAAATAAGAGGTGTGGATCGGGGCGTCGAGCTAAAAGTTTTGCATAGGCTTAGGTTAGGCTTAAGCTTAGGATTTGCTTAATCTACCTCTTTCGACGTCTCGCATATTTTTCTCGAACTCCTCGGGCACTCCTCCTCATCGTCATCCACCACGCAATCCGCATTTTTTGCGTCCTTCCCTAAACATAATTTTTTTAAGAATTCCGACGATTCCAAGGAGTTCAATTAAGCTCGACCCTCCCAAAAAAACGGACCTTTCTTGTACTTGGCCATCAGCACGGCTAGCACTCCGCCTGAAAAGCAAACAGACACCATTATTTTTGGGAGGCACCCAGAAAAAGAAAGCTCGGCTTTATCAAAATTCCGCAAAAAAGCGCGGCAAACATTGGCGGAATCGCATAAAGGTGTCATGACATTTTTCGACCCGGATGGTTGAGGAATTTGGTGGGAAAATGACGTTTAAAAGATCGAAAATTCGGCATTTTATGATCTGAAAAATGAAAGGGTTTTCAGAGAACGGGCGACTGAGCGAATTATGCAAACTATTTAAAAAAATACTCAAATGAACTTGGAAAATTAAATTCAACGCCAAAAAATTTAAAATTTGATAAAACGCTAGGTTTTGGACTTAGATCATTTAAAAAATATAGAATATCATATACAAACGGCAACTACATTTTCATTTTAGTATATGTAAAAAATGAACATTAAAAAAAGAGAATAGAGCGGAAAAAAGGTTAAAAATATGTTGAATTAGCAAAAATTTCCATAAAAACAGAGCGAAAAACCCGCGAAAAATGACGCGGCCAACGTTAACGCACAAAATATATCGGAAAAGAAATTCTGAATTCCGCTATTTACCCTGATCCATTTTTCAAGCAGCAAGTAGCAAGAACTAAAAGTAGGAACAAGCAGCAAAAATCCCCATAAAACATGCCCACTAAAAATGACGTGCACCCTTTGGGGGGATATGTATAGGGGGAGGGCCCTGGAGGGGCCCGTGGGGCCGCCCCGCTTCTCCCCCCAGAAGCGCCGCGTGCCCTGCGTCTCCTCCTTCTTACGCTATCTCGATTTTCGGTTCTTTAGGATTCCCGGGGGGGGAAAGTATTCCCGGGGGGGGGAAAACAAATTTTTTTCGGCGAAAGCCTAGATTTTTGTATAAATTGCGGATGCGTTTCTAAATTGTTTTTAACTATCCCTGTGCATAAAAACTACACACATTTTAACCAAAAAAATCTAAAAAATTAAAAATTAGGTCGAAAAATAGACCCAAAATGACCAAATTTTCGACTTTTTCAAACATTTTTCTAAATTTTTCTGAAAGTTATTCTGCTTTAAATATAGTTAAAACTTACTAAAAACAATTCGAAAACACTTTATATTTGATTACTAGGTCAACCGGGACCACCAGGAAAAAATTGGTTTCCCCCCCCGGGAATACTTTCCCCCCCCGGGAATCCTAAAGAACCCGATTTTCAGAAATTCCGATTCCTCCAATTTCTTCGCCTCTCTAGCCACCTCCCGTTCTCTCGATTTTCTTAATGTTCAGTGTTCCCTCATGGCTAATAACGTGATGGACAGCTCGGCGATAGGGTTTCCGGTTGTTGCCAGGGGTTTTATGGATTTTTTGTCTTTTCTAGTATCATTAAATAGCTAGCAGACCTTGATTTTCAAGACTTTACCCTTAAATATTGTGAAGATATTTTTAAGGTACTGTTTTCTACAAAACTTAGACTGTTGTCACAGCTTGAGAGCCCTTTTTATGGCTATGTTTCTAAGCAACACCTCTAGGAATTGTAGATACTCAAAACTTTTGCTTTTAACGTTAATTATTTTCATTTATTTTTGATTTTGAACATTATTCATTACAGTAATTTATATTTTTTATCTGCAGTTTTCTTTGCAGGAATCCAGGTTAAAAGACGACGGAATCTTCGAAAACCCCGGAATTTTTGCTTCGTTAATAGGTGTACTGTGTAATGTACTTCGAAATCTTTTGGGTATATAATTCAAGTCAAGCTTACCTGTCAATTCGCTAAAACCCGTCCGCTCCACCGTAGCCCCCGCTCGCAAATAGATGGCGTGTGCCAGTGAGCCATTGCACGGCACGGGTCGGGTTCCTATTTACTCGCACACCTGGCCAGGTAAGTGCCACGAATTGTCGATTTTTTAGTATCGAATACTTCTTAATTTTAAGCACCATTAAAGCCTCCAAAATATCGACTTCTTCCTTAATTCCGTTACGCTACTGAGGACATATCGATATTTTCAGCAGCCAATTAACTTTCCAATTATATACCGAGGCCATGGTAGATTTTCTTCAGTCTCCGGCGGCCGTTTTTTGGTGCTTTAAGAACCATTGAAGCCTCCGTAGTACCCTTTTTACTCTTAAATTCCGCTACACTACAGAATACAGAAAAATTTAACCCAATCGCTTATATTCTACACCTTTCTTCTCGAATTCCGCAAGACTACAACGCACACCCAAAAATTTTAGCCCGCAACTTGCCAAATGGAGAGCGAGGTCCTAAGTGAGAGCTCGAGCACCATCGGTGATGACTGGTGAGTATAACTTAACCCTAAAAAGGATACCTATCGTAATTCCACGTTTTAGTGAAGTAGTACTGTTCAAGTAGGTGGTACATTTTACTTGTTTCTCCCGGGCTTGAGTTTTTCGGGTCGCAAAAATCAAAAAATTATTAAATTTTAGGGTAAAAGACGCCAACGGAAGCGGATCTGCAGATTCCTCGTCCGTGCGCGATGTGGTCGACGTCTTGAAGGAGTTCAGCTCGGTTGAGGGCTCACCGGTGCAAAAAGAAAGCGAGTTGCAAGCGAGGAAATGGATTGTAAGTTGGAGTTAGCGGAATTTGGGTGATTTTAAAGGGGGTAGAAAGTACGAGAACGGACGCCATGCATGCGCTAGGTCTCGACAGCTACGTTAAAGGTACACTAAAATCTCGTTCAAAAAGTTCGGTCGCGGTAGTAAATTTGGGCTCTCTGCCGCAGCTAAGCCGGCCCCGTCTTATTTCCTCTCCCCCTCCCCCTTCCCGTCTCTCCCTTGGCCTAGTGGTCCAAGGCGCTGCCCCAAGCTGGCAGTCAGGGTTCGGTTTTGCTCCGCGGCAAGCGCCTACCGTAACCCTGTTTGCTATCCTGCGGACGGTTACCGGCCGGTAACCAAACCAACGAGACTTTAGTGTACCTTTAAGCGCCTAAACACGGGTTAAATCAAAATCGCTTGGCACAGCGTGTTTTTTTCTAATGAAAATGGTGTAAATTGCAGTGAAGCGGAGCTGTCTAACCCAATGTCTAGACCTAGTAAATGCAAGTGATTGATTTTCGCGTTTTTTGCACCTTTAAAGGGACAGGCACGCCAGGAATTTATTAAAACGAAGATCTACAAAGCAAAAACTTTTATTTAGCGCCTCCTCGGCATGGCAAATCGACCTGACCCCCTCTCCGACTGGGATCAGCTCTACAACCTCAAAAGTCAAAGCCAATTACGGTAAGAAACGGCTACGGTATTTAAAACTGTTCCTAACCTTTAGAAATGACTGTCGCATTCTGGCAAAACAAACTGGGAACACCAAATCCGTCCCTGAACTTGAGTCATTTTTGACGTTGTACTGTAAGAAAAGGAATATGGACTACGATGTAAGTGAATCTAGTACTGCCCTAAAAAGCAAAAACAAATCGCATAAAATTTATATTTTTAGAAAGATTCCGGCTGGACTCTCGTACTGAAAAGCTGCTAAAGTTTGACTACCCGATGGAGCACTTGTTCAACATCTTCTTCGGGTTGACGACGAAATATATGCCAAGGTGAGGAAATTTTAAAGACATGCTTAGTTGGCTTAGTTTAGGCTTAGCTTACACAAAACAAAGGAATTACTGTCATTTTTCCACAAAATCATTTTTCCTAAATTCATTTTTCCTAAATTCATTTTTCCTAAAAATCATTTTTCCTAAAAATCTTTTTTTCCTAAAAGTCATTTTTCCTAAAAAGCATTTTTTATAAAATTCATTTTTCCTAAAACCGGTTAAATATCGAAAAAGTCTCGGTTCTTTAGTATTATGCATCCAAAAATCGAAATTTTTTTATAATAGATTTAGATATGCCTAGAATGGTATTTCTTCATCTTGCATAATTACCATTTCGCATAACGCTATTTCGCATAATTGCATTTCGCATAATTTTTATTCCGTATAACGGTGATTTCGCATAACGATGATTTTGCATAACCGCTTATTTCGCCTAACGGCGATTTCGCATAGCGGTTATTTCGCCGAATCGTGATTTCGCATAACGATCATTTGGCATAATTTTCATTTCACCTAGCGATGATCTCGCATAACGTTTATTTTGCATATTTTTTAGTTAGTGGCAACCAAGAGCAAAACAGGGCGTTTTTGATGATATGAAGTGTAATCACGGTATAAGACAATCGAAATGCCTAGCTACCATTTACGCGGATTCCGCATCTGTAATCAGTGTAATGCTTTTGACCTAGATTTGCGGTCAGATTTGCTAGTTTACACAGGGATACTATCTACAAAGTAGCATTTTTGGCAAAGCCCTTCAAAAACAGACGTATACCTCATGGGTCATGGATTTTGAGCAAGCTTGGGATATCTGCAAGGAAGCGCGCAAAAAACCGCGCAGGCAGATTCTTTTTCATCGATGGCTGATTACTAAGCTCGAGTTATATATATACAATCGACTGCCAATGGCGGAAAGTATGCGAAATGGCGGTTAGGCGAAATCAAAATTATGCGAAATGGTCGTGTAGGTGAAATGAAAATTATGCGAAATGATCATTATGCTAAATCACGGTTAGGCGAAATCACCGTTATGCGAAATAAGCGTTATACGAAATAAGCGTTATGCGAAATCACCGTTATGCGGAATCAAAATTATGCGAAATGCAATTCTGCGAAATGGCGGTATGCGAAAAAGAAAATTATGCGAAATGAATGGAAATCGCCTAGAATGGTCATGGGAAGTATTTTAGTTGCGCGTTTAG
This sequence comes from Mesorhabditis spiculigera, assembly GCA_958295435.1. NCBI lineage: Eukaryota > Metazoa > Nematoda > Chromadorea > Rhabditida > Rhabditidae > Mesorhabditis > Mesorhabditis spiculigera. The sequence continues at coordinate 188,932 of CATQJA010001020.1, forward strand.
GCCTAGATTTGGTGATTTGAAGTAGAAAAAGGATCAATGATAATAAGAAAGATTTTCGATAAAGCCTATTAATAACCAAACCGAACAAATACTGCTTAAAAATGACAACATTTGGTCTTCCTTGATGTTTTTAGCATCCCTATTGAATGAAAAATTTTAGGAAAAATGAACATAACCCAAAAGAAAGTAATCTAACGTTTCAGGGAAACCAAGCCGGGCGCTCAGGTATTTGACCTGTTCCGACTCCTCCTACAGTACCACGAACCGGAGTTGTCGTCGCATTTGGAGTCTATTAAGTGCTCCCCACACACTTATACCAGGTAATACAAGCATAAGATTTTCTACACGATTTTGTAGCCTTGAACTAAGTATGCCCATGCAAATTTCAGGACCTGGTTTGCCTCCCCATGCCTGCGCAGTTGACGATGAATCTTGCGGTGTACTTTGGGACTTGTACAAGAAAGGGACGTACTACAGGGAGAGCCCACGAGAGAGCGAGATAAAGAGCGACAGAACTCATTCAACATTTTCAGGGCGATCCCTTCCTCGTCTTCTTCCTCGCCCTGGCGATGACCATCAACGCGAAGGAGCAACTTTTAGCATACACGAAAGATCAGCGGTTAGTTGATCAGAGCTATTGGTCCAGATAAAAGATATTATTAATTCAGAGACCAAATTAAAGCATACGTTTTAGGGAGGAAGCCGTCAAGCTCCTCTCCGAACTTCCGAAGCCTGACGGTAGATGACATCCCGGATTTCATCGAAGTCGCCTTGTACTATTCGCTCCGGACACCGCAGTGCTTGAGAGAGGTGAGAGAGAAAGCGAGATAGAGAGAGAGGAAAGAGAGAGAGAGAGCAAGTGAGGAGAGAAATCAAAAACAAGGTTCAGGACTTCCACGGAACCCTCTTTGAGCGAATCACTCGACGATTTTGCCGAAAAATCGATCAAACAAAGAATATCCTTGTCGGTGACGGCCAACGAACTCTTGCGGAAAGATTTGAATACCGCCATTGAAGCGGTGAGTGCCTTTAACTTTCATATAAACGAATGCTAAACAATGACCATAAGGTATCCATAAAGTACAATATAAAATTAGAAACTCTCCAATTTTGTTAGATGCTCCCCACCTCGTATTTTGTCATCGATTGTCGAAGTGAGGAGGCATTTCGGGCTGGCCAAGTCCACGGATCATTCAATCTCGATGCCCAATTGGTAAGTTGAGGTGTAATTTGGAGCGTAGCGTTGCGATATATCTCTTATGGTTTTTACATAACTTTTTATAGTTTGTCGACGCCCCTGAACACTTTGCGATGGCACATAAGGCCCAAGAGGAGTACAAATCGGCTCAACACCCGGAGGATCACTACTGCTTTCTAGGTAGGGTTATTAAAATTTTAACAATGATATAAATGTTATAAACTTTCATTCAAAAATATAAAGATTAGAGAGAAGATATCACAAACATAATAAATGTATACCTTTTCAGGCTACGGCGACCCCGAAAAGACCAATTTATGAACATGGTGATCTCGAAATTCTTGAGGGACGGAAAGATGCATGTTTCGTACTTGGAGGGGCGGTTATAAAGGTATATCTTCAGGCTAAATTGTGAATGTTTTGATTATTCAAAAAAACCAGCGAAAATTCATACTCAATTAAATCACGTAGGACTCCACCAAATGTCACACGGAAGCCGGGCGACTACGCGTCATGTTCTTCGCACGATCCCCCGCGATGTCCGGAATGCAATACCGGAAGCCCGACGAAAAGCACATGGGTGTGTGTTAGAACGTGTTGTTTGTAGCTTGACATACTCAAAAAATAGACTGAACTTTAAAATCGAAAATGTCTGCACTTTTTCAAGAAACGGGCGGTATTTTGACCCGTTTCAACTACGAAATTTCAGGGTCTTGTCGGCATGATGAAAATGCAATGATCAACAAATCAGCGGCTGTTAAAGAAAAGGTTTTCTCAAACCTCGACCCATTTACCGTATCCCTAAAGGTCCAAGAACTCGTCCAAACCCCGCCCCCAGAGTCATTCCGGCATGCCGACACGAAGGATAGGCATGGCAAGAAGTATAAGGTATGCGACAAACTTCAAAAAAATTAGAAAAGCCCAAAAAACTAAAATAAATACGTTATTTTTATATTTTAGGCGTCAGAGACAATTTTGCAGGGGCTGCGAGAGGTTAGAATCGGGGATTTAGGGAGATTTTCTCTGCAAGAATTTTGTTTTGGGTGTCAAGGTTCATTTTCTGGGATCGGGCAATTAAAAAATTGGTTAAATACAAATTTAGAGCGAAAATCCGTATTCTCGCTCGATGACGATGGCAGCGACGACGAACCCTTCGCGTTAAAACCCGGAAAAGCCAAGCCGGACACGGAAAAGGCAAAAGTAAGTGCAAAATATTAAAATTATGATAAATAATTGATTTTTAGGTATCGCTAGAGTCATATCTGGCCCAAGCCGATGTGCTAGAATGCTTTGAATGTCAGGAAGTGATGAAGGGCGGCCTTTGATACCTTCACATATCGCGCTAACTCGCACTCAGTATGCATATCCTTCATGATGTCCTTGGAACGGTTAGTTAAACAAAAACTATATAAAATAACCTTATTAAGCATTCGAATATATCTAAAATACTTTTTAATAACAAAAGTCATACTTCAAACCTTATTATTAAACTTTGAACCATGCCACAAACGATACTCTACCTGGCGCCGCTAATTAAAAATTATAATAAAAAAAAGTTATTCAACCTTAAATCTATCAAAAAAAAATCATATTTCTATTTCTATCATAACTCATTGTGCTATATAAAATAATATTTTAGTCCGGCGTCGTTACCACTGAATTCCGCCATCCCTCCAAACTGTCATCCGCGTTACCAGCAAAGAAATTCCCCGAAATCCTCACCCTTCAAGTTTGGCTACGAAGTATCGCCCGGAGAGAATACTATTAATGCGTCGCACAGGTAAAAATAAAACTTTATACATACTTACCAAAAATGTATAGATTCCTCGTCCCAAAGGCTGGCGAGTGCGCAAAGGCCGTAAAAACGTTCATCTTCCAGCTAAGGCCACTTCCCGAAGAATAATTCCGTTAAATTACCCTTAAAGACCGAGCTTTCAAGACAAAATGGCCAAAACAAAAAAAAAACATGGTTGTGACTTCATATTCGAAATGTGATCGCTTTCTAGTTATACCCTATTTTAAGCGAAAAACCAGGTTCCGGGTGTAGATAAAAATTATTAACAGTTTTATTTAATGTACGCTATTCACTTGATTAGTCATACAACCCTAACCTCAAAATTCCAGCTGGTAATCGCAAAAATTAACGCCTTACCCGCATGCGCGCAGAAATAGCCTGCCTTGCTAGGGGCGCGGCCAGGCCGACCTCCGCCATGATTTTCGCGTTTTTTTTTTCTTTCTGTGTGCAATATATCAATGCCGTGATAAATGTGCTAAAGTATTTCTTTTCTTTCTTTTCGTGTATGTAAAAACCAACACTTTGTGCATAATTTCCGGGGAATAAAGCTTGATTTTTAGCGTTTTCAGGGAGCCAAATGAAACCTGGTAACTCACCAGAACGTGTGTTATTTGTCACTTTACAAATTTCGGATAAGTGTTTGTAAATACGATTTTTATTACATTTGGAAGCGCTGTTGTTAGGGCGCGTAACGGACAGCTAGAGTTTGCTAAAGGCAGATAGAAAAACCTAGCGTAACCGATTCGCCGAATTTGTTGCTTTTGTTTTCCTCCGCTTTTTTCAAGTTGTTTTCCGGCATTTTCATGGCTTTTCGGGACCGGGTCATTTCAAAATCGATGGCTTGTGCTCTCTTTTGCTGTCCTTGCACCCGCCCCGACTTATTTTCCCCCACGGCTCGGCGCGGGCGCCCGGCCCAATGCATTCAATCCCATTTTCCTGGTATCGGCCGGATGGGCCTGTAAATTTTGGGGTTTTCTTGCTCACTTGAAAGCCGTTCTAGCGATAGAATGCTTTGGGTTTGCACAGCAAAGATGCTTTTTAACTGCAAAGCTTTGTTGATCTGCTAGCGCCAAAACACTCAAATTCCCCGGATTTTTCACTCTTTAGCGCTCAAGGTTACTTATGAGATTTCCCGGCCGAGAACATCCTCAAAAAGGCTTGCGCAATGTACTCCAGAAACGCGCAGCCTTATTTTTTTACCAACTCTGATGATCGTTGACTCATGGGAGTGGCGATTTCCACATGTTGGTCTTTGCGCGACAAACACGTCAGCCGAGCCCCCATTTCGCTGCTCCACCTCCCGCTCCGCCCAATCTCTTCCGGATCGCCACCCGGGGGATTGGGGTACTGTATAACGATTTCTCCTTGAACTTTCACCGTTGTATGCGACCAGTTGTTGGGCGAGAAATCAACTAGATTTGGTGGCAGTAGGTTGACTTGTTTATCTGGGCTCTTTATTCTTTTTGTTATACTATGGCGAATTCGGTTTTCCATTTTGATTCATTACACTAGTCACTCAGGCATTTTTCAACAACCCTCTTTTTCCAGATCACAGATGACTCCGTCGTTTCCGGAAGATATCACGTTCCCCTGGGGACAAAATGCTAACCCACTCGAGCAGCAGACCGGCCAGTGGAGGACAGCGATTTTCGAGGTATAAATAGCTTATTTTTACTCACTATTTGATTTTTTAGGATATGCAAGAATCTCTCGACGGGCAACAAGCTCTACCACCTCTACGAACCGCAAACGGAGCAGGAGGCCGGAAAGTAGTGTTGTTTTTGTATTTTCAAAGTTATATATTTTTAGCAACCCGAAATCCCGTGACAAGTGCATCGTGCCGTTTGACACAATCTCTCGATGCTTCATGCACCCATTTGGTTGCCGCAGGCTAACGGTGAGCATTATGAGATTTCTTTACTGGATTAATGTGCTCGTTGTTTTCAAAAACTGTTTTTAGGTCGCGGCAAGTTCCTGTTCTCCTTGAAGTGCCCATCGCAGGCCGGCGGCACTGCCATGATCCTGGTGACCGAGTCGAGCAGCTACGAGGGACGGACCAGGGTATAAAACTAGTCTCTAGGCTTTAAGACAAAGATTAACTTTTCTAGCTCCACATCTGGCGTCTCGACTTTGACCAGCAGGGCACCAGCATCACCGGCTGCCGCCCCATCAGTGACGTCAACACCGGAAACGGCGGTTAGTGACGAGCAATCTGATTTTTTATGGGTGTTTAGGCGCCTACATTTGCACGATGCGCGAGGGACGCCCCGGAATGTATCGTGTTGTACAGCCCTGGATTAAATGTTCGTTTTATTTTGATTTGTCGTTTTTAGACATCTTTTCATAATTTTATCGCCTAATTTAGGTAGCCACCGTGAACTGCATGTCCGACTACCCGATCTCGCCGGAAAGCTTCCAAGTTTGGCGCCGATCTGTCTCACTTCTACGATGGATTCTTGAATGCTGGGTAATTTTAACGTAAATTTTCCATTTTGTTGTCGTTTAGATCAGTCTATCTCCTCTCCGCCTCCCCGGACGAGCATCTCGACTATTCTCGTGTGCACACGCTGAACCTGCAGAGCCGGCAGATCAATACTCACCAGGTTCGTATTCTTTCGGTGCTGGAATTTATTCATTTTTAGTGCCGTGGCGACCCGTCTCGCGGATTCCCGCCGGCCCGAAAGCAAGCTGGATTGGCCTCGGTTCCTGGTATGTAGCTTTACTTTGTAGAATTTTTTGAGAACTGTTCATAATATCATTTTCCAGGCTTTATCTTGCTGGCCGGTGGCGAGGTGGCCGATCAGTACAACGTGCATCGCCTGCAGGACTACTGGGTGCTGAACTGCGACACGTTCGAGTGGACCCAAGTGCCCGCCTCGATGCCGTGCCCCCTCATCGAGCCCCGCATCACCACATGCAATTCAGGTACGGGTCTATAGAATCTTTTTGAGCTTGATCTTTTAGGCAAAGTCTACCTTTGGGGCGACCACGATGTGCCGCTCCCCGGCATGCCACAGCAGGGAACGCATCTGCGCATTTTGAAGGTGAGTGCAATATGAATGGTTTCCCCCAGAAATTTTTGAGCGCGATTGAGTGGGAAAGTGCATTTCAAAGGGCGCAAAAAATGCAAACAAAGAGTCCAACCGATGGGCGTGTCTATAGAATTTCGCTACATGTAAACAATGCCGCGTTTAGTCACTCGAGGGAAAAGGATTTGTCCATGGGTTCGAATGAATGATTTTTCAGTGTTCGACAATTTTTTATTAGAGTTTATGTTTTTAGCTCAAATATCCCCTTTCTGGTGTCCGGCATGGAGAACTACAAGACGCCTCCCCCGTCATACGACCAAAGCGCCGGCCATTCCGTGCCCAGCTATCAGGTATCGATTGTTTTTCAAAGCATTCTTTTTTGTTGTTGGGGGTAGCTTGCGTACATTAGCTGTTTTAGTAAATCAGCTTTCCTTGTCCCCATTCTGCTGCCCCCTTTCGCTTCTAGCGTAAGTTGGCGGTGTTGTGGGTTGTGGCTAATGGCGACTAGGTGTTTCCGGTGACGGGCTGTACCTTATTAGTTCTCTTCATAGCTTTCACTAGGACGATTTATTTTATTTTTTTCAGCAAAACAACACTCCCACGCCTCCCGCCTATCCGTCGTATCAGCCGATGGGTGGACAACAGCAGCCCGCGCCGCAGATGGGCTTCAACACTGGCGGCAGCAGCCCGTACCCGCAAAACCAGAGCAGCCCTTATCCACAGGGCGGTGCGGCACCCTATGGAGGACAGGTTAGTGCCACATTATGTTTGCTGATCGAAATTTCTATCTTAGCCGAGCTACCCGACACAAGGCGGCAGCTACCCCCGTCAGGACTACGGCGGCAACCAAGGAGGTCGGTCAATGAAGCCATCAGTCCCGTTGAATCGTGCCCCCGACTCGGATTCCGATGACGAGCGCCCCCCTTACCAATTTACCGCCCAGAGCCCTGACACGACTATCGCCGATCGGGAGCGTAGATTCTGTCTGCTGTTTTGCATCTTTTTCTTGACCTGCACAATCACCGGATTGGTCATTTATTTCTGTTCTAAATTCCACTTTCTCCTCTAACCACTTCTCGCCCTATTTTTTTGTATTTCTAGTCGTTTCGAACGCTTCCGGGTATCGTTTGCTTTGTCAACCTAGTTGAATGGTTATCACATTGGACACCGAGATAAACATACACACATGACACTAGTTTTGTATGGAAAATTGGCTTTAGCCCGTAATTACAGCAGACCTGGAATTATCATTTCAAGCGCTACGTCACGTTAATCTGAAGCGCATTGTGGACGTTACGATTTCTTTTTGGTTCTAAAAAACCACAATTTGTTTCCAGGGGAATAATATTTACGTGCCGATATTTTCTAATTTTCAGAGTATCAACCCGGCCCGGCTCCCGGCACCCAAGCCTACTACCCCCCGCAGAAGAAGGACAAGGATTGCTCCATCATGTAGATAGCCAACCCTTCCCCCCCCTTCTCCCAGTTGTATAAGATTGTACAAGTCCCATTGCCCCCAAAAATGATGTGTAAATGCCCCACATTGCCCAACTCCCAAAAATGTCCTCCACTTATTTTCCTGGTGTTCACTGGTGATGTGTCGCTTTGCATAATGTTCTGTGCTGTTTTTTGATAGATTGCCTTCTGATAAACTTTTGCAACGCCCCATTGCAGGAGATGGAAAGCTAGGGTGGTGTTTTTTGCCATTGGATATTGATACAAAAATACCGAAAATACTCCTACAAGGCTTTTAGTGGTTATTCCTACGGCAGGATGCACCAGGATTTTGTAAATTGTAAGCAGGCCAGCACGTCGTTATACGCAGCGCCAAGTCTTCTCGAGGGCACGTCGATATTGGTGCGTTTTTGAAACTTTAGGAATTTAAAATACATTCCTCTACCTAATTAGACATTAATTTTGGCATTTAGTCATTCCAAGCGCGTGGCCGACGACGAACGCTAACACCGCATCCCTGGAACGCGCCAGTCCACGCCCCGGGCCCTGCTATCTACGATGAAGCCTACGCTCAAGTCCTGGAACTCGAAAGAGAAGCTCAGTCCAAGGTCGATGAAGCCAAAGCCCTAGACAATCCTGTAGATCAGGTATTTCAACACCTTTTATTGGTTTACGTACTTGCAGACCACCGCCGTCCAAACTGGGCAAGTCAAGAGGGTCGGCTTGGTTGCGACGAAACTAGGTATCCTTTGAAACGTGTTTTGTATATCGCTTTTTAGGAATGATCCCCCAGTGGACGAACACTGGCGACAGAATGCTTTGCACGCTGCTGCACGTGCAGGATAATCATGTGGTTAGTTGGTGTGTTTAGAAAAATGAATGTTTCTTAGATATCACTGACCTCACCGGAAGACTGGTATCGGCAATCGATCGTCGGGAAACGAAAGGCTTTTGGGGAGATTTGGGCCGATGTGGAAGGTTCGTGGAAGACAATAGGGCAAAATTATATCCGTTTTAGGTTACCGTTGGGGCTATCGATACGGATGCAAATGAATACCAGCGAATCTACCGACGACTATTCCAAGATGCTGGGGTTCCGGTGAAAAAGGAGCTTGCATGTAGGTTTCAAAAAGCTTATTCTTTTATTTTTTTATAGCTTTCCTCGTCTCCCCGGATGCGCTTCCGGCGCTTGGACAACGACTTGATGTTCGACACTTCAACGTTGGCCAATACATCACGGCCACCGGAAAAACGATCGACTGGGGCTTCAGGGAGCTATGCATCGATGGGGTTTTCGAGGACAGCCGGAGAAGGGGTAAGGATAGAAATATTTTTTGAGCTTTGGTTCAGGACAACCAAATCCCATCGTCGTGTCGGCTCGATTGGATCTGTGGGTGATGCGCGCGTTTGGCCTGGAAAACGGCTACCCGGTCATATGGGATACGAGTGGAGAATGGTGCCCGGGATTCAGGTATGTTTACTAGCGTAATTTCCGTTTTCAAATTTTTGAAAGGAAAATTAATAGGCTATTTTTTAGATTGTCCGCATGAATCTCGACAAACAAGTGATCTACGTCAAGGGCAACGTTCCTGGCGATGTCGGGGAGAAACTGCTGCTCAAGGATTGCTTGCAAGCGGAAAGGCATCCAAAGGTTGATCGATTTTTGGAAGCAATAACTTTATTTTTAGGAACTCTTCGTTCCCACCTGGAACTCTACCATTACCCCAACCACCGAAGAGGGCGAACCGATCAACAACCCGGTTTTCAAATACAATGAAGCCTTCATCCCAACCCTCTTCCGGTAAAATTTAGCATATTTTGCAAAACAACATCTTTTCAGTTTTGACTCGCCGAGCATCGTCTTCACCGAAGAGCACGGCAAGAAGGGCTCGGCCCGTGACAAGACCAAGGCCAAGATCGCCAAAGTCAAGAAATAATCCCTCTCTGCTGCCCCCATCATTATATTCCCGTATCTCTTTTCGCTTTATTAGTGTAACTAGTGCCTTGTTTTAGGATTTTTTTTTGTTGCGTTCCGTCCCGTTCTCTGTTGATAAAGATATCGAAAATCATATAATTTATCAGACGAAAACGATTGCGACGATTGCGATAATTTATTGCTTAGTGTAGACGCGAGTGGCCTTGACCGATCCGCTAACCATCTCAATGTGAAGCTCGTTGCCCTCGATCCATCGGGTGATTTCGGAGGGCTTATCACTGCTCTAAATATTGTTGCGGTTTTGCTTGTTTTGTTAGTTTCCGACTTTGATGGGCGTCTGCTTCTGGTGGATCTTGTGCCCATCAAAGGTGAAAACAGTCTTGAAGTGGCGGCCGTCAGCCGTCTCCTCCTCGAGCTCCTTATCGATGGTGAAGGTGATCTCATAGTTCTTCAGGGTGGACTCTTGGCGGCAGGTAAGAGTTTGGCCCTGGAATCGGTTAGTTGAGTGCTATAATCCTAGTAATTCAGGTTTAATGATTGCCTAGATGGGACAGCTATTTGCAATTTAATTAGTTTCAGGCCACTTACATCGACGGTAATATGGAGGGTGACTTTGAGGTTAGCGGCAGCCTTGCGGGTAATGAGACCGACTCCGACTTCCTAAATTCAGGGGTTTCTACCATTTTGTAGCTGACCTTCATGTACTCCTCGAAGTTCTCCTGGTGGGACTGGACCCAGGTGCCGGCGAAGTCGTTGAGGGACATTATTAGCTAGAAAATAGAAAAGAATGGTAGTCGTTGAAGAGAAATAGTGGGAGGATTAAGGGGCTATTAAAAGAAACAATTTTTGGGCCAGTTTGAGTTAGTAAATTCAGCGAAACGAGGGCATAAAGCTTGTCATAATGTCAGCTTAATGGAAATACTTTTTGCAACACCTTCCCGAAGCCCCCGTAGTACTCGAGAAATGAGGGTTTGCCGGTTTTTACGACGTGTCAGCGCACCCCGGCCGTTTTCCTATAAATACGATAGCTTATCAGGCCGCAGGGGGTAGTTGACAGTTTCTCGGGCGGTCAGAGAAGCCCTTATTTCGCCAGCCGATTTCCAGGAGAACGGAAAGCGCCGGGCAAACAAGGGATGAAACAACAATCTCGGTCGCGTGGACTTTGTACGCCCCAAGAATATGGCGTTCAGAATACAAAATCGGGGAATTTGATTTGTAGTTGTGATGATGCAAGCGGAGGATGACTGGAGGATTATGACCACTACGGGGCTACAATCTCTGCTAATTTGCTTTTTAAAGGAAGCTTCACAGAGAGTTGGTCGGGCAAGTTTGTGGAGGAACTTCAGAAGAAAATAGAATTTGTACAGTTGGTAGCAGCGGATCGCCTAGTAATTGCGTAAAAGCCTTGAATTTTTAAAAAAGGGTTAACTTTAGTTTATTGCCCGAATTTTAAGAAGTATTAGAGCTTTTATAGCAGCTAGATACAAACTACCATAGGATTACTTAATTTGATTATTTTAGGAGGGGTTTGAAAGGTCCTAGCAGCTATTACGGCACCGATGCGTGAATGCTTGGTTGAACAAAATGACCGTAAAATGTATTTGAAATGACGGCCTGTCTTCGCCGCTCGACTGCTGATATTATTCTCCGCCTCCCTGTTTGTCCGCTTGTTATTCTGCGCGGTGATTCATAATTTTTTTTTTCAGGCAAGCCCACCCTGCCGCCGGCCCTTCTTACTCACGGCCCCCTCTACAACCGAGGGCCATGAACCGAGTGCCCGCGACGAATTTTCAACATCTAAAGGACGAGCCCGAGTTGCTGCGCCGCTTTCGGGTAGCGATTTAGTAGCGGGATTTTAAAAATAACTGCTTTAGGAGGATCTTGGCCGTGACAAGCATAACCCATTTCTACAAATGTTGGCTGTTAGCGCCATCACGCGTCCGGTTTGTAGTGAAAACTTCAGATAAATGGGAATGTTTTTCTAGTTCGGATCGCCAACTCTTCAAAAACTCGCCGCGCGACTTGTTCTAGCAACTGTTGGACGATTGGACGACGGTTACCTATCTAATCCGGCGGTGCACGCTTGCCAAGTGGAGACTGCTTCTGAAGAGGAATTTCTAAAATGGCTCACCGAGTTTCTCGGTGGAAGGTGAGGTGATGACGCTAAATTATTTTTTGAATTTAGGTTGCCTTTCAAAACCTCGTTCGACGACTATTCATTGCTGACGTTGACAGTGTGCATTCAACGGGCTGCAAAATCGAAGAAGGTCCCGAGGACTTCGGTGTTGAGCCTTCTTTTCAAGGTATAGAAAAGTCATGTAAATATGTTGATCGTCAAATTTAGACAATAAGCATAGCGCGGAGTGCGCTCCGAAGATTTGACGCATCTTTACCCGAGGGCTGCCTGAAGGCGTTGGTCTGTAGCGATGAGGAAAAGCGAGAAGTGGGTTGAATAAAAAATTTAAGCTAAAATTTCTTCAGTTATTTTGCGAGCTTTTCACCGAGCTACCCCCAAGAACTGTAGCAAAATATTACTTGTTGGCTCAACTGCTTCCGTGCATCAAGGAGGAGCAGGTTTCCATTTCCACCATTTCAAATGATTTTTTAAAGTTCGTCGCAATAGCTGACGATTTGGAAAAAGAGCTGCTGTTTTGTGCGGAGGATCAGGTAATAAATTATTTCCTGAAAATATATAAGATTTCGTCTAGATGATTTGCAGCGCTTCTTCATGTCTAATCTCGGCCTTGACTGCTGAGCGCCTGGCGTTTGTAGGCTGCATAATTTGCCGATTTTTGATGCAAAACTCTACGTAGGGATTGAGAGCTAAAAAAATAATTGCGTAATTAAGTGCCGTTCGTACGAATGTCCTACGGTGCTGGGTGGCCCGGCTGGGAAATCAGAAAAACGGGTTGGAGCTGTTCAGGAAGATTATCGGGTACGGGGAGTCGATCTTGGGCGACGAGGCGAGGAAGATTGGTAGGGTTTAATTGGAAAATCTCTCTTTTTCATTCCTAGCCAGCTTTTATTACATTTATCAAATGAAGCAAATTCAATTATTTCTAGCCGAGCTCTGGCCTCCTTCAACCGCAGATGAGTACGAGAATTTGAGCTGCATCTCGGCCGATTGGGCCTGGCGCGAAGCAGAAGCGCCAACGACGACGAGAGACCGAGCGATGACTGTAGGTTCTTTTTTAATTGTAGTAAAACCTGAATTTTAGGCAATGCTAGCGACAGCTCATGTCGCTCTTCAGGAGCGGCTAAAAACGAGGAATAAAGTCTGGGATCCATTGTTGAAAGTTGAGGTGAGATAGGTTAGGGAAAAAGGGTATAACTGTTTTTTAGACCCTAAAACAGTCTCTGGTTTGGCCGCTAGATTCGGTCAGGGCGCTCGGCTTTTCCCTGCTCGTTGCTAATGACCGGCGCTGCAACATGTTTGAAGGTAAAAGACTCAGACTTAAAGAAATTTGAACTCTAGGCTCATTGGATCAGCCAACGGCCACGCTAGACTTTATCCACGAAAATCTGACGACCCAGAATTCGGCGCTGGAAGACGCGATTCGAGCTCAAATTAAAAAGCTGGGCCTCGATTTGTCGATTCCGGACGAGGAGGGGTGGAAGGAGTCGAAAATTAGTGGTACTTTCAAGATTGCCAATCAGCAGGAGCTTGATAAGGTTTTCGAGGAGGCTGAAAAGCTTTTTGAGTAAGTAAAGATTAAAAAACCCTAAATATTCGGTTCCAGCAAGTCCGGCTCATGTTCCGAGGAGCATTGCCCCCAATTCTCGGAGCTGGCCACGAATTTGCAGCAGCACGGGCTGACGGTGGATTCGTTTTCGAAGGAAGTACAGGTGTGAATAATTTTTAAAGTGTTAAAATATATTTTTCCAGACTCGATTCAAGTCCGCCGCTTCCGCGATGTCGGCCAACGAGGCTTTGGGAACCTCCAGGAACATAGAGCGCTTATGGTAATAAAAACTGGCTGTTCTTAAGGTCTTAAATTCCAGGCAAGCCGTGCTGCGGACTCGCGAAAAGTCGATTGTCGATCATGGCACCGAATTGTTTGCCTCACTCTTTCTAAAAGACCGTCGCGTGATTGAGCCGATTTTTCTGAAGGTAAGGTCAAAACTCCAGCAAAAGACTTGCTTTTGCTAGACCATCAAGCTTGTGGTATCGCCTACTTCATCTACGAGAACTCTGGCCTTGTCGAAAAGTCTGTGGGCGTGCTGCCAAGTCTCAGTCTACAATTTTGTGAAGCTTTGGGACCAATTTGAGGTATTTAGCTTTTTAGGTTGTTTATTCGAAGTTTTTAGGCAATTTTACGCGACTGCTTCACCTACAACCCCGTCATTTCTGCACGAGTTTTAAAAATAACAAAGTACTTCATGTCACGCGAGCTTTGCCGTAAGTTTATTACAGATTACTAGAATTTAACTTATTTTAGCATGGTCAAAAGATCGACCTGCTCTTGTCTTTTTGTTCAAGACCTGCCTGGCCGTTGTCGGGAAGGCGGAGGATTTTCTGACAAGAAGCGCGGCGCGAATTTTGTTTGGTACGGTTAAATCTGATATTTATTCAAATTTTTTAAAGGTTTTGTTGCAAATCTGATCTGGGACCGCCGGGAGACTTGTTTCTACTACGAATTGCTAGTGGACGATTGGAAAGATGTGGTGAAAATGGCACTGGAGTGCTTTTCCAGCGAAGAGGTAGTAAATTTAGATTTTTCAGAAAGGTGGGTAAATTTTAGCCTTTCTCTACCGAATATCGGCTTCTCGTGTTGTCTTTTCTATGCAAGTATCGGCTCGGAACTCGATCTTGCTACGGGAAAACGGAATTAAGGTATGTTTTTGAAATTTATGATTACTTTTTAGGATTTGCGAAAAGCTGTCCGAACTCTTATTGGCCGCCTTGCCCAAGGCTGAAGATATTCGGGAATCTCGCCTTATTTTGGACTGTGTCGCGGCTTTGATCCCATATTCTGAGGTAGGATTTGAACGTGAATATCGATTTAATATTTAGGTTCACAACCTGCAAACAAAGCTAAACGTCGCTTACCAAAAGAAGAGGGTTTTACGAGCGTCAGATACGCCTTCTTTACTCCTCAATGATTCGTTGACACGGTGGATAATTGATAAAACTTTTATAAAAATAAGGTTTTAGGCTGTGGAGCCCAAGCCACGACTCGAAATCGCCATTCGAGCGCGAGCAGCGGATTCCGACCGATATTCTCCAGAGCCCCTACATTCAAGTGGTGCTCGAATTTCGCAAGCTTTTAAAAGATAGTGACCAGGAAAAGGTAAGAGTATAAAACATTAACAAAAAAATTCTATTATTTTTTCAGATAAAAAATCACCTTGCCGGCACGAAAGCCGAAGCCGAGAAGTCCGAGCTTCACCAGAACGCCTACAACTATTGCCGACGATTGTACGTGAATAGAACATTGCTATAATGCTTTTGTGAATTTTACTTTTTCCTTTGATCTCATTTCTTTATTCTAGATTTTAGGTTTTTAGCTGCTCAATTTTACCGTTTTTCTTGTTGATCCGTTAACGTTGTCTGTTACTTTGTTTTGTGTAAAGATCAATAAAAAGGTTGACAATTTGAAAGACGTTATAAACTGTATTTGCGGTGGCGGTATAAATTATAATAAGTTAAGGAATTAGCAAGGTGGCTAGTGGTTGATGACATCGGGGGCCGGATTTTGGGAAGCTATCGTAGTCGTCAATAGGGGGTCCTCGTCGGCGGGGACGTCAATTTTGTCTAATTCTTCTTTCAGGCGAACGATCACCTAGAATTGATATTTTTTGACTTGTTGTTCTCTGGGTTCAAAATGTTGTCACGTTAATAGACGGTAATACGCACCTGCGGCGAAATCTTCTGGATAGCGGGGCCAACTATGCCCGCAATCCTACTCCAAGCGTCCCCATCCTGTTTCGTCGTCTTCTCTTCAATCGCCGACACGGCCGCATTGAAGTACCGGCTTGCCTGAACCAAACCCTTAAAAAGCAAAAAGTCTGGGCCGAACCGGGATTCGAACCCGGGACCTCTCGCACCCGAAGCGAGAATCATACCCCTAGACCATCCGGCCACTGGGGACGGGGCGGCTGGGGAGAGGCTATGTGGGGAGGCGGGGCTTGAGTGGGCGCCGCTGGGCTTGCTGTGCCCATCGCGAGAAAAGGTGAGTCAACAAGAAAAGGGAACGCTGAGGGACCCGGAAAAGGCTATTTTTCGTAAAGAAAAAACTTGAAAATAGAGGATTAAATTCCAGCGTATTTTCTCTATTTTTCTAAGGATTTCGAAGGTAATTTAAGGTCAGACGAAATTCGAAATTCCGACGTTCAAAAGTATGTATGAATCTTTTATAGATTTTCTAAATATTTCCTCCCTTGTAAAGGCCCATTTTTTCCGAAATAAAAATAATGAAAATGGTGCGAGAGTTTGAGACATAAAATTAATGTTTTTCTTGATGTTTAACATGAAGTGAAGGCTAGAGCAAAATTAATGGCGAAAACTGGAGGGTGATTTTTGAGTTTTGTATTGATTTTTTAGGAATATTTTTAACACTTAAGCCTAACATACCTTATGACTCAAATCCTCCAGATCAATCGTGGGGAGCGTAGAATGGGCGTCAGCTGGCTTGCCAGAATCCGACTCCTCGGCCAGCTCGTCGTTTAGGCGTACGATGCTTGGCGAGGGTTGCGTGACCTAGAGGTTTTATGAGAATTTAAATAGCTTTTTAATAGTTTAAACCTGTGCTTTTTGTTACCTTTTTAATCGGGGAAACCGTCGTCTCCGGGTCGAGCCAATTTATCTGAATCTTGAAGGGAATGGGGGTGGTGCCGAGCCCGGATCCGGCGGCTGGGTAAGCATTATTTGCAGGGGCCGAATCTTTGGTTTGGGGCTAAAATAGAACTCGATAACTATAAAAATTAAGGTGCTAAACCTTGAAAACGAATAGCGGGTTGGCGGTTGTTTGATTTTGCTTGATTTGATGGTACCAGGCGGGGACTTTGAAGTCTTTTAGGCCTTCCTGAAAGTGAGAGCATGAAAACTGGCCAGTTTAAGCAATAAAAATAAGTTATAAGTAATTTAAAGAGCTTAGATAAGAAGTTAGGCTAGATAAAAACATACTGGAAAATCAAAAATGGATTTTTGAGCTTTATTAATGACTTACCGACGCTGCTGTCGTCAATTTAGGGGCGGACCATTGGAAAAGTTTAGGCTTTGCAGTGACGGCGGTTGTTACTGGCTAAATTTCCAGTTTTTGAGATTATTTTCGAAAAACCTGCGGGATCAACGTCGGCAAAGGGGTGTTCCTCTGTACGAGCGAATTTTTCGACACCGGCTGATCCATGTAAAGTGCGTTTGGGATGGGCCGGGCGCCAATAACCATTTTCTGGTTGAACCCCGGGCTTCTCGTAGTGCCGAAATCACTAAAATATCTCTTAAATCTAGCTTTTATTAACTTACTTGAACCTGCCCTTGGTGATGACGACGGGAGGGGCAAATTGGGGTAGCTGGATGGAGGCCGGGGTGGGACGCTTGATAAAAACGGTTCGGATGCGGGCCTGCCGACGGATGGCCCGATGCGTCGTGGTTGGGATCTGGGAAGAAATTGCGGGAAAATGGGCCCAGGATCGAACCCGAGCGGTGGAAGGATAGTTTTCCGGTTCCGTACTACGAGAAATTACCAAACTTTAGTTTTAGAAAATTGATAGTGCTAATTTTGCATTAAAACGGCGTATGGTTTTTAAAGGCAAATTTAATGCTTGTGGCGTGTTATGATATGGATTTTATGGTTGTAACAAATTTAAAACATCAGGAACTATTCTACCCCAATCCCTTACAATAACCCCAAAAAGCAAAAAATTCTTCCGTTGCCGGGAATCGAACCCGGGCCCTATGGGTGAGAGCCATAAATCCTAACCACTAGACCACAACGGAGGATGGGAGTGGGGTGAGTTGACGGGGTTATCAAGGTATCGAGGCCCTGCTGCGGACCCCGAAAGAAGGATTGACAGCCCAAAACTGTCAAATCTTTCACTGATCCTCACCTTTTTCATGTTCTCGCGTATCTTTTCTTCAAACGAGTTCTCAGCAGGGGTTTTTGAGGGTGAAGCAAGAGGCTCGGAGGGTAACCCCTTCTTTTTCAGGTCCGACATGGTGTTTTTGAGGGAATATCGACATTGGACGGGGTATTCCGTGTTGAGCAGGACCTAAAAAAATTTTTTTAACGGCAAACAATTTCAAAAGCTCGAAAATCGCTATTAATTTTGTTTTTTTTCGACGTATCATCAGCTATGTAACCGCTTCAGTCTTATGTTAGATTAGCTTAGAATTTAAATTTACAGTTTAAAATCACCTGCTGCATTTGCGAATAAAATTGGGCAGCCTCGATTCCGCACTGACTCTCCAGCCGCAATACCGTACACACGCTCACGTCGGATGCGTCAACTTTTGACAGACATCTCGTGTCGCTGGGGTGGCATTTTGTGCTGGAAACATAGAAAAACGTTGGTTTTATAAATGAACAGTAAGATACAGTAGATCAGGACCAAAAACCAAAAATAAAGTGCTATGAGATTTTTGGTAGATGCAAGCCAACTGACCCCTTTAAGACTGCGAAAACTTACCGACAACTAGCCAATTTCTTTGCCATAAGCCCTGTCTTTTCGCATAAACCATCCATCGGTTTATTCACGACCTCGTGAATGCATGGGATTCGGCGGAGGAAGATTTTCTGGCGTTGAAGTGAGAATGGGGCACAGAGATAACTGAAAAAATGGAACGTTATTTCTAATTTTCCTTAATTTACAAGGGTAGCAAGCAAAGATTCATGTGGAATAGTTTCTGATCTCCTATCTATCTGCTAAAGAATCTCTGCTAGATTGCCCCGTAAAAGGCAACAGCTGTGGAAAGACGACAAGAAAGTGAATCGATACCTATACATTTGCTTCCCCTTTTCCAGCGCATTTCGCTGCGCCCTGGTTCCGCAAAGCGCCAATCGCTGCTCGAAACAGGGAATAGCATTTTGATAGGCTCTAAAAAAATAATTTTTCCAATGCGATGATACGGATTATTATTTTTTTAAACGAAGCCATTACCGGCATGTTTTGAGCAACATCGCCTCACTGGTAATGTTCAAAATTACGCTCATCACATTTGAATCAAAATGGGCACGTTGGGACAGGACCTGAAAACGGTAATTTTAGTAAATTTCATGGTAAAAATACGTTTAGACAATTTAGGGATTACCTGTGACACGCAAGTCATATATTCCGCCGGCATACATCCTAACGTTGTTGTCACTGAAAACGCGGAATAGAAGCGGAAATGAGTCTTACCCAAGGTTACGGTAGCGAGCAGTATCCGCATTTGCGCTCGTGGCACCCTGAAAAAGCATTTACCCGCTAGAAAACCCTAAAGCAGGAAGGAAATTTGAAGTTAAATAACATATCCCTAAAAACTGAATAGAAAGACAAATTTTTAGCGTAATCATAGTAAAAATCGAATTTTCAGGGGTTTCCTAAAGTAAGATTAAAAGCATTCTGAATGTCAACATTGACGATTCACAAAAATCCCTTTCGTAGGTGTAAAAATCCAATTTTCCAGCCTTGTATTAGCTCTAAATGATTTATTATTACAATGTCGATCATTTTAAAAGGAAGGACAAGCTACGGAAAAATAGCTTTCGTAGTAGTCGTAAAAATCGTACTTCACGGACGGTCTTTACGACGTCTTAAAAGAGTCTGCAGTCCAAAACCCCGGGTTTTAAAGGGACTGGCAACCTTCGGAGCGCCCAAAGATCGTCTATACCCTGGGAAACTGCGACGGAGGCCGGTATATTCGGTATCTCTGGGGGTGGAATGTTGGGGGCACGGGTATGTGGGGATGTGTCCCCGCGTCAAAAGTGTCAACCCGGATACCCTGACCGCCCCATGCCAACATCATCGTCAGCACATCATCAAGCATCGTGTGTGTATGATCAGGCGACAAAAAACTATCGTAAGCGATTGCCACATATAAAAATTAAAATTGTTCACGATCTTGCCAGATCAGAGCCTCAAAAGGTACAGTATGACCGTAGCCTTAGAATCGACCGGTCTCGTCGACTAGATCTCGACAGCTACGAGACACGCCAAACGACGGTGAAAAACCATGATGGTGTTGCATTTTGACCTAACTGCACTTTTTTTGGGTGTCAGTGTTAGTTATGAAATAGCTAATAAAATTGCCTAACTTAAATTTCTATTGGTAAAGGCAGATCGATTTTGGGATTTCCCAATAATACCTAGTAGACCTGGCAGTCTGCCAGTTTCTAGCCCCGTGAAAAACCAGAAAAAGCCCAAAATTACCCGTTCCGTTGAAGCATACAGGGCGATAAAAACCTTTCAAAATCGTGGAAAAACATCGAAAAAACGACCATACCATAATGAAACACTACGGGACAATACGGTGTGTTGCGATTCACACGTCAATAGGTGTGTATTGGCTATATTCTGGCCCGTCTCCTCCTCCTCCTGCTCCTCCCAGCCAGAACACTGGAGGCGCGATATTTGCGGGCGGGAAGACGATATCCTTCCAGCGTGCCCTCAGGGGCTCGTCCACCCCCACCCTCCGTGTCTCCAGCCAAACACAGTAAGTGAAGAATGACAAACACGGCCATTTCTACCTAGTAGCGGCCAGCCGGAAGGCGTCCATTGGACCAAGTGGAATGCTTGGGAATTTTGGGGTTATGAGGGTCAGATTTGCAATGGTCTTGAGCGGGAGAAGCCTCGAGGAAGCTAGGTTTAAACTTCAGCTTAAGCTTAGGCTTAAGCTTAGGCTTAGGTTCAGGATTAGGCTTAGGCTTAGGGTTATTTGGCACTTTTTAAACGACCTTTTTGTAGTGACTTTCTGATATATTTTATAACGCATTATTTGCGAAACCGTATCCTAAACGTCTAAAAGAAATTGCTCTTAATTTGTAGTTTCAGTATCAATTTAATATCGTAAGCCTTTTATCAATACCACCGGGAAATCATCATCAAAAAAATGGAAAAAAAATAAGAAAACCACCATGAGATCACAATATTTGGCACTTCAGCAGTCAGAAAGCACCCTATCTGGGGAAAACATCAAAAATGAATGCAATTTAATAAATTAAATATAGAAAAACTTAGGGCAATATTATGGCATTTTAAAGGGTGAGTGAAGCGTCGTTGGCACAGGGACGGAGAAAAATACACACCAGTTGGCAACGTTTTTTGCTTTCGCGAGGGAAAACGGTAATTTTTTGGAGGACCCGTACTCCGGAAAGGATTCATAAAAATGAAAACAAGTTGGAAAATCGAAATAGAGAAAATTGTGTAGTTTATTTTTTGCCGCCTCCACAGACGAGAATGTTGCGGAAAGCGTTGCGGAATCGCTGGTCGAACACCGTGTAGATGAGCGGGTTTAGCGAGGAGTTCACGCTGAAAAATCGATTAAAAATGGTTAAGGCACAATTAGGATTCACACAAATAGCTTATTTGCCTTCCTAATCCCTTTAATAACGACTTTGACAACTTGAGGCCGGTGTCCCGATTAGAACGAACACCCCGCCTTGAATGGCAGCTGTCAAGTCCTGGCACTGGGTCTTAAAACCCCGTTCCCGCCTCCCTCTCCCATCCTCCGTTGTGGTCTAGTGGTTAGGATTTATGGCTCTCACCCATAAGGCCGGGGTTCGATTCCCCGCAACGGAAGAATTTTTGCTCTTTGGGGATATCGTAGGGGAAGGGACTAGAATAGTTTTTGCGTATTTTAAAGGAGCTAATAAGGCTAAATATAACGGCAAAGTTGCGAAAAACGCTAATTGGACTTGAGAAATGCTTTTAAATGGTTTTTAGGAGATCTGGCATTTAAGGAAAGTTAGATAATGCAATTTTTCGTGCTTGTTCTTTTCATAAGTCGATTTTTTCACCCGCTTAGCCCTTTAACTAGCCCATATACGGACCATATTTAGAAAAACTCACTATCCCAGCCATGTCGTGAAGAACATAGCGGCCCCGGGAATACACCCGCTCCCATCCTCATTGCAGATCGAGCATAGAGAGTTGATGAGGTGCAGGATGAAGAAGGGCAGCCAACAGAACAGGAACACAGCTAGAAAATAGCATTTTTAGAGTCTAGGATCAAATTTGATACCTAGCACCACCGCCAGGGTTACGGTTGCTTTTTGCTCGCGCTTCATCTGCTTTGTCGCTTTTTTAACGAGATGCCGTGAGGGGCGTGCTTTCCAGCCGGCCGTGACCCTAAAAAACTTTTTATTTTTTTTGCTAAAAGGACACCCATTTTAAACTTCACCAGTTTTCGGCGTAAAAAATCCAAAACGCACCGTTTCCACAGCTCATTCTTATAATTCCGCACATTATCGCCGAACGTCAATTCAACCGCGGTTTTCTTTGTGGAAACTGAACATTCAGACAAGGGTCCGCTTGTTCCGTTGCTCATCGGCTTGTCGGCGGGGAGATGGATCTAAAGACATCGTTTTAACGATGCAGCTTAAAACTATGGCAAGCCAGCCAAGCTAAGCCTGCTAAGCGAAGCCAAGGAAGCTAAGTCTCACCCGGGGATGAAGCCGATTTGTGCCCCCATTCTCAATGGCATCCTGTGTGGTGGAAGTACCCGCATTCACCGTCACGACATCTCCATTTCTCAGCATCGGAGATCGCTGCTCACGCATCGAGCCACCGTGAGGACGATCGGTCTAAAAAGGCTTGAAGTCCGTTGCCGTGAACCATCAGGTTTAATACCTGAATTTTTATGAAGGCTTATATGCGAGCTAAAACTTTTATCAGAGGAGACATAGGCTTTCCAATCCCTTTAAATCACTCAGAAACCATTCTAATAGCGCTTTGCAGTCCTGTCCCAAAAAAGCAAAAAAATCTTCCGTTGCCGGGAATCGAACCCGGGCCTTATGGGTGAGAGCCATAAATCCTAACCACTAGACCACAACGGAGGATGAATCAAGGGCCCCGAAACTTGGTTATGAATGCCCAGAGCTATGACAGGTGTCATTCTAGACCACGCTAATCAGCCCGCGATTCCGGGGCACGCTTATCTAGAGAACTGCGAAAAAGGTAAGGACAAGTACAAATTTTCGATTTCCAAGCACTCACATCTCTCCGCGACCGTCGTATCCGCTTCTTGTTCACCTGAAGGGCGTCATCATGGCTGGATGAAGTTTTCCGGCTGTGATTTCCGCTGTCGATGAATGGGAAAAGCTCGCCGAGCTCTTCGCCAAAGGATCTGAAGCTATAACTTGACAAAAGCAACTTGATCTCCAGCTTTTTATCATCATCATCATCTCTCTCTCTCTCTCTCTCTCTCTCTCTCTCTCGCTCTCTCTATCGCTCTGCTTCTCTCCCCACAGCAAAAACGTTTCCACCATCAAACACACCTCAACGTCAACGCGGCACTCGACTCGTACCTTAAATGCATCTCTTCCAGATTTTCCTGCAGCTTTTGGAGCTCCTCCTTCGTGGGGGAGGTCTTGAAGGGGCCAGAGGGAGATGCTAGACATTAAGTTACAAATTTCACACTACAAAACTATACTTTTCACGCATGACTTTAATTCCGGAGCCGAGAGTTTCCGGAGGTTTATACTGGTCACTTCCGGCCGGACGAGGCTTTGCGCTTCGGGGGTGGGTAACTAAAATTTGATTGTATTTTGGACTATGAATAAAAATCGCATTTCGGAATCCCTTTAAAATACGGAAAATCAAGCTGTTGAACTCCTTGAAAAGCTTTGAAGAGCCTTGAAAAACACGCGTATTTGAGTGAAATTTACCGAATTTCTTGGTTGTTCGCGCCGTTTTGCTAAAATCTGACCAAACTACCCTACCCGTATCGAAACATGTGATTCTGGTGATGGCAGTGGCACGTCTAAATCTTCTGGAGTAGACGGACTCGTCAACGACCCCTCATCACTCGAATCGGAGTTTGTGGGGTAGGAGGATGTCTGCAAAAATTCAATTCAGCGATTAACCGCCCTAAATTGAGGTAATATGCTCATAATGCAAATAAATGCATATAATACCTAAGCACTAAAGCGGTGTGCTTCAAGAAACTCAAAGAATTTGATTTTTAAGGGATTTGGGCATTTTTCACTACATTTTTTGATGTTATTCATTTTTATCGCAAATTTTTCTAAGGATTGCAGCGCAACTTTTCTTCCCCTTTACAAGACAATTTTTCGTCTCCGCCAACATCCGGTTGCTCTCACAAAAAATGCCAATCAAAATCGAATTCCCCGGGCGAGTCTGTTTGGGGGCGCGTGGGCCGCAAAAATTCGCTAATCAAATCCGAATCGCAGCTGGCCTCGTGTATATTGTATGTGTGTTTCCGGGGCCCGCAGCAACTCCACGATTTTGGCATTTCACGTATTTGTGAATGGAAAGAGAGAGAACGCGTGGCTAGGACTCTAGCGTAGCTTGGAGTTCTAGAAAAAGAGAGAGAGAAAGAAAAACCGGTATTTCGGAGTTTCCAGAAACCGTTGGTTAACAACAATAAAGATGAAGAAGTATTACTTTACTCCCACTAAATCAAATTAAATTCATATAATTACCTGAAAACTAATCTCCAGCAAAATCTGGTCGGCTTTTTGCTTGAAATGGGTGCCAAGTTGCCGAGTAAACCGTGCCCCGCTCAGCAGCGCGTTCGAGATCTTGTCGGTGTCGGCCTGGAATTGGATAGTACCAAAATTAAGATATGGTATTCAGTATTATTCCTTCACAGAATTTGTTTAGTAACGTACCTTAACGGCCTGACGCAACGACCGAGCCCGCTCGCGCTGCCGTAATCTTCGGAAGATGATCGTGTAGAGGACTAGAAGGAAATTCTCGTAATTTTAACCAATCAAGGGGATCAAAAAGGATGTTTTCAGGATTGGTGCCGAGAAATACTGTACTATAATGTCAATTTAATGACGTTAACAGCTAGAAAACCCACCAATCATCGCCAGACAGGGCATAAAAAATGAGAAGAGTGACGAGATCATGTTGAAGTACGGGTTGCCGAGCTCGCAGATCTGAAAAAAGTGGATTGTATTTTACATACAACCTAAAGTAAAGTATCGTAGTTTGATGGTATTGGTTTCGAGGTAATTTTAAAGTATCCGCTTTTCCAGTTTGAATCAGACATTCATTTTTGCAACTCTTTGAACTTCGACTGAATTTTGGAGCTACCCTAGGCTTTCTGGCCACCGTAGGTCATTTTATTAAATTTATAAGCACTAAAACCTATTTATTGATGGATAGCTAGGGAATTTTGCAGATTTAGCACTTTGAGGACCGCCGATCCATAGCACAAATCGGAATCCGGATTGCTTTTTAGGTTTCGACCGGGTTACGGTATCGCGGCAAATTTTCGTAAATGGATTTTTTTGGATTTTCCCTAACCTAGACGGGATTGGTTTACGGTACCTCGCCCAACTTCCCCCTGGACCATAAATATCCTTCCGCCCTGCAGCCCACGTGACCAATTCAAGATCGGATTGTCTATGGGCCTAGCCCAAAAGAAAAGAGTGGCTGCGGAAAGGAGAGGGAATTAGTACGGGTCTCCCCAGGATGCTCACTTCCTCATCGTCTTTTGTGCCCTCAACAGGCATTTCCTCAGAGCGACCCCCCTCCCCCCCAAAACTGGTCTAATTGAATCTACGTCCAGCCCTGGGGGGCAGCTCAATCCCGAAGCTGCCCCCAATTCCGGGACAATCCGCTCGGTCCGTTTCGACCCTAAGAACGGAATTGTCGATAGGAATCTAGTGTACGTGTAGCGGCCCTGGCGAGTGTGATTATTGTCAAAAGGACGAAAGTTGAATACTTGAAACACTTTTTAAGGGACCGGAAAGCAGCTTGGTTATGGCTTTTAGTGTTTTGGCCTAGGGTTTGGAAAGTCGGGAGCCGTCAGTTTTGGGTTTGTAATTTTGGAAAAAGAAGGAAGGATTCAAAGTATCTGTTAAACACACTTTCAACCGACCGACCGGCCGATCGGCGCTGCATGGTCATCAATTTTATTGGCTTTAAACAGACGGTAAAGTCAGTGCACTATAGAACCTGTTTTGACGGCCGGCGTACCCGGGGGAGGAGGAGTTTTTATAATTTTGAACGCATTTGCATATTTTTTTTGTAATTTCTATCTTACTGTACCTAAAAACAACAGAATCTTGACAATTTGAAGTTTTTTAGGGCAAGCTCCCATTAATCTACCCTCCCACCCAATCCATTTAAGTGGTTTTTTCAATTCAAGTTTTTCTTCTCAACTTTGAACCCTGTCCATTTTTTCCGCGGGTCAATATTTGCCCAGCCCATCACAAGTCCACGCGATTCTAATAACGACGACGTGAGCACGTCCACTTTGGATAAATATTCTACGCGAGTAGCTGCACATAACACACAGCCATGTGAGACGAAACGTTGACGCGTTATAGTTCTAATTTAGGAGCGCGGGGTCACGAGGTTTCTCTCCTCTCTCTCTCTCTCTCTCTCTCTCTCTCTCTCTCTCTCTCTCTCTCTCTATCTATCTCCTTCGTTCTTTCCTCGTCCAGTCATAATTATTCAGTATTATTCTATACTTACGTTGCCAACATTAACCTAATTAGTTTCCTCCTATTTTCCACCTGAAAGTCCCTTATAGATTTTTGCCCAAAGAGTTTGGACCTGGGTTTTCGAACTCTGGCTCTTCGTCTACCCCCCTCCTCCGCCCGCCATCGGCTAAACCCTTTGATGGATGGGGCGGAAGTTGTTCGAATTCCCAAGCAAAAAACGCAGCCGCACAAAAACTATGGACAATGGGTGATGTCTGGGTGGGGTGACAAAGTAGCAGAAAAAAAGAAAGTAAAAATTTTTCAAAGAGTCTACGTTGCCCAAACTATTTTTTTTGGAGTGTCAGTGTGTCAGGAAAATCTTTGATAGCCTGTGCTAGCTAGGCTTGTCTCTAAAACTCCCATTAATGCGCTTTAGATCTCTTTAACCGGACTAAGAAGTCGAGCACTTAATAAATAAACTTTCAGTGAAATAAGTGTCTCTGCTAGATTGCCATCGACTATCCAAATCCCGCTATTAATGGGCGATCTGGGTTCATCAGCCCACACGAAAATCCTCAAGAAACCGGATTCAAAAAGGTTCCGGGGAGAAATTTCCTAAAAACCCCGCTGGAATGCCTTGTAATTTGCATAAAAAATCACGAGCTTGTCCTCAAGAAACTTTGCTATTTTGACTGCCCGACGCGATAACTTGCGTGTTGCCGCCTATTAATGCGACAGTAATATCTCGATCTTTCAGTTTGTCACAAAATATGAACTCTTGTCTGAACTTCTCCAAGTCCAAGTGCACCCATCCCCTGCCCCAAAAATTCCTTTTCTTCCAGAGCCAGTTGAAAAATTTCTACTGGAAAAAGAATCCGGATCCCCAGGGGGGTTCGAGCCCTCGCTAGTCAGCGTCCCCCACCCGTTTCACCCAAAAATGCATGAGCGGCACGCCGGGGGGGATCTCGGCGGGACCCTATAGTGTTTGGCGGGTAACACGTGGAATGGGTTTTGAATGGAAATGGAGACGCCGCGAATTGTCTGCCTTGACCTCCTACACAAACAAACAATAGGAAAAGCCGAGACTGGATCAACTGGAAAATCCGAGGCGGTGCATAGGTTATTTCCGGAATTTTTAAGGTCTTCCACATACTTTTCAAGGTCAACGAAGAGAAGCGTACTTTGCTGTAGGAAGGAAATTTTGCTTCTTAAGATTTTTGCGGTGGACTACCTCCCCAAAAATTGCTCCGAAAGTTAAAAAGGCCAGGGTTACGGTAACTGGTAGAATTTTCAGATGAACAGGACTTCGCCCAGAAAATCAGTATGGGAAAGACCTAGGCTTATTCTTGGCTTGGGCTTAAGAGGCAAAAACCGGAAACCGAGAATCCGGAAACATGCATTAATAGGTTTTTCGACACTATTGGCTAATATTTTTCCCTAGAAAATAATTAACCGATTTTTATGGATTTCCCAATATGCAAATTCCATGCCATCAAATCTCATCTCTTCAAAATGCGGAAAAATGGCTGTTTTTTTGGCCCTTTCCACCGGCTTCCTGCTACCCGCTAGAGATTCTCTAGAGACTTGGCCCGGGCTGCGCAAGTGAACAAATGACGATGTGGCCCTCCACAGGGGGCCCAGAGAATGCCACAAAAAGGAGATGACTGATCGTCTTTAGGGGGGACGACGCTGTTTTTGGGCGCGTTCACCTCGCGATTTTTGGCCGGCTTCTTCTTCGGCTTCTTCTTCTGCTCTCCTTTTCAGATTGCCGTCACAGATTAGGGGCCAGGGAATGGGGAACGTTAGGCAAAAAAATTCCAAAGACGCAAAAAAGCCGAATAGTCGAAAGGCGAGTGAAGTTTTTCGCGGCAATTAAGGGGAGTTTATGGTTTTTGAAATTTTAAATACTTTTATTGGCTCCAGACGGTGCTTTAAAAATGCCTCAATTTAGACAGAAAAGTGTAAATTTGCATATTTTTCACAATTCCAAACAACGAGAATTTCTCCTTTGAAAGAATTCAAAGGCAAGCCAAGATGAAAAGTACATTAAATAATATGAGAAAATATTACCAAAATCCAAAGGATTTGATCTTAAAGGGATGCGCAAGGCAAAAATTAAGCGATTTTCGACTTTTTCAGACTTATAAAGCGACTCGCAAAAAGAATTTACTAAAATTCTCCAATTTGCATAACCTTTTGTTAGTTAATTTAGCGCTTACCACTTCGCCATCGGTCTGATGCTCGTTGACGCCCAACAAAATCGGGAAGCCCACGCTGATCGAAACGCCCCACACGATCGATATCGTCACGATCGCCCGGCCATTTCGGCTACCGTACTGCGCGTACGAGATCGGGTGCGAGATGGCGATGTACCTGAAACAAAAATAAAAATTGGTGACAATTTTTCAGCGCGTCTGAAAATGCTAAAATTGGCCAAAATACGGCATGAAATTTGTGGCCGGTGAAAAAAGCTTTTTTTTTCTATTTCTAGATCCAAACCTGTTTGGCTGAAGAATCTTCGGTTTCGTTGGCAAATCTTGGTTTTTGCTGAGTTTTCGACCTTTTTCGATAAGCCTTTGGGCTTCCCGGTCCCTTTAAAAACCTATATCCTGATCTTTATCCTAATATAAGGCCTATTTTCAGCTAGTACAACGCCTCACTAATAATTCCGTGTTTTTTTTCCGTTCTCGGATTAGTTCAAGGACCCCCAATAAACGACCCGGTTCCGCTAATCCCTTCCGACCCAGGGGGGGGGGGTGGCCGGAAATCCGCAATGATCCGGTTTTTCTCATTTTTTTATGGCCCCCAAACATACGATTTGATTGCTGTAAAATCGTATCCACAAAACGATTCTGCACACCCGGGATTTGACAGCCAATATAATCCAATTTTTGGCATTTTTGGGGACGGATGGGGTGAGATTGGTTTTGTGGAATTGTCATTTCTGTTTTTGGCATTGCTCGGCTGGTTATGACATGAAAAAGCCGAGGGATTAGCTGATCAGCAAACGGGGGACTACTAATAATCTGCCAGAAAAATGAGTCATCAGACGCCAGAAAATATGCAAAAATGCCAAAGATAGACATCCGATTTTTACACGTTTACGTCACGTGCTAAGTTGCAGAAAGTATACATTTCAGAAACCGGATCGTGACCTTTTCTTTCGATAGTTAATTTGCATAGAGTATTTTTAAAATGTACTATAACGACTTACCGATCCAACGAGATCGCCAACAGGTTCAAAATCGATGCGGTTGAGCAGATGACGTCAGCGGCAAGGTAGACGTTGCACACCAACTGCCCGAGGCCCCACTTGAACTCATTCAGCTGAAAATTCAGGATAATACCGAGACTTAATGACCCTACATCCAATACGCTACTGCTTACATACGCATATTTGCACATTAGCCATGTTTTGTAGTTCAAAAATTAGCAAAATCGGTATTAAAATTGTTTAGCTTTTTGCGCGTTTTTAACGTCATTAGCTACGCGTTAAGAGGTGTGCCAGGTACTCGCCTTGCATATTGTAGCGTCAATTTTAGATACAGGTATCTCCCAATTCAAAAGGGATTATGGAGCGTCAAAATATACCCTCTTCGAAGACTAGGCCTCGACAACTACGCGTCGCTACTACATACGAGGGATTTGGCCTTGAAACCCAATTTGCTACGGCCTTTAAAAACGAGTTGCTCGGGATTTGGTGAGTCACGTAGCTGTCGAGACCTAGCCGCTGGCAAGGGTCGATTTTTGCGCCTACCGATCCCTTAAAAACCGAATTTTCGCTCGACGAGAAATTCCCTCCCTAGCTTCCGCAAGTCGATTTCTGCCCCCAGCCATGTTTCGATGAATTCACCCCCCGGGGGGTGAGAAAATAGATAAATTTCGCCCCAAAAGACCCGGGCCCTGCTCACCTCCACGTAGACGCCGAACGACATCACGCACATGGCCACCTGAAAATTGAAGACATTTGCACGCGGCTGGGGAGGATTTATCACTTTTCTCGGATTTTCTGACTTCCAAGGGATCCCCGGAGAAACTCATAATTTTTGCGGAAAGGTCAGGTTTTGCGAAAAATTATTGGAGCAGAGATGAGACATCAGGGAACGTCATTTTTTGAGAATCAGTAATAATCAGTGTAATCAGTAAAGAAAATTTTTAATCAGTAAAGAAACTTTTAATCAGTAAAGAAACAAATCAGTGTAAATTTGTAGTTAGCAATTTAGAGGAAGGGTAGGATATGTTTAATGTAATCTATTGTTTATGGATTTCCTATGGATTTTCCAGAGCTTCCAATTTTTTTGCGGTTCACGTTGCGGTTCACGTTGCGTGTCGCGTTACGTGTCGCATCACGGGTCGCGTTGCTTGTCGCGTTGCATTTCGCGCTGTATTTCGCGTTGCGTATCGCGTTGCGTGTCGCGTTGCATCTCGCGTTGCGTGTCGCGTTGCGTACCGGCTTGTCGCGATACGGGTCGCGTCGTTCTATGGCGCGTTTCGCATTGGTTATTTGAAAGAAATCGACGGAAACAATCGAAATTTTTAGATTTACAGCGTACAATATTTTGTAGCTAGTTTTTGGGCTACTAGGGAATCCAGAGACTTCCCTGCCTTGCCAATCCCTTAAAAAACCCCTGATCCAGTTAAATCTGGATATATTTTTACCCCTGGACACCACGTGTAATGGCCAGCGTGGGGGGATAAGAACCTAGCATTAATATTTTATGCGCTCCCAACACAAACCCCCTCTCTGGTCATACAACCCCCGAGATGTGCACTTCCCGGATTAGTTTCCGATGGATTTCTATAGGCATATGTCCTCCATGTTGAGGCATATTTACCAGAAAAACTCGGAAAAAATCCGACTCTTTCGACCCCTGAATTTTGTTATTCAAATCAGAAAGGAACCCCTTCTTTTGCTAGGGGGATCCAGTCTGGTCACCGGAACAAAACAATATGATCATTGGTAGCAGGATGGGTGGGGTGTATCTTTGGGTTGTAGTTTGTAACCAGGAACTGGAAATAGTTTAAGAAAATTTAAGAATAAAATCTACGTAGTTTTGAATGAAATTAGCATGACCGTATCCAAAAAATGGCTTTTTTTAAAGAAACGGATTACAAAGTTTTCGACTTAATTTGTTAATTAGCCTAAGGCCTAATAAAATATATAATTAGTTTTTAAATAAGGTAAATTAATATAACCTCTAAAAGCTAAAAATCGGAATGCTTTTCGAAAAAGGATTGGCATTTTGTGGCGAATTTTCAATTTTCCCCCAAATTTAATCCGTGTTGATTTTTAATGTTATTTTTGCGGTCCGTATTCCCCCTTGAAATTCCGCCCATCTCCAATTGACGACGTGCATTTTGTGGCTTCCAGAGAAACATTGGATGCAAAATGTGGGGCCCGTCTTGTCCCTTCTTGAAAGTCACTGATGAATGCATGCCGTTTTTGTGGGAGGGCACTTTTTGGAAAAGAAGACCACGAAGATGTGCCCCTTACCCAATTTCTTTCTTTGCCCCCCATTTTGCCACTCCATTTAGGCCATCCCGGGTCCCGGCAGGAAGTTTTTAAGGCAATTTTGGAAAGTCGTGGGCGGGCTGGGGGAGGTGATTAACGGGATGGTCAAGTGTAGTTTAGGGCTGCCAAAAACAGTTTTAAAACACGAATGTATCCTTGTTTTAATTCAAATTAAACCACATAAAAATGTGCTAAATTTTTAACAATTTAGAGGGTTTCGATAGTTTTCAGCGGTTTTTGAACTTTTTCGAGTTTTTGCTTTTGGAGTTTTGAAAGCTATGAAATGACGTAAAGGTATAAATTTTGATGGTATTTGTAATCAATTTGTTTAATTTTTTTTATAACTTTAAGATGTAATCTATCAGACTCTAGCCGCCTCTTAACTTTACTTCTGGAAGCAGACGCGAAGGGAGAAAAGATGCCACCAGCCAAGGAGGCCTGCGGGGAGACGTCTTTCTGCTTTTTCAGCCCTGACTTTTCCTACTAACAAAAACTAAGCCATCAGGAAGATCTCGAAAAGAACGACGTGCCACCCGGGGGGCTTTGGCATTGATTTTGACATGGTGCATCGAGAATTGGGGGACGGGTGTAGTTTGTTTAAAGCAGAAGAATTGAGAAAAGAAAGGTGAAGCAAGCCTAAGCCTAAGCCTAAGCACAAGACCAGGTGTCAGCATTTAGGTAAGTACATTTTCAAGTTAAGGGTTAAAATTTTCAACTTACCAAAAAATCCGACACTGCCAGCGAGACGATGAGCAGATTGGTGACGGTGTGCAGCGACCGCTCGCGGTAGACGGCCAACACGACCAGGGCGTTGCCGAATATCGCTAATAAAGGCACTAATGGTAGGAGGGCCGAGCCCGGTGATGTCCACGACATCTCCACAATCTCGGGGGGCCCTGCAGCCCCGTCCGTTATCTGAATATGCAAATTAGACGGGTGTGGTCATTTCGAAAGCATAGAGTAGGTTGAAAACATCAACAATTGCATTTTAAAGGAGTAGTGAAGCGAAGAAACTTCCAAAAATCTTTAAAGAACAGAAGAAGCCATGCTGTATCTGTTCAGACGGCCAAATAGGGCTGGAACAATCTTTGCAAAATAAAAAAAAGAACTACTTTAAAAGGTACTTGTTATTTTCACTATTTTTCAAGCTGCAAAATTCACTGCACCCACAAAAAATTTTCTATAAAAAGATTTTTGGATAATTGATATTTTGCGTGTTTTAAATAGCTTCAAAAATACAAAAATGGAAGGGAATACTGTAGAAAAGGCGCAATATATTTGAATTTCCGCCTCCTTAAAAAAGATAAAATAAAAAGTCTGTTTTTCGAGGATTTTCAAAGGGTGTCGATCTCTTCAGATCAAGCGTAATCAATTACGCAAGGAAAAAGCTGACGTGCTCGTTGCGTGTTGCGTCCGCGAAAATCCGCAATGAATCCAAAGCGAGAAACTCGACATCACTGACGTTCCCCACCCTTTAAAATCCTCCGAGAACTTGCTAATCTCAGCAAAAACAAAAATTAGCCGTCTGAACCTTTCATTCACCAACCGCCCCAAACCCCGTGCACGGTCAAAATTCCGCGCGAATCCAATTGACGGCCCCGGTGCGCGGGGTGTTGAGTAATCAATCGGAACACGCGCGAATCGAATTGCCATATGTGGGGGCGATCGAAAAATAAATGCAATGATCGCCGAGGGGTACCAAAAAAGCCCAAGTGATTGCGCGGAGGGCCGGAGGATTTGATTTTAAAGGGGGTGGGACAGATGGGGGATTTTGAATGGGTCTCGAGGGGACATTTGTGTCCAAAAATGGGGGAGAAAGAAGTTGAACGAGAGAGGCTCGTCATAATTGGGGCGTGCTCGAGTCGAAATGGGGAAAAGCTGCATGGGCGGAAGGAGCGGAATTTAGAATTTTTGGAACGGTCCCCAGGGGAGAGAGAGGGGAGGGCAAGGTCAAAATTTCCAGGCGCAGAGGTCAAATGGGTTTCGGGTTCAAAAGAGGTTAAAACGTGAAAAAACCGGAGATGGATACGAAGGTTTTTGCTCGAATTGAGAAAACGCAATAGGAACACAAAGCTCTGTGACGATAGGAACGAGGCGTAGTTCAGAGCTAGCAGCGCGAGAAAGAGAGGGCCACCGAGGGAGAGAGAATGAGAGAGCGATAGAGGAGCCATACAGCTTAAGGCTCAAGCTCGGAACTCCCCCAGCCGAGTTTTCATTTTCACCCCCCATTTTTATTTTCGCTACTTAAGAGAGAGAGAGAGAGAGTTATTCGACTAGACTGCAGGATGTAGTCTTACTAAGGAGCCAACAAGAGCATTTTTTGTATACTTTAGAGCTCGCTAGAGAGAGAGGGGCGAGAGATAGCGAGGTTGGTGCTAGGCTGAGGGGGTTTTCTAGACTCTTACCCAACTTAATGCGGATTTTATCACTTCAAAGAAACGCTACAAATCCGGCATTCCAAAAAAATTCTAAGCTGTGGATAAAATTTACAATGTTAACCTTTTTTGTAAAATTTTGAGCTCGGATCACAAGTACATGCTCCCGTGGTCCTCAACACGCATCTACCATTCCGGGCCCACTAATTTGTTTAGATTGCCCCGGATTAACCGGAGCTCACTAGGAGAGGGCCCCAAGAAAGGCCCAAGAAAATGGGGGATCCTTTTCTCTTTTCGGGTAGTGGTAATTATTCGACGCTAGGAGCGAGGTTAATCGGATGCCATCCGCATCACACTACCCCATCAATTCACAAACAATTAATGAGCATTACCGGGCCGAGAAAATAGATGGCTTTGCACTTTCGTGATCATCGGAGTGTTCTTTGGGTTAAAGGAGGAGGCTAAAGGAGGGCGGGGGGTTTGGGTTGTCTAACTCCGAGAGATTTTACGATTTAAAAACTCTATAGTATGGTGACGTAGTTGATACGATAGAAAGATCCGCAAAGCCAATGTCAAAAGGAGCCTGACCTATAATAACAGTTTAAAAGGACGGTGACGGCGGGATTCAAAATTCTTTGTCAACAACCCGGCGACACACAGAATTTTCCTAAATTTTAAAGACGGAGACAATGAATCGACAATGGACAAAACAACGAGTCTGCGTATCGTCGCGTAGTCGATAATTTTGAGGAACGTCGAAAATCGTTTTTTAAAGGGATGTGACAAAAAGAATCGCGAATTTTTCAACGGCATGGGGAACTTGGGAATTTCTCGTTTTACTCAGTTTAAAATCTTTGGATAATGGAATTCAGGAACAAGCTACAAGAGATCTGAATCTGAAAACTGAAATTTTATAGTCGCGCGTGTTTCTCAAGTTTTAATTCCCTTACTTCCAGCGGTTTACTTACTAGTTTTACTGACTTCAGCTTACTAGTTTTACTTCCAGCAATTTTCAAAATGAGCTACTCACGGCAGATAACAATTCTGTCAATGTACTAAATTCGGAACCAATAATGTCAGACAATGACTTTCCCTGTTCCCTGAAGTCTGAAGTTCGCCTGAAGTTCATTCATGATTTCACTGAAATAAACCTGGTCGCCTAAGCTGGTACACCGCTCTTTGGAGTGACGCGTTGCCCTCAAAATTCCTGATCCAAGGTTCGCATAAGGACCTGATGATAATCGCGGGGAGTCGCCCATAAATTGGGTCGCCCATGGCACTTGCCCCCCAAAAACAAGCACCAGCAATTTCCGCATTTTTTTTTGCAACTGCAGGAAATGAGGGCAGGAGGACTCAAAGAGGTTGACTTTTCAAAATTACGTCCATTTTTTGGTGTCACTGTGCCTTTAAACGGGCCGATTCTAGCCTAGGCCTAGACAACCAAGCGCAGATCAAAATGCCACTACGAACATGACTCGTGCTGGCCTTAAGTGGGTTCTATTAAGTGGCTCGGTCTTGCCGAAGAATACGCGGGTGACTGCGTCATCAGGAGCGCTGCGTAGCTGTCTAGACCTAGTCCATTTCGGAGCAGATTCTGGGCCTTTAAAGCAGACTATAAGTGGGTTCAAATTGTCATTCGGATTGCTAAGGCCACTGTCTTGACCTAGTCAACTTTGGCGTCGATTCTAGCCACCTAAAACCATTTAAAAACGGTTTTCAAGGCATGATTTGGTTCTAGGAGTAGTTTTCTAGACCCTGTCAACCAAAGTGTCGATTCTGGCGTTTGCCATTCCCTTAAAAATAGGTTAAAATTGTGTCCGAAGCGTAGTTTGAGCGATAGGTGAATACCTAGACCTAACCAATTGAAGGGGTCGGTCGTGGCAAAACCCAGCGCCTTTAAGAAACCCAGAGCGCCTCCCAGCGCCCTAATTCAAAGCTCAAAAATCAGATCCTGCTCGCGAACGGGTCACGCCCATTCGCAAAACGAACATAAACATAGAGCCAACGGAGCAGGGGAGAAGCCGGAACGATGCCTTGAAATGGGCCCCCCAACGGGTGGGTGGGGGGGTCAGGGCAAGGGAGGGGGTGGGACCCAGCCGGTGGACCCAGCCAGGGCCTTGGGCCTCAAGACTGGCCTTTGTCTTTGGCTTTCCCCATTCTTTCCTATCTTTCCGCTAGCCTCCTGGGTGACAAGAATATCCCAGAATTGTGAACGATCCGCAGGAGATGACCTCTTCCTCCAGGACATTTTGAGAAGGTTGTTCTTTGAAGGAGGGAGGTGGAATTCCATTGTTCGGAACTCAAACTCCCGACTTGTTGCCATTTCCGGGGGAAGAATGCGCTGGGGGCAAACCAGAAAAAGCATGGCCCGGGGTGGGTTCCCGGAAAATGAGCAGGAAATTTGGGGAGTGAGGTTGAACTCAATGGTTAAGTGAAAAGTGGAGTTCAGCGGTTTGCTTAGGCTTAGGCTTTTCCTTAAGGTTTAGGTTTATACATAAGCATAGTCTTCCTAAAAAATTGACGAAGAGCTAACGCCAATACCATTCGGTTTGTGGCAGGCCAATAAGAACCTTTGTGGCTTTTCGTCATCCTCTCTCTCTCTCTCTCTCTCTCTCTCTCTCTCTCTCTCCTCTCTCTCTCTCTCTCTCCCCTCTCTCCCTAGGCTCAAAAGTCGACCGGAAATCACGGGACCAATTAGACACCCCAAGGGCAAAGCGGCTGTTCCCGTTGTTCTGTGTGTGCCTTGAGTGAGGGATGTTCATTTGGGCCCAAAAGAACGAAAGACCCCAAATGACGGTGGGGTGGAGGAGGAAGAGGATGAAAATGAGGTGCGGGTAGGCCGGGGTGGTAATGGAATAGTCAGCCGAAGAAGCGGGGGGTGTAGATCAACACAAGAAAAGTAGTTCAAGAAGTTTGTGGGGTGGCGTACAGAAAAGCGGGAGTGCCGCGTATCGTAAATCCTTATCAAAAGCCTCAGCCTAAGCCTAAGCCCAAGCGTAGGCCTAAGCTTAACCTAAGCCCAAGCGTAAGCCCAAGCCAAGCCAAGCCTAAGTCTATGCCTAAGCCTAAGCCTGACCAGAGCCTAGGCTTAAGCTATTGTCAGATATTCGGCTTGGCCCTAGTGGGCCCCAGCTCCTGCTCACCACACCACCCATAAATCAGTGCTCCCCCCAAATGGCCTCTGCTCGGCTCCTCCACCTCCCAAAAGTGAACACGGAGATTTTTGGCAAAGTTTGACGTGCCGCCCATATTTTCCTGGATGCTGCACCTCTGCCCCTCCCCCTATCCTCGCGGCTTTTCTTTAGCTTCTCCTCAGCACAACTTTCAAAAATAAGATGATGAATGATCTCGGGGGCTAAAGAACGCCTAGAGAGAGGGATGGGTGTTGTTTTTGCGGGGGTTTAAAGGGACAGGAAAGCCACGAGACTTTCGCATTAAGGGCTAGAGACAAGTTTCTTTGGCTTTAAAAGGAATGTGAAGTCAAAACAGATGCTCCGTAGGAAATAAACACGCATTAATGCCTAGAAAAACAGAGAAGCTAAAGATAAATCGTCGTTTATTGTAAAAATCTAAAATTAATGACATACA
Source organism: Mesorhabditis spiculigera (assembly GCA_958295435.1). Classification (NCBI taxonomy): domain Eukaryota; kingdom Metazoa; phylum Nematoda; class Chromadorea; order Rhabditida; family Rhabditidae; genus Mesorhabditis; species Mesorhabditis spiculigera. Next base: position 226,358 of record CATQJA010001020.1, read on the forward strand.
AAATTATACAACGGTCTAATGGAACAGAGTAGTCAAATAAAAAGGACACTAATGGCACTTGGCGTCAACTTTCCTTTTTTAGAAAGGCCAAAAATTTCAAAAAATGTGAAAAGTCGGATTTTGGATTTCAACAAAACTGGGGGAAGCAAAAAGCTGTGTTAATTAATCAGTGTCATTACTCATCAATTAAAAATTAAAACGCCGGCTTAAAAGGAAAAATCAGCTTGTCTCGGTTTCCCAGCCGCTTAATGGGACTGGAATGAAGGAATTTACCGTATTTTAAGGAGCCATCAATGTAAACTACTCTGCTCAAACAAATCGAAGCAGGTCACAACCCTTCCCTTGCAGAACTTATTCCCGGCGTTCGCTTTTTATCGCCCCGAGAATTTCCCGCGAAAATTAGGGATAGTAAACGAGGGCACGTGAAATTATCGGCAGGCCAAGAATAAGGCCAAATTGTTAAAAATCTATTAGAATAACCTGTAAAGACTAATTCCTGATTTTTAAACCCATATAAAAATGTTAGGAAACCCGTCAGTTTTTAATTGGTTCTGCTTCTTAGAAGGGCTACATACGTATCAGTCCAAAAATACCGACAAAATTTTAGGCCCTCCCAAAATTTTGATAGGATTAGGACGGCAGGCCCAGGGTGAACAAAGCTACTTCCGGTTTCATGTAAAAAGTGGCGAAATCCGGCCTGGAATTGGAAAGTTTAATAAATCCGGAAGCGGAAGGATTTGGGGGTGTGCCAATTTTGGGTTGAATGGATGCGTGTGATGGAAATGGAAATTGGAGCGGCGGGGTGGTGATTGAATGGTATTGGAATTCGATTCAGGCGGGTAGCAGATTTTTGCGTAGTAAATCATAGCTTACAATCTTTACTGTTTAAATATAGTAAAAGTCCCGCTAGAATTCTTACTTCTGGGATTAAGCTCCTAGGCTTAGGCTCGGGCTTAGGCTTGGAAGCTTAGGCTTATGCTTACGCAAGGCTTACGCACAAGCTAGCTAAATTAGGCTTATGCTTGGCTCAGCCTGATTATAGGCGCGACAAGACGGCAAGCCGGTTTTCGAAACCTCAAGATTTTCCCTTTTTAAACGTTTAATCTACATTTTGCCCAAGGTAAACGGTGGATTTTGGCTTCCAATCGCCTTTCATATAGCAAAATTATATTATCGATCGATTCAAATATATTATCGATATTATCGACCGTTTTAAAACGGTTCACATTTGTAGAAAACTCACAATTTTTTTGACTTGTATCTCTTAGCATAATGGACTTTAAGAATCATCAAAAATTAATCATACTACACTCATAACTTAATTTTAAAAAGTTATAAAAGCAAGCCATCACGTCTCGGTCTTCCACATGCGATCAAAATAATCATACAGCTCCACCCAAAGCCAAAAAGATGCTTCCAAAGCACCCCACGATGACGGGAGATCCGAGCCCGCCCGGAAAAGACGGATTTTGAGTTTGGGGTTGAGAAGGGGAGGGGAGAAGCAGGAGGAGAAGCTCCTCCTCCCCCTCCGGGTGGGTCTCTAGGTATTCTTTTAGGGGGTGCTGGTATGAATTCCTGGGGGAATTCCATCGTTTCGAGGAGAATCTCTTCCCTGCCCCAACCACTTCCACCATGTTTCCGGGGCTGGCGCAGAAGCCTGGCTCGACCCGACCCTAAATTTGTTCCTCATTTCGGCCAAGGGGTAGACACGGCGGACGGGCTGAGGCACTCGATTTGCCCCAGACTAGGGAAAAATTGGGGTTTGAGGGTTTAAAAAGAATTTTCGTTATCGTTTTTGATTGAAAATTTAGATTGAAGATAAAACTTACAGAATAATCGAGCAATAAGTTCACGTAAAAATGATCTAGTAACGATATAAAATATATAACGACTTGAATATAAAAAATTAGCGGCTTTAAAGGGATAGTTCTTAGGGAGTTAGTGTTGTGATAAGGCGGTTTTTATCTCTTCTAATTACCTGTCGTAATTACGTGTATTTGAAAGCACAGTTTTCCCCGTCCGCCCGTACTGCTACGTTGTCCCCAATTTAGGCCCCGAGTGATTTGCCTTTTCTCGGTCTCTCTCGATTTACTCTTCCGACTCGTGTCAAGTTGGATTGGTGCTGAACAACGTGCTTTCGTCGCCGGATAAACTGTTTGCTCAAGGAACGTCGTGTCAAGAACGAACTATACTGAAAGGATTCGGTATCACATTTATTCCGTATTTGTAAATCGCTATATTTGCAAATACAACAGTTAGGTTCTAGAGGGATTGGTCCGTAAAATTCTTAAGAAATTCGTCAAAATTTTCTGAAGAATTATTCAGCATGAATCTTAACATCTAAAGGGACGACAGCCAAAAAGTTGCGTCGAAACAGTATTTTCAAACCGAGTAGATAAGCGCGAAAATTTACATTTTCATTACTCCCAAAACATGACAAATAAGTGAGCTTTGACTTCGAAAATGCAGAAAGCGGCCTTCAGCCTATGAATTTCTACAAGAAACCCGACTTTGCGCCGGATTTAGGTAGCATCCAGAACCCAAATCAACTCGTAAACAAGTACCACCCCCAAAAATACCAGCAAAAAACACACCAAAAGAAACCAAAAAATGCAACGAGATTACCCGAATGCAGATGGCAGGGGCGGATTATGGGTGCGTGCCGAGAGCTCAGGGTCGTTTTTGAGATTTCAAAAATTAGACACTGAGCCCTGGGATTTTTGTGCGTGTTTTAGGAATTTGGCTCGAGATGTGAGGGCTGAAGGGCTTCTGGGATGCAAAGAGCTCGTGGAAATCAGCGGACAAAACAAGGGATGCAAAATAATAGGTAACATTGTATAGCTCAGGTTTTGTTAAAGGGCCCCTTAAAAGGGTCTTTAATTATAAAAAAAAACGCAGCTTTTTTGGTAGCTACGGTATCCGTCAGCTGAACTCTCAATTAGTGTGGTTCTCGCAACCCCAAAACTAAAACTAGAATTAAATTTCAACCACAACACGTGGGGGCGTAAAAGGGTGTGATGATGGGTTGGGGGTGGCTTCTATCTAGATGGCGATAGAGAGAGAGAGAGAAAGAGAGAGAGACGGAGAGAAGGTCGCCGGGTCCGAAATAGTAAAGGAATAATGCGATTTGGGCTCTCAAGAAAGAGGAAGGGGAGGGGGACACAGCCGGCCCAAATACCCGAATACCCCACAGATACCCAGACGACAAAAGAGGGCTTAATTTTTGTTAATTAAGATATATATTTTGAAATATTGATGTCGAAATTTGTTCGAACCGGAAGGACGATGTTTTTTGTCGACGTTTCGAGCAAGTTTCAGGGGAAATTGAGTTGGCAAATGGCTTTAAAGTTTCTTTGATGACGGGGCAAGCTAGCCGCGATTCTTTGAGAATTTTTGTACTGAGATTTAGATGCTTCTTATGCCGATAAATACGAAAAAGCTGATTTCAAGGAAGAACAAAAGCTATTAATCGCATTTTTAGGAAATTTCCAGGGTAATTTGACTAGCAAATGCCTTCAACGGCCCTTCAACCCATTCGGCAAGCTAGCAGACTTCTTTCAAAAATTTTACGCGATTGATTTTGTACAGTTTGTCTATCTTCATAATATTTGTTTATAAGAAATGGTTAGTAAAAAGTACAAGCGATTTTTTCAAAGGCAGGCAGGCGGCATTTTTCAAGTTTTGTTTCAAAACTTGATTAACACCATTCCAAAGATCCGGGGTCAATTCCAAATCAACGTCTGTCAGAAGAAGCCGTGCGACGTCTCCCCCCTTCCCGGCCCCATGCATAAATGATTTGCCGAGGACAAACAGGGATCCACACGGATTCGTCTCGCTGAACCCCCAGGGCGCGCGTCGGATGCTAATGTGATTGAAATGGATGTCGGCGCGCAAAAATTTGAGAAAATGCTATTTTAAAGCCGGAAATCACATGGTGTGCTTTGCGTCAGAATCGCTAAACCGCGAAAAAGATGCGGCTGAACTTGGTGGACTTGTTGAACTTGACGGTGTTCATTTCGGGAATATAGGAAAATTGAAGAAATTACCGTATGTTTCTAACAGATACGATTTTACAAAAACTATAAAAGTGTTGAAAACCTTTGATTACAACCTATTGACCATAAATATAATAAGCCAAGGTTCCAAAAATAATATTTGACCTTGTCGAGCTTGACGAAATCAAATATGTGCTGATTAAGGTGATGAATAGATTAGAAAAAACCTGAAAATAGATTCGATAAATCCAAAATAAGCTATAAAAAATGGCTGACCTTGCCGAACTTGTTGTAGATCTGGTTTTGTTAACGCGATATAGTAATAAACAAATTAAAGCCTATGAAACCCAATAAAAATAGAATAAACTTAGATCTTGGCAAGATTCCCGGAACCCCCCTCTGGCCCTGATGACGCTGGATTGCCCAGTAGTGCAAAGAGGAACTTTGCGTAGCGGTTAGCGCATTTCCAAGTTCTCTTCCTTACGTGCTCCGCTTCTCCTTTCCGATTGGGGCCAGGGGGCTCCGATTTCCCCGCGTTGTAGAATATTAACGAACGCAAATTTGTGGCAGCAGAAGTGCGGATAAAGAGAGAGAGAGAAAGAGAGAAAGAGAGAGAGAGAGAGAAGGGAGCGCGGGAGATATTAAAAAAAATCCAAAAATGCGAACGAACGCTGTATCTCTACCATAAATAATTACACGACTCGCCGCCGATATTCACCCTGTGAGGAAATTGCGTATTTCTAAGCAGCCTCCCCCCTCTCCTCCACGAAATCACCACCGAACCCATAGATGGGGGCAGGGGCGTAGCCAGAAAAAAATTTCGGGGGGGGCCCCGAAAAATTTTTCCGAAAAACTCAAAAAATGAACAGAAAAAACAGCGCCGCGGCCCAGAATTTTGGCAAAAGGCCACCTAGCCTCTATAAATAGCGGTAAAAACGTGAAAAAATAGGCGCCGCAGGCAGCAAAATTTCTGAGAAAATAAAATCATAAGGTCCCCCTTAGAGGAATTCTTGGGCCCCGGCCGATTTCGGGGGGGGCCCCGGGCCCAGGGGGCCCACCTTACGCTACGTCCCTGGATGGGGGAATCCGGAGTTTTGGGCGGTTTTTATTTTGCACGCGTTCGACAGACGCGTGAGATCCGGAATTTTTGGGGATTGGTAGTTGGGGTGATCAGGATTAAGTTCAACCGGGGTACCGTAATGGAAAATATGCTAGGTATTAATGATTTGCGCTGGTTTTGGTTACTAACTTGCAAAATTCAACAATTAGTGTCATGCCTGTCAGGTTAACTTGAAAGCTAACAGAGAATTTCGCGGAACTTGAAGTGGCTCGGTCTCTCATTTTCCATACGGTTCTCTGTTTCTCTGCCTCTCTTTCGCTCTTTGTCTCTTCTCTCCTCTCTCTCTCTCTCTCTCTCTCTCTCTCTCTCTTCTCTCTCTCTGTCACCCTCTCTCTCGCTCTTTCGCTCTCTCTCTCTATCTATGTCTTCCTCTCTCGCTCTTTCGCTCTCTTTCTCTCTCTCTCTCTCTCTCTCTCTCTCTCTCTCTCCCTCTCTCGCTCTCCTTAAGAATCGAGGTAGCTAGCAGAAACCTTTGAGGAAACACTCATCTAGCGCAATCCTACCTTACATAATTTGGTCGCGTATCTTTGTGTGTGTGTGTGTCCGGCGCCAGGGAGGGCTACTTTGCATAATTTCAAAAAATACAAATTTCCTCATTCTTGCAAGTAGCACGCGCGGGTGTGGTCGGAGGAAGGGAAGGGTCCGACGGACCCAAGCTCTCGGAAAGTCAAATTTCTCATGCAAAGGCAGCATTCCAGCGCCCAGGGCCCGCGAAGCGGGTTTTGGGCGCTGGTTCTGAAATAATCGAAGCACCGAACCTCCCGAAACCACACTTCCCAAAAATGTCATCGATGCCTTCGAATGTTCCGAGACGTTCCCCTCTAGCCCAGGGGCTGGTGTCAAATTCGGTAATTAGTCATCTCAACAGCGGCTATCCGACCCATCCTCCTAGAAGTCTACGGCCCATCCCGTAGACGACAGATGACCCCTAAAGGCAAAAAAAAGTAGAACAAGAAAAAGATCCTCTTGACAGGGGTGGGGCAAAGAACGAAGAGAGGTGTTAAATGCGGAAGTCTTCGCCGCGCACCCAGCCTCATCGCTAATAGCGTCGTTAAAGGGACGTGCAAGTCGGGTGATGGCGTCAGGACTGGGATTGTTTAGGCGTTACTTTTTTGGGTCTCGGGGTTCGGGGGTTTTACGGATTTTGCTGGCACTGCCCCCTTAAAAAACTAAAGAAGTTGAAGCGAGAGGGAGAGAGAGCCAGAGAGAGAGAGAGAGAGAGAGAGAGAGAGAGTGAGATAGTGAGAGGGAGCGAGTGAGTTAGCGAGTTAGCGAGAGAGTCAGGAAGAGAGAGACCGAGAAAAATACCACTAGCCTGAATAAACGCTTTCCGCTCCCGATCATTCATATTATACCCGCCACGCGCTACATCAGAACTTTTTACACTTCTAAAAATAATCCATCCGCACGCAAAACAAAACTATAAATATAATCCCCAGTCCGCTCTGATTCGTGGCGATTCCCGATTTTCCGGCTTCTTCCCGGTCGCGAGAGAGAGAGAGAGAGAGAGAGAGAGAGAGGGCCTAGAGAAGCAGAAAAAGCCGGAATTAATCCGCGCAGCCGTGATTCTTACCTATTTGATCCGCGTTTAGATGGATGTGTTGGGGCTTGTGTCCGCAAACCCGAGAATAGCTGCCTAATGAGACCGAAATTTGATCATAAAGCCCCGGGGCCGCCGGCCGGGTTCGACCCCGGAAATCAAAAGACATTTTTCGGCCTTTTGAATGAAGGAAAAAATCATGTAAAATCGTGGAGGCATCGAAAAACGGGGGCGTGCGATTCTTGAAATGAGAAAAGGTAAAAAGGCTGCAGGCCGATTTCTTTGCAAAAATTAAATTGGGTTAAGCAGGTTGGCCAATTTTGCTTGTGGCAGCCATAACTATTTTGTATTACATTATATTGGGCTCAAATTATAAATCTTGGCATATTTATTTTGATGCTTTTTGACTGGCTTAAAGCAACATTTGTGAACATAACAAAAGCATCGAAAAAGATTTTGTACTTTATCTTTCTAATGAAGAAATCAAGTTGCAAGTTAGTTTTTGCTATCACTATTTTAGATGATAGTATTTCGAGCTGAAATAAAAGTTTTTCGTGTGTTTTTGATGCACGATCGTATGGGTATCGAAAAAAATCCCGGAAGATCCCAAAAATAGAGGCGATTTCGGGACTTTCGGGTACGCCGGGGTAGGCTAAGCTTCAAAATCTACTTGCAAGACTCGGCGAACTTCCCAGCCCTGTAAAGGTACAAAACCCAGCTGCATCATAGAACATAGAATGTCCCGTAGTTTGTGCTCTTATGACCAATCCCGAGAGCTATCCTCTAACAATACGTGGAACGCAATATTTTCGGAATCTGCGTGTGCGATCCGGTGGAAGCCTCGGAAGTTTTTCGAGAGATCTCCCCGAGTAACGATCACATTTTCATCATGGTTTTTTGAGGCTTCCTGATCGTTGAGTGTTGTAATCTGGAAACATTGGATTAGCGTGACGGTGAAGGCAAGATATCGAATAAGTAGAAGAATTATGGAAAAAATGAAAAATACGGTATTGCATTGTGCCAATACTGTACAATACAAACTACATGCAGTAATACACAAACTTGAAAGCTCAATCTAATAAAAAAAATATACTTTACGGCGTTTTGTATTTGCATGCCTTTTTACGATTTGGGAATCCCAGCCAATACCGACGGCCAAAAATCCCGACGGCTAAAAATCCCATCAGGAAAAAATTCCGATAGTCAAAATCCCGACAGGAAAAAATGCCGACAGCCAACAGATGTATTCTTGATAGATTTTGAATGCCATTTTCTTTTAACCCGCTATTTAGCATTGGGGATTTTTGCTGTCGGCATTATGGGGTCGGTATTGTAACTCTAAGCATTTTGACGTTTTCTCACGACAGCGGACAGCATTTTGGCGGGTTTTTGGACATACTGTATTTTCTGATAAAATTAGCATACTGTAAATTATAGAATGTACTGTATCAAAACAATACGAAAAATTTACTTCCCTTAAATGTTGGAAGGGCGGAACAAGAAAATGGCTAGCCCAAGGAACAGAATTCGGTTTTGACGCAATTGGATGAGGATCTGGGATTCGGCAAACGGCCGTCCATAGGATGGGTGCGTTGGTTTGGAAAAGGGGGGAGAAGATGTGGACATCCTGGGCTGGGGGGCTATAACACAATTATCCCTATTTTCTGCCAGCCCATCCTGGGTCCCGGCCCAATTCCCGGGCTAACCGCTTCTCGGCTTCTGGATGCGCTGGAAATTCGGGGGACGGCGGAAATTCCGGAAATGACAAAAATTTTTGTAGAAATTACTTAATTTTTATTCATTTAAATACTGGATTTTGATTTACATAGCTGCATATTAAAAAAATAGATCTTGACTGGACCATAAAACCAACCATAAAATTAACTAAATTTTAGGTATATACAAAAATAAGCTTATCTTCAGCTAGATTACCGTATATTTGAACAATCCACATCAAATTATAGAAATGGCAGAAATTCTTGCCGGTCAAGTGACTGTTAGTTTATAGACGCATCAAAAAAAGTTATGGGTCTGATCGCCCAGTTGATCAGCTATCATTTTATGGCCAAGGGCTAAGATGCATTACAACTACGAAAATTCTAAAGCACGCCACGTTCACGAATCTTTGAATGTTTCACATTTTTCTGAATAGTCTCTAGGTGAAAAAAATCGGTTTGAGGGCAAGGAAGTAAATCAGAATCACACAAAAATAAGAATATTAGAAATTTTAGCGTTAAACCGATCAAGAATAAAAAAGGCAAAAAATATAATAATATTATAATGTAAAAAACCTCGACACGAGTTGCTATAAATGCTTTGCAAAATCCTGACCCCCAGCGTTGAATAACCGTGCTGTTTGGGGCCGATTTTTGGGGCCTGGAAACATAAATATTTTTATTGGCAGCTGGTCAAATAGTGTTTTGGGTCAATGTCTAAATCCAGCAAAACCGGTCCAGGAATTTCATTGTTGGTAGCTCGCAAAAAATACGATTCGAAATGTTTTGTCAAAAAATGCGCGAAAACAACCGATTTTCAAAAACAGCTCTATAATACGGTAGGAGTTAAAGCTGGAAAAGCAAAGTTTATTTGCCCATAATTTTGCATTGAATATTTTTCCTTCACAACTTGATATTTTTAAGCCGGCTGCGACTACGGTAGCCACTGTGGGATTAATCTTAGAGTAGAAATTGAAAGGAAGACCTAGGGAAGTAGAAAGAGTTTGAAAAACAATAAAAACCCACTCTCGAATTCAGAATCCATGAAGTAAGTTCAATAAAACAAAATGCACAATCCCATGTGATGCAGGTAGGAAGAGAGACAGCGTTTTTTTGAAGTTTGAACGCTGAAATTCCTTCCACCATTCAGGGGATTACACAGCGAGCTTAGATTGTAGAAGCACTCCGTGACGTAATGATGCAAAAAACGCAAAAAAAAGTTAAAAATAACAATAAAATTACAGTCCCGACAAGCGAAAACAAGTTACCAAACGATAATGCAGTTTTATACAATTATTCAAAGCAATTTTCCTTTCCAGTTCGGGAGTGAACTCAGGACGCTCGAAGCCCCTCAAAAATCCACCCAGCCCCACCCCCGTTTCGTTTCCCCATAAAGAGCAGATTGGAAGCCGAGCGGCGCTCCCATTCTTGGATTCCCAGATCCCGTTTCGGGCCCCAGGTAATCGGTTCTGTCGGTGTGTTTAGGGTTGGGCCTCTTGTTCTAAATAGAGGGGCCCCAGCGGAAGATTTGCCAGTTTTGAGGCAAGAGAGAGAGAGATAGGTAGAAAGAAGAAGCGCCCAGCAATAAGACCAAGCTGGGCTCCGGACTGGCGGATACACGGAAATAGATTTCGAATCCGTTTTTTCAATATGTGTCTGGAAATTCGATTGTTTTTTGTAGTTTTCTGGGTTTTAGGGAACGTAACAATTCCATTAATATGAACGATTGGAGTTACGTAGAGTTTTTGCTGAGGTGCCGGACACTTAAAGTAAAAGCGATGCCTCGAACTACCTTATAACGGCGACCGGGTTACGGTATAAATACGCCAAATCGCGAAAGATCAGCTATTTTAGACGTGAACTGCTTGCGGTCACAACTTTTCCAACCCGCTCAAATCCGAACCGTCAACATCGAAGTGTTCAGACGACCCCACAAAGCTCAAACCGCATCCAAAGCCGGTAAGCAAATAGGTTTGTCGTGGAAAAATTTGCTTTGGCTCAAAATAAACAGGTCGCGTCTCTCTCACTTTCTCTTTGCCTCTCTCTTTCAGATCTACAACAATAAATCCGGGGCGACAAAATTTGTTGCATGGCCCGGCGGAACGGCCCGCAATTTTTCAATCTGGCCACAGGGAGCCATAAATTTTGGCTGGATTTTGGTGCTTGGCAAAGTTGCCTGGAGTTTACGGATCGCTGGAATTCGTCATGTTTTTCAGGAAATTGGATGTGAAAGTGCGAAAAAGCTAAAATAGGCAAAAATAAGACTGAAAACTAAAAATATTTGCAAAGGCATGGTCCCGCAGCAGAAAGATCTGGAAGAAACCAACGAGGCAAGCAAGCATAGATCATTCAGGAAAATTTTAACCTTTAACAAAGGGATGCCAAACACAAAAAAATTTTGGTGAAAAAGAAGGTTATCTTGAACAGAGAAAGAGCTTGAGAAGCTCATTTTTAACTCTAGCTGGCTAGCAGTGACCATTTGGGAATTCGCTAATACCTTTAAAAACTTTATAAAAAGTATACAAATTATTGTTGTACGCAAAAACTACATAAAAGTCAGTACCCCAAGCCTTCCCAGACAATTTGTCATTTCAGACGACCCCACCAGTCGCCGGGCAGGGGGTTTGAGTTGTGGCCAGGGAGGGCAGGGCCCTCCTGGGGCCACCTCTGCCCCCTAGCTCTACCCATTAATGACAGGGGATGATGGATGATGGGCCACCACCTTCTTTGCCCCCCCATTCCTCTCAAGGAGACCCGCACGAACACCACCACCAACAACCTCAAGAAGTCTGACCGGCGAGAAAAAAATGGCTGGAACCCAGGTTTTGGGTGTAAAGGGGTTAAGACGGAAGCAGCTGGGGGACTTGTGAGGGATTGTGATTTTCGGGGGAGCTAGCAGAAAACAGTGGGGAAATAAGGAATTATTGCAGGTTTACGTTTACGCTTAGACTTAGGCTTGGGCTTGGCCTAGCCTCAGGCTTCAGCTGCGGTTAGGCTTAGGTTTGGGTTTAAGCTGAGGCTTAATCTTAGCCTTAGGCTTGCGTTGGCTTAGGTAGATCGTGTTCAGTGAGTACTGGCTAAAAGCAGAAAAGAAAAGTTAGTCCAGTTCAATGCTGTGGATCCTTACTGTCACCATCCCGTGAAAACGATGATTATCGTGACTTCCTTGCGTCTTGAAAAGCCCCGTAAGACCAAACTACCCGCCACGTGCCACAGAACATGGCGAAGCGGAACTTCCGAAGCACGATCTAGGGCTATTCCGGGCTACTCTCTTTCATCAATGTCACAGCAGGCTCGTCATTATAATGGGTGTCCGACGGGGCAGGTGAGGGGGTGTGGGTGCTTTTCTTATATCTTTTATAGGTTTTCTTGCTTTATCTCTGGCTCCCTCTCTCTCTCTCTCTTGCCCCCTAAAACACCGCCATACCCCAATTTTCTCAAATTTACGCGCCCCCGGGTTTTTAGGGGCAATTTACGGCAACAATCTGGTCAGGGTCGGGGCGTTGAACTTTAAAAGGATTACAAGGTGAAGAAACCGAGCCTTAAAGTTGGGAGAAGAGTCTTAAAAAGATGAAATACAATTAGAATGATGTCAATTAGTCATTAAAAATAATTCTGAGGCTTTCTGGTATCTTGAAAAGGGTATAAATAAAAGGAGAATGAAAATAGATACGGAAATGGGTGGCGAAACGGGTCATTAATCTTAAAAAGCATAATGAAGCATCTGTCTGACGATCGAAACAAAGGTACCGGAATATTTCAAAGAAAGGAACTACAGTAATCTCGATATTTTATAAATACACGATCAAACCAAAACACAATATAAAAATTGGACAATAGTAGCGCAATGACATCATTCATAGCATGAAAAAAGCGAACAGGGCGCTATCACACATCCTTAAAAAATGTTTCAAGGCGTAATTTCGTGTTCATTAAAGCCAGGCTACGATACCTTAATACCCCTTAACCTATTTTATTCATCAAAAATTGTTTCTCGCCTTAAACCTGAGAACACCCGAACTTGGGCATCCCCAAGAACCTCCCCAGCAGTGACGCGTTGATCGCGGGGCCAACTTTTCGCCTTTGGGGAGCTACCAATTCAAGCAACAAAACTGGACAATGGGGGTGCCAGTCGTGACAATGGGCTGGGGCGCATTTTAGAAAAGTTGAACTGGGCCCACCTACCTATTCAGTTGACCCAAACAGTGGAAAGGGTTAGGTTTTTGAGCTCGGGCGAATTTTTGGTTTTTTTTTGTGTGGTTTGGTGGGGATCATGAAGGTTGGGGGAGATGATTTTAAAGGGGTATTGACAGTAGGGAATTTTGAGAATTACAAGAGAGCGAAACAGAGCGAAAAAGAGGGGAGAGAGCGATAGAGAGCGAGAGCGAGAACTAGGCTGAGCGACAGCGAGCGAGAGGGAGAGCGAGAGAGAGCAAGACATAGCGTGAGGGACACCGAGAGAGGTCGCGCGAGAGCTATAGAGAGGGCAAAAGAGAGGAAGAGGGAGATAGAGAGAGAGAGCGATAGCGAGAGAGAGAAAAAAAGAATTGGCAGATCCGCCTGGATCCCTGCTAGATCGCCAATTGAATACGGCAGGCTAGCAGAGAATGTTATGGAATTCGAAGCAGAGCGTGATGTTAGAGAAAACGGCACCCAGTAGCAAACGGTAAAAACCTCCAAATATTCCGGTTCGGTTTCATTAACCCCAGTGAGAATATATTCCCAAAAAGCACGTCCCCAATTTACATTCCCAGCTCTGGTTTTTGTTACGATGTTCAGCACCTACGCGCTGAAACTCGCACAATTTTTGGCGGTCTACCCAATACTGTGATCGAAATAGAAAATCACTTCTAAATAAAGAAAGTTGTGAAACTCGTTGAGTTTTGTGAAATTCACCTAGATCTTCCTCACCGGCATGGCAAGCAGAAAAGTTTTGACGTAACCCCCGGATGAGAAAATGAGATTCCCAGGGCTTACCCTGGGGGCAAGAACCGAATACCGAGGACCGGAAAATACGGAGTTAATCCAGAAATCGACGGTCTAGCAACAATTCTAATGCAATTCTCAGCAAATTCGGCTAGTGGAGTGGTGGTTGGTGGTGCACCACTAACGCGCAAAACTGCACCTGACACGTGCCAAACCCAGCATTGCTCCTGGCTTTGACAGAATGGGTTGCGATTTTGCTAGGAAAATGAGGGGAAATTGGTATTTCTGGCGTGGAGCTCGTCAAAAACGGATTCGTGAATGGTCAAACATCAGGTTTGTGTAATTTTAGACACGGAATTCCGAGTAGTACTAATGACGTTTTGGCCGTTTTGACGGTGCCTTGGGTAGGGTCTCGCGGTTTTTCTAGGAAACTTAAAAAGGTTGTGGAAATGAGAAATTCGGAATTTCGGAATAATAAAAAAACGGGTTCGTGAATATCAAGCCCCAAGTTGGTTGCATATAAATACGGAATTCCGAGTAGTACTAATGACGTTTGACCGTTTTCGCCTATACATAAGCTAATTTAATAATGGGGATAATAACCAGCACCGGCCCTGACCTCTGAAATGCGGCAGGTGTGTACCTAAAACCTAGAATACAGCATTTTTTTCGGCTGCTTCCTTAATGGAGCGGAAAAGAAATACGGACGAGTTATCTGAACCTCAAAAAGAAACTAAAAAAACTTCTGTGGCTCGTGATTTATCGGGGATTTTTATATTTTTTATATCACTGAAATTTGACGCGTTGCGTGTCGCGGTGCGGCGCAATCAAAGTCAATATATGGTGCTAGTCACCTTTTGCCGGCCCTTTAACGGGGTTAGGAAGCGAAAACAACCTAGCTTAATCAGCTTGAGGAACGAGAAGCTTGATTTTGAAAAACATTGTAACGAACAAAAAGATTGCAAATTTATTTCCGCTCAAAGCACTTGGCGCCTTTTTGGGAAACTACGGTACTCTTAGTTTTCGAGGCCTGCGATTCGGAAGTCATTAACAAAGCTCAAAGAACGCCAGGAATTTGGAAACATACAAGTCGACCGGAAAAAGTCCAAAATCTGAAAGTTAAGGCTCTTTTTTTGGCCTCGACTTTCTGCCCTGTCTTCCAGCTACCCCAAAAAGCCCGAAAAAAGCCTTCAGTGGCCCATAATTCAGGGGTTGGCGGATCACTTTGTGGGATCGGGAGACCTAGGGGGAAGCGGCGGGCTGCTTCGGCCCATTTTTTGTGGCCCTTAAATGCTCGTTTCAGGGTGGGGGGCCAGGAGAAGAAGAAGAAGCAGCAGCAGAACGGGGGGGGGGGGGCTTCTTTATACGTGCTGGACTCGGGGGCATAAATCGGGAAGGTCCTGGTGGGGCCCTGGGGAGAACAGGGAATGGACCGAGGGCACTTTGTGGAACCTCGAGAGTTTCACTTCATTTCAGGGGTCATTGCTTCAGAATGGGGTTTGTGTACGGTATTATGGGGCACGATTTATGGGTCTGCTGGAAGGAATAGCTGGAGCCTGAGGACAAAGAATGGAAGGGAGTCTGCTTCCTGGCGTGCAACTTGGATAGGGGAAAGCGTCATAGAATAGGTCTAAAACATGATTTTTTTTTCCTGGTTAGGCAAGCTAGCAGAGACTTTTTGGGAACGGCTCGAAACCGGGGGATGACAAAAATGTGATCCTTTGGCGGTTGCGCAGGGTCGGCGAAAATCGAGCATAGGGTATATGTATACCGTAGATTTTCTGCCTATATCTGTCTCTCTCGGAAAAGTACCGCGCAATATATTTAATTCGTTTAGCCAAAATAAACAATTTCCGCGTTTCTGCAATTTAACAAAACGGTACAAGGCTACAAAATTGATGTTAGAAAATAGAAGCAAGGAATATTTAATAATAATAGACATTTGAAAATTTATAATCTCCGGTTTTTCATGATTTTGAAAAGCTAAAGTTTTAGATTTCCCGTGTGTCTTGGTGCAACGCTCAGACCAAAGCCGATCAGAATAGCAGTAACGCTTCCGAAAACGTGCCGGAAGCCTTGGAAGTCAAAAGTGATGAGGCTCAGGGTCAAAAAGATGGGCCCGGAAGATGGGCATGGCGCCGGAAAATCCGGAAAAACTCCAATCTTGGCCCGTTTTACGAGTTCTACGAGTCGCCGGCGCGCCATGTTAAAACCAGACCCCAAGGGGTTGTAAACGACGACCAACAAAAACTCCAGGCAAGGCCGAGTGGTTGGGCCCTGAAATGGGCCCTTCAGGTGCATTGCAAGAAGGGTGAAAGTTTCATTACATCCAGAGAACACACACCGGGGGGTTAGTGAGCACAGATTCCAGCGTGTGTTTGCTTTTACGGGGTGCAATAGGGCGGAAGGAAGCGTGGGAATACCGGAGAACGGCTGTGGTACGTCAGAAAACACTGGGGAGCATGACTTCCTGATTTCGGGGGTTGAATTGCGGCATCTGGGTGTTAAATTGAGTCTAGTTTAAACTTTAAAGGGACTGGAAAGTTCGGTAATCTACCTTTTAAAGCTTAGTTTTGAAGAAAAGGACAAAATCCCCTAAATGAGTGAATGGGTCTCGACAACGACGGGATATTCCTAACCCCATCTTTGCATGTTAAATGAAATCGGGGTTAAGGAACTGGGAAGTGAAGTTTTCCGTCGACTTAGCCCCTCCAACTACGCGAGATCCCTAACAACTCCTAAATGTTTTGTGCGGAATCTAGTTTAAGGCGCTGAGAAGTACCAAAATCAGCCCCTTTCCCTACTAGGTCTCGACGGCTACGTCGTAATCCCAGCGAAAACTCGCGTGTGTTGGAATCGGCCAAAATCCATCCCTTACGTTTACTAGGTCTAGACAAATTAAAGGGAAGGAAGGAAGGAAGGAAGCTAACTAGGTCCAGACCAAATTAAAAGCACAAGGAAGTGAAAAATCAACCATCCCACCGACCGGGTCTCTTCGAGTTTAGGTCACCTTGAAAAAACACGTTAAACTCCTCCGTGTCTCCTACAGCGTAGCTAAATAGCGTAACGTAGTTGTACGTAAATTGACAAGATAAAAAAACTTTAGCCCTTTAGCCCTCGAAAACCCACGTCACTCAGTGTACGAGCCTGGCGCTACCCTCAAAAAGCAAAAGTTGCAAAATCTGGCATAAACATCTGCGGCGATTTCGGTCGGGTCAGAGGACGAGCTGGAACGGAGCAAAAAACACATTTTAGAGGGCCGCTTTCTTTATGGAAAGGGGCAGGATATAGATTGGACAGTGAGGAAGGGGGTAAGTGAGGAAGGAGCGGGTCCTGGCGGGAATGTCCCTCGGGACCCGGGGGCCTTTTTAAAGGAAACGAGAAGCACCCAACACTTTCTCGAGTGCGTCCCTGGAAAAGAAACTTGGCGACGACCGGAAAGGGATTCAGGGTATTCACTTACGGATATATAAACGACACATCATACACGTCAGTTTTTTATAGGGGTCTTCAGCTACGGTAGAACCAACTGGGGCATGGTTTAGATAATTAAAACCGAATTTTAGGGGTTTACGAAAATACGAAATTACTAAAACTTTACGAAATTCTGTATTTTTAAGGCAAGCCAGCATAGATTCTGGCAGTTGAGAACCAGATCGGGATACGGTTAAGGTATCGTAGTATGCTCATTTTCGATGGAAAACTAACAGAGGTTTTTAGCACAAGCAGCTGATGCAATATGGGTTTAACGCATTTTAAAGGAAATCTTTTCGTTATTAAACCTTAGCGTGGCGTAGCTGACCGCAAAGTAGCGTTGCGTGACGTGGCATTTATTTTAATGCAATACCGTAATCAACAGATCTCTTACTTTCAAGGTTTCGAAAATTAAAAAGGCAATCCGAGACTCGGTTAGTAAAACAGAACAGCTTTTTATGCAAAATTCAGCGGGCAAGCTAGCAAAGCACACACTTTTATGCAATTCTATAAGAAACATTGAAAAACCTTTTAATCCAGTGTTTGCTTCGAAAATTTTGAACCAAAATTTCCGGCAGACTACAGCGAACAGCACGTAATTTCCCCTCAAAACAACAAAATCGTGGGAATTTCCTGAGCTACGAAGCGTTCCAAATGACAAGCTATATTTTGCGTACCAATCGTAAATAGGAAAGAAATGGAACGGAACGATTCATATTTTGATCCCGCTACCCACGACGCATACTTTCGCCGGAAAAAAAAATCAGCGGTTAAAAATGCAATGGCGGTGCGGATAGCCGGGGGGTAGACCTCATCTCATTGCATATCCCGCTTTTGGTTTTGCTGGCCTCTGGAGAGGGGGGTCATAGCTGAGACGTCTAAAAAGGGGGCAGAATATGCAAATGGCCCCGCGGCTGCTCGTGACATCCAGAGGCTAGCGCTGCTTCGACTCGCTTCATAAATTTATAAATTGAAAAATGAGGTTTTTAAATGCTTGCAAAAATTTGCTCCGGCTACGAATTTTGAATTTATGCAATTGCATCTTTTTTAACAAATTTTTTGATCCTGTTTAGTTTTGTTTTCCCCGTTTTTAAATTTTGCCACATTTTTTCTGTAAAAATTAATGAATTAATGGAGAATTAGTAACCTTACCGCTTGAGTTTTTACTTTTTTTTACTATTACTTTTTCATAAGCTTAACGTTTTAAAATTTTAATGTGATTCCTATTCCCTAAAACATTCGACATTTTTGTAGTTAACATCTATGACTAAAAATATATGTATTGATGCGAATTATGATTGTTAAATAATTAGAGATAAATCTAATCAAGTTGATTAAAAGCTTTTTTGGAAAGCTTAAAATTAAAATCTCGATGCTCTAATTTAATTTATCGAATTTAATCTAATTTCAGTGCCCTGCTTTTTCAGCGTTTGCTCCCGATGTATGTACACAATTTCGATTTATTTTTTCAATTTTACGGAAATGTTTAAAGCCATATCCTATCAGCGAATCGGTAAAACAAAATAATTTTAGAAAAAAAACGCAATTGCGACGGATATTCTAATTTTCGGCAAAAATAACCTTTCTTTTCCATACGCAAACTAACAAGACGTCCCCAAATCCCTTTCGGCTTTAACATTTCTCGCCGTATCCCAGCTACAAATGGGTGCCACTAAATTTAAAATCGACAGCTGGAACATCTAAATCCGAAAACTGGTTGCAACAAATGGCATGGGGAAATCCGGACAAAAAGCGGAAACCACAGAAATTTGGGGCCTAATTGTGTTTTTGGGGGCCCTTACAGCGCCGAATGTCTTAAGGTATACTGTTACCAATTTCTCGCGTTTTTTATTGGGACCTCGGCAAAGAACATCAATGTGATAAGAAAATGAGAAAAACACAAAAAAAAGAAAATAGAGGAAAGCCGCCGGCTGGCCGCCGGGAAAAACACCGCAAAAATAGGTTGACGCTCAAAAATTCCACGGGAAAATCGAGCGGAACAAAATAAGCGGTTGATGGGAAAATTGGGGAACGTCTTGAGTCTATCTATTTGTCATTTTTGAGTTGTATTAGTCATAATTCGCAGAAAGATTGGCTACAAAGAAAAAAGTGGAGATTCCCATCAACCCGTCGTTCGGGTTTTTAAGTTGCTGCAGCCGATTTTAACAAAACTTAAAAAAATACATGGGTTACCGTGAAAACCGGGCTTTTATTGATTTCATTGATAAGTTATAGAACCTACACAAATCATATTTAAATATCGATCAAATTTTTATTGCTCCACACCCTCTTCCCCGAGCGCTTCATTTGATGTCGAGCACTCCTTCAGCTCGATTCGAATCTCTGGGATCTAAACGCAGCTTTTATCTAGCTGAATTCGATATTTTTATATTCAAATCCGCGAGAATTTTGCCTTCACAAGCCCTTTAAAGTTCATAAAATTGCCCTACATCTCCATTCGGGCGCTCCGAAACCAGGGTCGAGGTGGTCGGCTGACTCCAGAGTGAATCACTTTCGGTATCGAGAACTAGTGGCTAAAATGGATGATTTAACAGGTTGGCTTTTAGGAGACATACGGTAATCACAGCATCTGGACTTGCTGGTTCTTGGATTACGGTAGATAGGCGCCGCCCATTTCCTGGAGACGTTTCTTTGGTGACGATCGACGCGGAAGGGCAATCTGGAATTAATAGAGAATTGATGATATAGATAGAGAGAGAGAGAGAGAGAGAGAGAGAGAGAGAGAGAGAGAGTGGAAGAGCAAAGCGAGTGACAGAAAGAAACTCCTTAAAACTACCCATACCCCGATTCCGATCGAGCGGTCGATCCTTGAACGACACCTGACGTCCCACCTTCCCCATTTTCCGGCGCTCTTGTGTCCCCGATTCAGGGTACTCCACTTTTACGGATGGTTCTCGTGGTTCGCTGTAAAAGGAAGGATTGAAGGACCCGGGACTTATTGAAGGGTTGAACTTTAAGACCTAGGCAAAAGGTTAGGGCTAATGGCGAACATGCATAAGCTATATATTCCACGGGGAAAGCGAAAACACGTAGGGTAACCAGTAACCAGTCGTACGTTCCGGTATAACAGACTTTGGGGCCGATTGTGAGGTGAAATTCGGCGTTTCCCCGCCGTTCAAAATGCGTCTGCCGGCTTTGCCAAGGGATCTGAGCGCGCTAAAGGAGCATTAATAAGAAATGATAAAGTTGGACTATCGTTTTTGTAACATAAACGGTTTTTTAAACTTTTGGCGCTTGTAATTTTTCTAAATTTTCTCATTAATCTCAGTGCTAGTTCCAAGTTACTTAATGTCAAAATATCCTAGTGTCGAAAGCCCATGAGGTATGCCGATATTTTGTCGAAATTTGTTAATGACGAAACGTTTTATCTAAATTTGACAGATTTACTGGGAGATTTGATCAGGTAAGCTTTTGCAGATGGAAATTTCGGCCTTTTCAAACTTTTCAATTCTGAAATTTCGATATTATGAATTTCGACATTATGAAATTTCGGCATTATCAACGTCGGTATTTTTCAAATTTTTTCAAATTTCAAAGCGCAAATTTTCAAATTTCTATAGCTTACCAGCTGACCACAGCTCTCGAATTGCGCTTGCTACCCCCATTCCGCCGTTCGATTGAGTCGACGTCGACCAGAATGAGAGAATACCTCTTTCCGCCATGGAATGTTGCTTGGGCCTAGGACAAAGCATTCAACCTCACGACGTTTTTGAAAACCTGAGCAACGAAGAGCAGCCTTTTCGTGAACAGCTGCCGGACCGTGATCCGAAACTGTTCGGACATGGAGCAGTAGATGATGAACTGGATCGGGGATGTTAGGACGATCAAGAGGTTGCTAAAATAGGTGTCTTATTCCTCTTAGGATTTTTGACAGCTGACACGTATTTCCAACCAGAACAGTTTTGAGAAAATCTTGAAACTTAGTTGAAACTCAAACTACAAAAATGACTTGAAAAATCAGGTTGGACTTAGCCCAAGGACTTGGCCTAGGCTTTGGCTTACTTTAGGCTTAGCGTATTTTTAGCGTAAACTTAGGTTAGCCCTAGCTTGGGCTTGGGCTTAGGTTTTAGCTTTGTCCTTCATCAGGCTTTATAGAATGAGCGTTTCTGCTTTAATTTAGCAAATTATTAGAGCCATTCCCTTTAAATCCTCGTAACTTACCGTATAATCATTAACCGATTCAGCAATCCCGCCAATTCGTCTTTCTGTGAAGATACCAGCCAACCGGATCCTATCAAGAATTGCAAGATAAACGCGACGGAGGCCGGGATCTAAATTTCATTTTTTTAGTTTTAATTTAGTTTTTCAGTTTACCTCGAGTATGAGAAACACGGAGCAAATCACCGACAGCATTCGATTCGTCGCGTACAGACTGCGACCGCTGCAACTCACCGGACTGCAGAGAGCATAAGAATCTCTAGCTAGCAACCAAAAGCTGGGCATGCGATATGAGTTGAACGAAAATTGACAACAAAAGCTTTTCTATATACAGGTATGTTGGGGTTTGATAAAACACTTTAAAAGAGCTAGGAGGCCTCAAATCGACCGATGCCAAATACTCGGTCTCGACAACGACGCGCCTTCCCACGATACGGAAAGTTGATTTTAGTACATGAGCTTGTGAAAAATTTAGCCCGGAATCCGCGATTTCCCCCGGCGGGAGCGTGCTGTCGAGACCTAGTCGCCGAAAGGGGTCGATTTTCCACTGTCTGGTTCCTTTAAAGGGATCGTGACATCACAATTTATCTGTCTCTTCCTGTCACGATCCCTTTCGTGCTCTATTTTACCACTGTTAAAACCAAAATACCGCAGCAACAGAAAAACTATGGGCTTCTATTCTGTTTTCGAAGTCCGCCATGCAAATCTAGGCAAAAACTTACTTATTCGAGACTGTGGAATGCTTCCTCTCGGAGCCATCTTGATTCAGAATAAACGAGCGCTTCCTGATCTCTGCTCGTTTGATGGTACGGCCGAGTTTGTAGGTGAAGATCTAAAAAGTGATGTTTTTACTTCGCTCTTTCTGGCTCTGTCACTATCTCTCTCTCTCTCTCTCTCTCTCTCTCTCTCTCACCGTTCCCCGATCTCCGGAATCCAGGTGCAACAGCTTTCCTCCCCGCGAACCCCCGCAAACTCCCCGGTAGGTCCCCGGTAGGTCTCAGTTTCCCGCGAGCAAATAATTCCACGCAACCCGCCTACTGCTCCTCCACCCCGGGCTCAAATTATGCCATGAAAAACGTGTCTCGTGTCCAGGGGCCAGCCACGACGCAGGGTGGGCAAATTCTGGTCAGACTCTTGATTAGGGCAGGGTTATTAAGGTCAAATTAGTAAGGGCGTTCAGGGCCTCTTTGAAAACACGGATTTCTGGACGTGTTCCAAATTGCGGCACGTTTTTGTTCAACCAAAAAATAGCTTGGAAATTGGCGTAGAAATTGGTTAGGCTTAAAACAGCGGTTTTCAAGTGGAAGCGTGGCCCCGAAACTAGCTCGGGTCATGAAAATAATTCTGGAAAGGACAGGAAGCCATATTTCAACTATTTTGACATCGGAAGTGGTTAAAAAAATTCAAAAACAAAACTTTTAAAGGGACTAATAGGCCTAAAATCGACCCCTTTGTTTCACTAGGTATCGACAGTTACGTGGTACGTTCGGCATCCTCAGCGAGTTCGACGTACAAATTCGCAACTTACCAAAAGCAGCGTGCAAGGTATAAAGTGCATAATAGCTCGAATCCATAGGTAAGCCGTGTAGTACGTTACCATTCCGATCACTTCTACCCATCTGAATACCGGTAGTTTTAGGCATTTAAGCCCCTAAGCCCTACTTTGGATATTCGAATCGACAGGCCCGCTTGTGTCGCCCGAGATGCTGATCGAAGTAGATGAAATGTGAGAATTGCTTAGCCATCAGATCAGGCATGACTGTTACGGAGGAGAGCTGGACAATGAAATAAGTAGATTTTAATCAATTAAATTTAAATTACCATCAAAATCGAGCAAATAGCCACTCGAGTCGTTTTTGGTGTGCAGTAGAGGTGGACGGAATTCGGTACGCAAACGTAGACGTATCGCTGGACGGCTAGGAATACGGTCAGCCAGGTGGCTGTCGTGTGGAGTACTGAAAACGGGATGGTAAAAATGGAAAAGGCGAATAGAGAGAGACGTGAGAGAGATAGAGAGGGAGAGAGAGGGAGAGTACGAGAAAGAGCGAGGAGAGAGAGAGAGAGCGAGAGAGAGCGAGTGAGAGTGAGAGAGAGGGCGAAAGACAGTGGGGGAGAGAGTGAGAGCGAGAGAGATACGAGAATCTCACAAACTTACTAGATGGTATTATATCCGACAAATATTTATGACCGTAACACCAGAATTGGTCCATGCCGTACACTAAACGTTTTTTGTATAATGTTCATTTTTCCAAACTTGCATTCATCAATTTTATAGCCGCCTAAAGAGTAGTAGTGCACGAACCACGGGATCGAGGTCCAACCTGCAAATATTTGGTTGCCGTATTGAGTTTATTAGGAAAAAATGTAGGGTTTTTGTCAAGCTTACCAGTCAGCAAATCTGTAACAGCCATCGCGAGCAATACCGCATTGGTCGGTGTTCTTAGGTGTTTTTGGGAGAGGACCAACACGATGAAGCAGTTCGTGACCGTGGTGACGATGACGAGGAGTGGCATAACTTTTCCGTAGAGGGGAATTGCCCAATCCTAAATCGAAAATTTGGGATATTCTAGTTTGTAGTCTTTAGCCATAATAGGTTAGGAATAGTTATCGGAATTCTAGCCTTATATAATACCCCTATTTTCTGGTGAAATCACAAAGGACGGTTATTGAAACAACTAAAAAACCTCAAAAAAATGTAGAATCTGCATCAGAAAAATTACCTTAAAACATTCTAAACTTTCAAAAGAAGTTAGCGGTCTTTTTAATTAATATGTATTGGGTAAAAAAATTGAATTTTGATGCGCAAGACATAATTAAGTCGCAAAATCGGCTTAAGAGAACAAATTGATAGACTCACCAGCGGGACCACCTTTGAAATGTTGACAATGTTGTAGAACATCTCCTAAAAAAATACATTTATTGTTGTTAGTAGAATAAACCACGTTCAAGAACGCGGTACTGTTTAGCCATCATGAAATTAATAATAAAACTTACAGGTCGTCGATAAACAGTGCTTGGCGCCAATGTAGTATTCCAGACCCAATCCATAGCATCATCCACCGCCGTCTCGTTTTGCATCCCGAATCGCAGGGTCAAAATCTTAACCAGGAGCAGCATTATGAAGCAGTGGGAAGTGAGGGAAAATGCTGGAAATCCAGACGCTGGGAGGCGAGAAAACCAAATTGGATGAATTAAAGGGGCGGATATCCAATTTCCCTCGAACATTTTTTGCTTTTTTGGAACCATTGGAGTCGAAGAGGGAGAGATACAGAGAGAGAGAGAGAGAGAGAGAGAGAGAGTGACGGCCAGCGGGCGAGAGAAACAGAAAGTTACCAAAGCTTCAAATCCAAAGTATCCAGGGCAACATCCCCGCGAGCCCCACCCCCAAAATTTTTGAGGCCGTTAATTGTTATTTTTTGTGAAAACCCGGGCCGGCGTCAAGGGTGGGGAGTTACGCGCTTTGGTGCTTGATTTTTGCGGGAATTCGAGGGAAAACCTAGGGAAATGTGCACGTTTTTCAAGTGTTTCAAAGAGGTCAGACGCAGTTTCGCTTTGTACGAAAACCTCTGAAAAAGTGTAAAGCTGAAAAGTATCGTACGTCAATCCAGAAAGTTCCAAAAAACATTGATTTCCGTGGCGCGAGTGGAATTCGAAATCTTTAATTGGCTTTACTAGACAACAAATTACGGCAAGCTGCGCTCCCTAAAGGTCACTGCTAGCTTGCCTCGGCAGTTTTATAAGCCGAGTGGTGCTTCCCCCAAAATTAGTTGCGTTTGTTTTTTTCAAAGAGTAGCTTGATTTCCTCCTGTTTATCTTCTAGCTCAGCTTCCACCCAAATTCGTTTGCTTTCCTCAAGGTTTTCTGCTCGCCCGCTTTTGAATTTTCACCAAATTAACTGGATTTCTGCAATTAGCTCTACTAGATTGCCCTCAAATTATGGCATGATTAGATGCTTTTCAAAATTCGCTGCTAGCTTGTCCTCATCAATAAGCATCAACTATAATAAAAAGATAGGGGTGTCTGTCCGTCTGTCCGTCATGTCCCGAATTCAACTCGAAGGGGGAAGGAGCTAGAGCTTAGGTCTCTTCGGATTCGGATAGAGCGCCATCAGAAACCCCCAAACTGATAAAAAAATTATGAAAAAGTTTTAATTTAAATTATTAAAATTAACTTTGAAAGTTTTTTCCTTACAAGGGAACCTCACGCGGACAGGGTGGAATTTCGAAAAACGCTCGCGGCTACCCCCAGGTAATCGGCCATTGCGATCACGATGCGCTTGTCAGATTTTTCCGAACACACCTGTGGACAGAGATACAGCACTTCCGGAAAATACTGATTTACATGCAAAAAATTAGCATAGCTGAATGGTTGATGAGGCTCTCCCATCACTATGGAATCACCAGTTGAATGGCCGAGTGGTAAGCGACTCGCTTGATAGGATTATGACCAGGGTACGGTCCCGCTCACGGCTTTTCCGTTTTGCTTTTTGGCCTGCTTACCACGTTTATAGGAGTTGTGCATACGTCGAAGTCAAAAGATTGTTCCTTCAAAATTTTGGCTTTTTGGCAGAAAGGTGTGGAACCACCAGCCGGAACATCCAATTTTCGTTTTTCGAATTTTTATCTTTATGGCTAGTCATGAAATACAGCGCAAAGCTCGGTTTTTACTAAAGGTAGTAACATTCTGGACTTGTGCAAAAATCGCTAGCCAAAAAGCAAAACGAAAAAGTCGTGAGCGGGACCGTACCCTGGTCATAATCCTATCAAGCGAGTCGCTTACCACTCGGCCATTCAACTGGTGATTCCATAGTGATGGGAGAGCCTCATCAACCATTCAGCTATGCTAATTTTTTGCATGTAAATCAGTATTTTCCGGAAGTGCTGTATCTCTGTCCACAGGTCTCTTTAGAAAAATCTGACAAGCGCATCGTGATCGCAATGGACGATTACCTGGGGGTAGCCGCGAGCGTTTTTCGTAATTCCACCCTGTCCGCGTGAGGTTCCCTTGTTAGTAAAAGGGGTGGGGGACGGTGGTTGGCAAGATTTTCGCATAGTGAGCCAGGTCGCGCGCGTTTCGTGGATGAAAATTTTCACGGAGGATTTCATTTCTTTTTTTTCTCTCATTCCATCCGGTCGGTCGTTATTTTCGTTTTTTAAGGGGATTTCGGCTATGGGGGGTATCTAAAGCCATCAGGGAGGTATCTAGGTATCTAAGTAGTTTTTGAAGGGGATTTCGGCTATGGGGGGTATCTAAAGCCATCAGGGAGGTATCTAGGTATCTAAGTAGTTTTTGAAGGGGATTTCGGCTATGGGGAGTATCTGAAGCCATCAGGGAGGTATCTAGGTATCTAAGTAGTTTTTGAAGGGGATTTCGGCTATGGGGGGTATCTAAAGCCATCAGGGAGGTATTTAGGTAGTTTTTGAAGGGGATTTCAGCCATGGGGAGTATCTGAAGCCATCAGGGAGGTATCTAAGTAGTTTTTGAAGGGGATTTCGGCTATCGGGACGGGGGGCGGTATCTGAAGCCATCAGGGAGGTATTTAAGTGGTTTTAAGTAGTTTTTCAAGGAGTAGCTAATTTTGTGCAGGGGTGGCTATGGGGGTGTCTGAAGCGATTGGTGTGGGTATTGGTGAAGATAGAGATGTAATGTGGTGGCGTAGAACATGGAGGGCAGCCCGAAGGCCAGCCGATTACAGTCGCGAAGCGGCTGTAATCGGCTGGTAAACAACAGATCTTTCTGATACACATTTCCCTATCAGTTAAAAGTGGCCTTCAAAGACCTAAAAAAGTCTCTAGCCCAGCACGGACAAACACTAAAAATTGCGGAAATTGGAGGTGGAGGCACCATAAAGACATACACGTCGCCTCCGTGCCCGAATATCCTACTTTGAAATGGAGACTTTCGTTTTTTTGGAAGTACTAGAACAAAAACAGCTGCTGGCCCCCTGAACGCACACCAATCATTTATTCATCCAGATCCCCGGAGGCGGCCAAAATTTGGGTCCCGCCACGATGGGCCGGATTATCTTCTTATCAGATTATCAGTTTATTACATTTTGATCAAGTGCCTTGAGCGGATTTTTCCGGTCTAGTAAACGGTTTATTCATCCGGAAAATTAAGGGTGTATTTTCGGCGAAAAATATTCCGGAAATTGGGAACACGATGGCATGGTTTCGCAAATTATCTGAATACTGTCGAATAGCAAATTTGCTGCCAAATTTGATGAAAAAAGCACATTAGCCTATTTTCCATTAAATCTAAATGATATATAATATTCTAAGCGAACCCAGGAGGCTGGAATTGGATAAACAAATAGCTTGGGAAGTGGGTTGCACTTTCGGAACGTGGCCAGGTCCGGGTAAATACTTGTTTAAGCCGTTAGAAATTATTATGGTACAGCGATTTGCCAAAAAACTATTGATAAAAATTGTTAAAAATTAATTTTTCGTCATCCTCTTCAAAAAGCAAAAAAAAATGATTTAAAGAACATGACATTCAAAAGCGCAAATTTGCCGCACTTGACAAATGGAATTTTTGGGTCTTCGGAAGATCGGGGCGAATGTTAAACATAGGGATAACAAACGAAAACCAAAAAGTTGATTTGCTATGTTGCACTCTCTCCATCTCTCTATCTCTCTCTTTCTCTCACTCCCTCGCTCCCTATCCTTCTGTCTCTGTCTAGGTCTCTTTCAGTCTCGCTCTTTCTCTCTCTCTCTCTCTCTCTCTCACTCTCACTCTCTCTCTCTCTCTCTCTCTCTCTGGCTCTCACTCCTCGATTTTTTGTGAAAAAACTTCTGAAAAAAAAACGGCGATTCAGACCGCTTTTTCAAGTTTGTTCAGCACCCGGAAGAAACTATTTAAAGTACACAAGCACAGGAACTAAACCAACGCCCAAAAAATATTTTAATATCAGTCAATATCAGGCAATAAAAGCCCGGAATACGAGACCAATGAGTACATCTCATAAAGCAACAGCCCCTCCGCGTGGGTGAGCCCTACTTTTGAGCCAGTATCCCCGGGAATGCCGAAGAAATGAAGGTCCGCCCGGATGGGGGTGGGCCAAGGGCCCAATTTGAGAATTCTTCCCATCCCCCCTCCCCCCTTAGGGCCCTCCCAAATGACGATGAAGGTGTGTGTGCCATCCACTAGATAATTGGCCAAATCACGGCCCCTCATCCGCATCTCTATCTGCCTTTTCTGCCCGTTTACTGGCGTAAAAGATCCACAAAATAAGGAGATGAATCTGGGAAAGCGGGAAGACGTCAAACCGGCCATGGGAGGCCCAAAAAATGAGGTCATTTTTTGCGGTGCTGCCGGAAGTTTTTCGATTTCTTGTCTTCGGAAGTGAGGTCATCGAGCAAAGACCATTAGGGTCTGCTGAGGGTTCTTAATTTCGGGTTCACAAAATATGGCTATCAAGGCATAACTATAGACGATACTATGGATTTGCATCATCATGGATTCCTTAAGATTTTTGCCAGGCCCGCGATACGCAACGCTTTGCCGTAAAACAGTCCTCCTGCGCGTTGCGTGTCGCGGTTTTTGTTGTTTTCCTAGGAAAATTAGTTATTCTTTAACTGCCACTTTAATGTAAATATCTCAATCCGGAATACTTCCTTTAAAACTGAATAAAAACAAGCAGTACAGTAGAATCCGATCCAAGATTACGGTAGCCGCAAATTCAACTCAAAATTTGAATTTTTGACGTGTCTAATCTTTAAGCGGGCCGGAAACAAGAGACCCTCGTGGGATGAACGCCATTATTTCGAGGGTTATGACTGCAAAAAGTGAGGAAATAGCCCGCGGGCATCCCAGACCCCCTAGACAGAGTTCATTTAGTTTTTCGCAAGCTCGGAATTTTTAAAATTTTGATCTACGGTCTAGCGTATTCGGGCTCACTCGCTAGCTCTAGCTCTCATCCCTTTCTCTCTCTCTTCTCTCTCTCTCTCTCTCTCTCTCTCTCTCTCTCACCAACCTCTCACCCTAAATCCTGAGGGCATTTTTTCACAACTTGGCTAGGTGGCCCGGCCGAAATCGAGTATTCAATGGGATTATAATTATTCAATTGGGACCGTGAGTGGGAAAGTGTTTGGCGAAGGATTTCAGGACGTGCAAAATCGGATTTTTGGTCAGAATAAATGCGAAAATCAATTTATCTTGCTTTCTCTCTCTCTCTCTCTCTCTCTCTCTCTCTCTTTCTCCTTCAGTTAAGAACACACTATACGGAGAACGGAGACCGAAATCTAATTTTCGTTTGAAAAACATAGCGATTAGAGGGCGGACTTGGACTGGAAAATCAATGAAGCAGGACCAATACGGAACTCACAGGCATATAATTTTACCCAGCCTAAGAAAGCCTAAGAAATTGCATTTTAAGGAGTGGATTTGTCGAGAGAACATTTTAACCTGACTTGAATTGCCGAGATTTTTGAACATTCGCCAACTAAAGTGTTCGTCTACGGGTGAAAAGTGCCCTCGAGCGAAAATTGAGTCAGTTTCTGATACTGCTCCTCTTCCTCGCCCTCCCCCTGCTATTTTTTGCTTATGAAAAGAAGCCGCAGCGGGTCGAAAATTGGCCTTTCCAGGGCGGACACATGTGGAAGGTGGAATCGGGTTTGCACGCGAGATCATTCACAAAAAAGCTGCTAAAAACCAGAGTAATTAGCATAGGCAAGCGTCAGAAAATTTGATTCGCGATTTATGGTCCATGGAATAGTTTGTCATAAAGAAATTTGCATAAAAAATCGCAAAGAAACGTTTAAAGGTAAAAAATAAGTGTAACTATTACAAAGCAATTTTTATAGTTTTGATAATTGAAGAATACGGAACTTTCTGTACTAAAGATCACAGTTTTCGAACTTCAAAACAGTCAAATTGCTAACCCTGATTTTGGCAACAATTTGCCACAACCTGGCAATTTTTTTGAGCCAGGAAAGGAAAAGCCAACTGCGTCTAAAAATGGAGAATTGTAAATTGAGGGGTGCCCTGGCAAAGGTGGTCCAAAAATTGTAGCCTTTTTCAGGGAGCAGAGGGCTAAAAAGCCGCAAATAATTGTACCAAAAAGGTGTGCCTTCAAAGGGCGGCCGGGACGTGCCAATTGTCGATTCTGAGCTTTGGGATACCGTATCAGCCATGCTATACCTATGCCTGAGCCTGAGCCCAAGCCCATGCCTAAGCCGAACCATACCTAAGCTTAATCTAAGCCGAAACTAAGCTGAAGCTAGGAATTGGCTGTTCCTCGCTTCCCAATTTCTTTATTTAGGAAAGCCCATCCAATCCACGGGCTCACATCGGAAATTAGCAACCTAAACCTTGGGCCCCGAGGGGGGAGGCGTCAAATGGGTGCTTGACGGATCGAAATGCGAGCACCCAGTGTCTTTTAGGGAGGGCTTAAAGGGATATCGAGAGCGAGGAAGAGAGAGATAGAGAGATAGAGAGAGAGAGAGAGAGAGAGAGAGAAGAGAGAGGGGGAGAGTAAGAGTCCCTGAAAAAAGAGCCTAGCCCCCAATTATCCCTTTTTCCGGATAGAATACGGTCAACATAGATACACGGACCCCAGCTTCTCGCAACATCGGGACGCTAATGAACTTGTCAGGTCGCGGCTAGAAGTTGCCCAAAAGGATGGGGTCGAGGGGAACTAGAATTTTGCTCGTATTTTTAGAAAATTAGAAGGAAGAAATTTTATTGGGCAGCAGTTTTTTTAAATCGTGAATGCGTGAAAAAAAAACGAGGGAGGAGAGAGCGACAGATAGCGAGAGAGAGAGAGAGAGAGAGAGAGAGAGAGAGAGAGCGAAAGAGAGAAACTCGTTCAGAAAATTACGAAACGAAAATCATTACCATCATTAAGGCGAATCATGATACCCAAAAACAGATCCACAAACGAAAACAACCCGGAATGGACCTACACAGCCCATCCATCTTGGTTGAGCGGATGATGTGGCCGCTTTAGAGAACCCGAGGGCACACATCCTCCATGCTCTTCCCTAGCCACAAAAAGCACATCTAGCCGCGAGGAGCAAGGGTCAAGCAATTACCGGAAAATTGGATGTAAAAACGCTTTAAAAGAGATGAAAATGGGTTTTCGTGCTCTATGTAGAAGGATTCATAAAAGCGTCACTAAAAATTGGTAGTTCCTTCTTTTTCGAAGGAAGCGCCGCTCAAATCGAAGCGTGTTTTAAAATTCATATTAGCAAGGTGTTTTACTGTGTTTTCGTCGCTGCAAAGGATTTTAAACCTTCGATACTGTTTTTAGAAAACGAGATAAAAAAAGTGGCTGCGAGAGAAAAATCTGTCGTATCCTGCTAGCCCTCCAGGACCCGGAATCTTTTTCAAAAACCAATAAAATTTATTCAAAACTAAAAAACGCGACATTGGCATGAGTATGGCTACCACAGAAACAACATGTGAATATCATCGGGTAGTAATCATGCGGGCCAATATTTATTTGTAAATGTAGTTTTTCAATTAGAGGTAGACGGTAGTTTGAACAGAGACAAACAGAGTGCTGGGAATATTTTAACCCCGACGCATCGCATAAGAACTTCGAATTTCGGTATGGCTGAAGAGTGGTTTTTGCTTTTTTGGTTGTGTATTAATCGGAGCATCGAATTCAGCTTTGTCTTCTTCTTCCCCATCTGATGATAACTCGATTTTGACGTTGGCTAGTTTCTTGGAGCATTTGGTCTTGTTTTCTGATGCTGCTGAACTTGTGCCCTCACGGCAAGAATACTTCTTTTTCATGAAATCCTCTAAGAAAAGAAAAAGCATAATTTTATTTTTTTTGGATTACCTTTTAGGCGATTTACATCAGGCTTCACATCAGCTTCATCTTGCGGTTCCAATTTAGGGATGACAAATTTTACAGAAGATTTTACATGATTTTTGTTGCCATTTTCTAAATATAAAAAATTATAGTTTTATTCGATCTGAATCTAACCACCTTTTGAGCTCCCTTGACTGCTTTGCTCCCAAAAATTTTCCGCCTTGATTTTTCTAGGGCTTGTTGGAGCGCTTGTTGCCGATTTTTCAAGTCTGGCTCTCACATCGGCCATGTTAATTGACAGCGAATGTTTCTAAAATTGAAGTTGTAATTATGATTTTTGGGAATTCAACACCTTGACCACCGGCTGAATTTCTAGGACATTTTGTTGAGGCCTGCGACGCATTAGTGGATTTCTTTCTGAAATATTTAATAAAAGCAGTCTATTTTTAGATAAAAAGCTTCTCATTGACTACACAGAAATTGAAAGACAATTTTAATGTATGCTATATGTAGCTATTATCTAGCTTTACTTTTCTGATATTTTCAGAGGTAACTTCAAAAACTCACTTTTTCGTGTATCAACCTTCTTCCACGTTTTCATAAGCTTCAGGAACTAGGAAAGTTGCATAAAATTGAACGTTTCTCGATCTGTACCTGTAGATAAAATGACGCATCGCATTCTTCTAAATGTTTCACCATACTGTCCGTCGTTGGCTGAATCTTTGGCGCCCGCTTTTCCCATTCGCAATTTTTGCATGTTACTCGCCCCAGAACACGATCCTCTCCCGTTTTCAGGTACCCATCGTAGCAGATGAAGAATTGGCAGATAGGGTGTCTAAACATAAATACATTGTTAAATCATAAAATTCAGTATAACATTAAAAAAAGCATGACATAAAAACAAATTTGCGCACGGTCTGTTCGTCGTCTCGTGCCAGATTAGGTCGTCTTCGCGGTAGCGGAAATTCGATCTTCTTTTAGGAGCATGAGGAAGTAAGTTGAACATCGCGCTCATTATGATTGAAAAATCTAAATCTTAAATTTCTATTAATTAAAAGTCTTTGAGATAAAATATAAAGTATGAAATTGTGAAGATAATCGAAATCTGCAGGGAATATAAAAATTATACAAAAAGTGCTAACAACAATAAAAAAACTAGGCGTGAGGAAAAAATTTTTCGACGAATTTTTATCATTTTGTTTGTTTTTAATTAGGAAGTTACTGCAAAGATCATGCCCTGAAAAAGTGCCAAAAGCTAAAAAACACTTCTAAAAAACGTAACGCGACCTACACGTCAGCTGGGGGGGTGGCAACTGTTGCATTACGGAACCACTTGTCAGATCCAGGGTCAAGCTCAAAGAACGGAAAGGAAATTGGTGGAAGCATGCCCCTAGACACTCTACGGTTTTTTTTAGTAAAAAAACGTGTATATTTGGTGAAGCAAGTAAAAACTGGAGCTCCGGAAAATGCTGCCACTTCTTGCCCCATCACCTTAAATCCTGAAGGGTAGTGGCAACTGTTGCAGTGTAATATTTCGATGGCCCCGCCCCTTTGAACTAGCCGACTGTAAAGTGTGATTGACAGATAATGAATTTTCGCGGAAAGATGGTTTGTCGATACTATCTAGCCAAAACCGCTGTGTGGGGCGAAGGCCCAGGAAAAACCTTGCGCGCTCGCATGCCGGGACTGCATTAAATATAAGCCGAATCGTAAGCCTAAGCCAAAGCCTACGCCTAACCGATGCCTAAGCTTCAGCCATTGCATAAACCTAGGCATCAAGAGTCCTTAGCGCGAGGCTCGAGAAAAATCAGACGATTCTGAAAATCTGGCCAGAGGAAAAGTAAAACGTCTCGATTGGGTTTTTAAAATTTTTCATAACATGCTTCCAAATATGGACTCTGGCGACGCGGAATACCATTAAATCAAACGAGCCAAGTTTTTGAAAAGTTTTAAAAAACCTTGGTGTCTTTTCAGTTGGTAGTTTTGATTTTTTTAATGCTCTCGCCTTCTCATATTTCTTTCATGGTTTCCTTCTCTCTCTCTCTCTCTCTCTCTCTCTCTCTCTCTCTCTCTCTTTCTCTCTCTCTCATCTCCTAACTTTATTTCACCTTATGCTCTGTTTTAGCTCTGCCACTCACGTCTCCTAGCACATGACCCGGACTTGAAGCCCGATGATGTCCTCTTCCTTATGCTTAGCGCCGAGAATTCCTTTAAATTATCATTCGCCAGCTGAATTTACATTGATCAAATATCAATAAATCAGTACTTGCTTTATTAAAAATCCAAATAACAAATCCACAATAGAAAACAGTCGGAAAATCAGTTGGGCAAGTAATCTTTTTTGCGCTTCTTCTTTTCTGTATTTTGTTACTGATTCCATAACGATTAATATGACAACAAAAACGAGGATAAAGCAAAAAGCAATGCTGGAATTGCTCAGTACAGACGTGGTTGAGGTCGAGAC
This sequence comes from Mesorhabditis spiculigera, assembly GCA_958295435.1. NCBI lineage: Eukaryota > Metazoa > Nematoda > Chromadorea > Rhabditida > Rhabditidae > Mesorhabditis > Mesorhabditis spiculigera. The sequence continues at coordinate 260,533 of CATQJA010001020.1, forward strand.
ATAATTCTTGATAGCCGGTATCACACAGCATGAAGTTTTAAAGTCTTTATAAAGTCTTGGGCCTGTCCTTTCTCTCTCTCTCTCTCTCTCTCTCTCTCTCTCTCTCTCTCTCCTCTCTCCCACTCTCTCTTTCTCTTTCTCCCTATCTCCCTCTCTATCTCTCTATCTATCTCTCAGGCTCCCACCGATTTAGAACTCCCTCCACTTTAATAAACGCATGAAACCTTACCAGATAAAGCTTTAATTTTGTGGAATCATAAAAATACCTGAAAATAAACGGTAAACCTGAAAAAGAATTAATTGTTTGTCTGTGTTTTTCGGGGGTGTATAATGTACTCCAACAAATTTTGGTTGCGACGCGTCGAGTGTGAGTTTATGATGGCCTGGTGGCTGACCATCTTTTTGATTTTGGCTGAAAATGTTTAAGAATTCTAGGTCATTTTGGCTCACTCTCTTTCACTCGCTCACTCTCTCTTTCTCTTCTCTCTCTCACTCTCTCTAGCTCTCTCTCTCTTTCTCTCTTTCTCTCTCTCTGTCTCTCTCTCTCGCTCTCTCTCTGTCTTGCTACTCTGTAACTCTCGCGATCTCTAGCTCGCTCTTTTACAAAAATTGTACACTCACATTTAAAATATACCAATTTAATAGAATTTTCAATAAATACTTACCCGGAGGGCCGTCAGCCTCATTGTCAGTGTGTTTTCTAACTCTTTTTTACCTTCTCACTACCTTTACCACTTTGAGACCAAGTTCCGGGTTTGCTGCATACAGCTTTATTAGCTGGACTTGGACCTGAAAACGTTTATGTAAGGCATCAAATTCATGACGTAATACGGTATTGATGCTGCTTGAAGATTTACCTGCCAAGGCCTTTTCCCGATGTTCCTGTACAGCTTGAGCTTTCCGCTCTTGCTCAACATCTGAAAAGTGTTCCGCTTTCATACGAATTGATGACGTGGCCCCGTTGATACGATTTTTCGTATCGACAGCAGCCGAATCCCCAGCGCCCTCCCGGTTCGCATCTCGATGTCCATTTGCCAACTTCTAAAAAACACCTAGATTCAAATTGTTTTGAAAGATGTTACCTTTCTTTCTTCCATCAATCTTTTTAATCCCTGAAAATCGATACCTTGCGGGTTGCTCTAAAACGAGAATTGAAAGCGTTAATTCCGGAAAAAAGCATACCTTAGCTGGCGATTTTCTGGAATTTTTTAGGGGAACCACGCCTCGTAGCTGCGGATTTACCTCTGAAAATGAAATCTAATGAACAGTAGAATACTCTAAGGTTTTGGATATCGGTAAAAAAACTTACTCTTTCTGGTGTCGACCTTTTTCCAGAATTTCTCGAGGTGTTTGTACTGAAAAAGTTTGTACAAAATTTGCCAGTGGAAGTTTAATAATTTTTTCTTATGTAAGTTAAAAATTTAATTTTTCTGAGACTACAATCTACAGCGCGGAAATTAACGATACATGTGTTATTAGAAACATTTAGTGAGCTCGAAAATCCACAGCTTTTGGTAGATAAATTGAAAAATTGAAGAAAGACTAGAAACCTGTCCATAGATGTCCTGATGCCAGTATTGTAAATGCTCAGCCATGACGTCAGTCGATGGCAACACCTCTTCTGTGATCTTCTCCCATTCGCAGTTCTTGCAAACGACCCGCGCGGCGAGCCGATTGATGAATTCTTTGCGGTACCCATCGTAGCAGTCGAAGAATTGGCAGACCGGATGACTGGAATAGAATTTGATTCACTGGAATTTAGTAAGCTCACGGTCGGTTTGTCGTACTGACCCAATCGTAATAGTTCATTTCGGAATGAGCAGCAAGTCTTTTCTTTAAAGTGAGCAAAACTCCCTTAGGCATCATCTCGAAAATTCTCAAAATCTGAAATAACATTACCAAAGACATCGCAAGACTTCAAAACAATGAATAAATATAGAAATCAATCCGTAAAGCTACTTAGGATTTAGGTTGCGTTTCAAAGAGGCAAAAATGAAAAAAGGATTATTCCGAATTTACACGATATCAAAAGCTTTCCTAACGTTAATAATCCAATGAATGTATGTTAGAGGTTGGCCAAAACTTGAAACTGTCGTAAAACGCTAGTCGCGTTCGAAAAATTTGGGAAGGGCGGAGAGCACTGCCTGAGACAGGCATCCCACCCGACTGAGCCTCACCCTCCTTGCCCGAGTATTTTGGTAGCGTGAGGGAAAACGAGTCTCTGGAAGATGCTGCTCCCCAAGTATAGATAAGCCGTACAGCGAGCATTGTTGGCTCGCTGCTGAGACTTAGGCAATCTTTAAGAAAACCGCGTAGCACTACCTTATTTGTTAGCAAATATTGACATTTGAGAGCATCTCTTTTTTTCGGCTTCTCTTACACTCTCTCCCATTCTTTCTCTCACTCCCGCTTTCTCTCTCTCTCTCACTCCCGCTTTCTCTCTCTCTCCCTCTCCCTCACTCTCGCTCTAAAAAAATAGATATATTGAAATAACCAAAGTCAGAACAATCGCTCCAACTACAGTAAGGCGACGGGGTACGGTAGAAGCGAGAGGACTCGAGCTGTATCAATAAATTTTTTGACAGAACGCGTGCTCGCTAGCAGTCGCCACCAGAGCGTGCCAGGCCATAAAATTCTACAAAGCCGCATCTGCCGCCAGAAAACGGGTCTTTTTGCCAAAAAGCCCTAAAAACTGCGCGTATGCGGCGGCGGACAAGGCCGATGCTGCTGAGTTGCGAAATGCACTTCCCAAACCGAAAAAACTGGGCCAACAATTCATATACAAAAACATAAAATTTAATTTAAAAATGGAGAATCTATATTGTCATCAATGCTTGTCTTATCAAAATTTTATTACCAAATAAATTGTTGCGATTCAGCACAAATTAATGGATAATGAGATCACAAGCAGATTATGGATTTGAGGATTGCAAGGGTTTGCTTTTGTTTTCCTTTGGCTTTTTTGTGAATTTTTTTGGTTTAAATTTCGAAACTGCACAGGAAAAGAGGTACTGAGATCACAAACAGAAAGGTAAAAATTTTGGGAGGGCTTTGGAAAATGTTGAATTTTATGACCTTTTGCTCCATTTCCTGTTCCATCCAGCTCTTTCTCTTTCAGGAATCTTTAACTATCACCGTAAACATGTCTCCGCTTATCCACCACATCATCTCTATTTTTGCAGCAAAAATACAAGCCTTTTACTTACCAACGTTAATCGGAATATTTTTTGTGTTGTTGAGGTAGAAAAATTAGATCTGGAAAATATCGACCCGGGGAGACTGCAACTTTGAACTTTGTATGTTTTGGGTGGTATGAGCTCCACTCGGTGCGTACGATTTCAGAATGGCTGCGTGGCTGAAGAGCTTTTTTTGGTGCTGAAAAACTTGGGAATTTTGAGTAAGGATGGCAAAAACTACGGAAAATACCATTTAGTACCATAAAGACCTGTAATATATAGTGCCTCCGAACGTAATGCCAAACTTCGCACCTAATAGTCCTAAAAATTTAGAGAGGTTTAAAGAAAGCGGTCAGATAAAAACAAACTTCCATGGGGCTGGCCTTCTCTATCTTTCTTTCTCTCTCTCTCTCTCTCTCTCTCTCTCTCTCTCTCTCTCTCTCTCTCTCTCTCTTTCTCTCTCTCTCGCTAGACTTCGAAACACGTAAGGTTAAGCAATTTATTTAAATAGCAAAAACCGGCCGCTTACCTGGCGCTCCTTCAACCCGGAGGTCCTCTGACCCTCCTATGACTTTCTCTACATCCGGACGAAGTAAACAGTGCTGAGATTGAGCTTCATAAGAGCGTTTGCAAAGCTCTTGTTTTTCTGAAAAAAATCTTGAAATTTTAGTTTAGACTAAAATTTAGACACCTTTGCGAGGCTTGTACTCTGGAGGTCTTTTTCCGAGCGCGTGCATTCGAAGCTCGGGTCCTCGCCTGAAGAGCAACCCCGACGGCAGCGGGTCGAACGGTACTGCTAAATCTTAAAAATGTGCTAATAATTTTTCTACGATCTATAAATAGAATACACTAGACTATTTCTCCCAAAAATTCCATTAAGTGTGATACTCTACCTTGCGATTCCGTCTTGCGAGCAATTTCCGGTCTTTCAGCCGCTCTGCCCGAACTTTCCGGAACGTCGGCCTCGGCTTCATATTGTTCTGTCGGCGCCGGAAGTGCTTCATTTTTAAAGTCCCTTTCTTTGACGCGCACCGGAAGGACCTCCATTTTTTTAATTATAGTCCCATTCCTCGAGACTTCAAAGGTCTCCGTCTGTTTGTCAAGGGAAGCGATGGTTACATACCGGCTCGCGCAGCTTTCCCTCTAAAGTAATGTCGTCTTCTTCTTCGGAAAAGGCAAACCTCGAAAATGATGCGCTGGCCGTCCTCTGATTTCCGTTGGCTGAATTTCCGGTGTGGAACAGCGGTTCCGATTCTGCTGAATGGCAGGCCAGATGAGGCTGAAAACGACAATGGAATCTGGTATTTTATATGGATCTTTTGGGTTTTAATTTGATCCCGCCTTCAAACAGTTAAGTTTCTTAAGCTTTGCTTACCCGCTCGCTTCAAATACCGCGGAAAGAGATCCTTGAATTTTTCAATTTTCTCTTGCATTTCTGGTGAGGCGGGGGAATTGGACCGATCCTCCAGCGGGGGCAAGGCTTCGGACAAGTTTTCTGAAATTTGAAATTATTTTTTTTTCTCGTTCTCTCGCTCTCTTCCTCTTTCTCATCCTTGCTCTCTCTCTCTCTCTCTCTCTCTCTCTCTCTCTTTCACTAGAAACTAAATAGTACCTGGTGATTTGTCTTCTTCACAAGCCCCCATTACTCGCCTGTGGTAAGCATCCAGAATCCAGCGGGTCATCGTGACACTTATTTTAATGTAAGTTTCTAGAAAGAATGATCAAAATGGTCTGTAAAGTTAGAGCAAAAATGAATAATAGTCTAGTAAGCAAAATTCTACCTGTCCTGTCCGGAATATTTTCGCTCTGCATTTCCGGTCCTATCGGGTTAGCAGTCAAATTTGGCGTTGCTGCAGGTTTTCCCAGGTATAGGTCAAGCGCGGCGAGGTTCATCTGAGGCGGTTGTTTCTAAACTCGAATCGTTAATATATTGCATATAGTGCGAATATTGGTGCTTTCACTAAAAATCACTGGGACTTCATTATTTAAAGTTTAAGATATAAAATTACGATTTTCCTACCTCTGGAACCGCCTGGATCTCCGGAACATCGCTGTGAGCAGCGCCGCTGAATAACGGGTTAATTCCTGAAAATACATGTAATAGACTATGCTAAAAATACCTTAAATTTAATATGCAGAATTAGATTCTGAATTCAATGTGGTAGAAAGCTCTAAGACTTACTTTTCTTATTGTCCACTTTTTTCCACGTTTTCATGCGCTGTAGAAACTAAAAAAACATGTTTTTAATTGGTACGCTCCCTTGTTTTGACTTACAAATTGAAAATTTTATCAGATACAAACTACAAACCTCGCGATGTTTCTTTCGATGACATTCTGCTAAATGTTTAGCCATGACATCCGTCGAAGGCTGTGCCTTTTGCGCCGTTTTTTCCCAAGCACATCTTTTGCAAGCCACCCGTCCGGCCACTCTATTTATACAATCTTTGCGGTATCCATCGTAACAGTCGAAGAATTGACAGACCGGATGTCTAGAGAAGATTCAGTGGATTTTAGATGGGGCTGGACTTACCGGCGATTCGTCGTTATGTCCCAGATCAGTTTTTGCGCTTCCGAATTGTTAGTAGAAGCTTGGGAGGTGTCCATTAGCAGTGCGTCTATCTTTCTTTCTCTCTCTCTCTCTCTCTCTCTCTCTCTCTCTCTCTCCAGAAATCTAAATAGCTGCTTTTCAATTCCTAGGGAGAAACCTAAAGAAACAGTTTGCAAATGCGCTAGTAGGTTTCCTAAATGTGACAGGGTAAAAACGAGCATTACTACTTACGAATCCATAAAAATATGGATCTACGGAAATTGGTCAAAATACCCAGAAATATAAAAGAATTCAAGCAAGCAGCAGAAAACCAATGAAATGGAGGCATCAACTCGGGATAAAACTGGGAATTTGTCGCTAGATTTTGGCCAAGAGCATGTTTCGAAAACGGAGTGGATGAGCCCCAAGGAAGAATCGATCTCTTTTTGGGAGCTTCTGGGGGAGCCTTGGGACCACCCAGATGGGCCCACCCACACGTGACCGCCCGCCATGGGGTAACTGTAATGTGGTAATGGGAGAAATAAGCTCACGCTTTTCACACCTAACGAGATGGAGAGAGACAAGGAAGAAGGCGAAAGATAAAGAAAATGTAAAAGCGAGCGAGAAAGGAAAGCGGATGAGTTAGCCGACTCACTAGGAAGTATCTGGAACTTGCCATCGAACTTTGAGAAGTCAGATACACCATTCGACGCGCCTTGACGAGGGGATTCCAAATATCTAATAAAATCAACGGGAGCGTATAACGGTAAAAAGTTATGAGCATTTATATTGCGCTGAAGGGTGCCGCTGCGATATGAGTCCCTCCCAGGGAACGCTGCCCATCGGTTCCGTGCCCTAGTGGTGTGCGCATTGGCCTCCGACGTGTACAACGAGGGTTCGGATCCACTCGCGATTTCAATTTTTTTGCTTTTGGACCAGTTCCTACTTTTTGCGTTGCCAAACTCGAGAATAAGTTTTCTTGACTATCTGACCCCTAAAAACGGCCAGCGACGATAAATTCACCACGGGAAAAAATAGTCAGCAGAAGGAATCATGCAGAAAAGCTGTTGAAAGAAGTATAGTAGAATTGGTAGGAATACATGGGGCTTTTTTTGACTTTTTCTTCTACTTTCCTGTAGCTTTCAGTTTTTTGGATGGTTTTAAGCGATACGAAGAAATCCATGAACGATACACCCGAAATGACCTGCATAAAAAATATTTTTCCGGGGTGGAGAAGTATACTTATTTAGCTAGCACCCATTTTCTTGCAACTTTTGCGTTCGCTGTCTTAACTTACCGTTAGTTGAGAATTTCTTTCGATTGTAGCTTGCAAAAGATGTTTTTGGGTGCCCTTCTGTGGCTTCGTGTGACCGTTTCTATTTATTAAAATTTATTACTTCAATCAGTTGTTGTCTAGTGGGCAACTGGAGGAGGGTGAGAGGCTCCCTGGACCGGGGGAGGGTTTGAAGCTCCTTGAACAGGCGGCGGGTTGGACGCTCCTTGGAACGGGGGAGGGTTGGAAGCGCCCTGGACTGGAGGAGGGTTCGATGCTCCCTGGACTGGTGCGGCACGCTTCACCTTGGGTGGGACAGAAGCTCCGTTGACTGGCGGTGGGTTCGAGGCTCCCTGAACCGGGGGAGGGTTAGAAGCTCCCTTGACCGGAGGCGGGTTCGAAGCTCCCTGAACTGGTGGCGGGTTGGAGGCTCCAGCAACTGGAGGAGGAACCGAGGCTCCCTGTACTGGTGCGGCACGCTTCACCTTCTGTGGGACGGAAGCTCCGTTGACCGGGGAGGGTTCGAAGCTCCTTGGACTGGCGGTTGATTTGAGGCTCCATGAACCGGAGGGGGGTTCGAGGCTCCTTGAACTGGAACTGGGTGGCCTGGAAAGACATTGATAATACAGAGACCTTTCAGTTTCAGGTGCTGTCTCGGACTTAATTCAGACTGGACTTACCGGTCGGGGGTGGTGGAGGGGCGGTGGCTGCGGCGGCACTAGAAAAGATTTAATTAGTTTTTGAGGTTGTTTTGAATTACCTGAGAATTCTTTATATGAGAAAGGGTTTAGCATATATATGGGTCGAAGCCCGGGGGCGCCGCCGGGCTTCGACCCATATTTTAAAGTTTAGCAAGCTTTTTAAATCGAATAAGCCTAAGCATCGTCGGCAAGTCTGTCTCAGATTTTTCCAGCTTCTTTAAGCCTACAAAGAACTCACAAAGCCACGGCAACAACAGCCAAGAAACAGACGGCAGCAGTCTTCATGTTCAACTCGGAGGAGACCAGGAATTGATACTTCTCCGCTGGAGATTCAGTCTTTTATAACAAGCCGATTGGGGTCACTCTGGCGTCATTTGTACCCCAAAAAAGCTCGTTGAACATCCCCTTTATTTGCACATCTGGCTTCAAAACTTGTTACATCGACCCCGACCCCTGGGAATAGCCCTAGCCCCGCCAGCTCAAAGACTTCTGCATCAATTCAGGTTTGCACAGCCTTTCCTGGACTCTACAGTTCAATTCCGACTACGGATCGCTACGGAGTGACGTTGGGTATGGTCTGGCAGTGCCGGATTTTGACCAGTAAAGCATTGCACAGCCCTGCAGCTAGACCTGGGCTCCGCATTGCAATAAATTGCAATAAATGACGCGAGATCAGCCCCTATTGGGTTTGTATAAAAGGCGGTGGATGGTGCTTGGATGTATCAATTCCTGGTCTCCTCCGACTCGACGATGAAGATTGCCGTTGTTGGCTTCTTGGCAGTTCTTGCCGTGGCTTGGTAGGTTTTATTGAGCTTAGCAATTGAAAATGCATTTCTCTGCAAGATTCTGGAAAGAGCAAAACTTTCAATGAAGTATGATTTATATGTTTTAATTCCTAGTGCCGCCCCTGCCACACAGCCACCTCCACCACCAACCGGTAAGTCTAAGAATCCAAAACTTTGACTTTTTAAATCACACAAGAGCTCAATGCCAATTCTAACGAAATGAAAGTTAACCTTCGACAAATTAGACCCTAATCCAGATTTATCGATGCGTTTTAGGGAAGCCGGCTCCAGTTGCTGGAGCGTCCAACCCACCACCAGTCCAGGGAGCATCCAACCCACCTCCAGTCCGGGGCGCATCTAATCCTCCTCCGGTCCAAGGAGCTTCTAACCCTCCTCCAGTCAACGGCGCTTCCGTCCCACCAAAGGTGAAGCGTGCCGCGCCTCTCCAGGGAGCCTCCAACCCGCCCCCGCTTCAAGGCGCCTCGAATCCTCCTCCGGTGCAAGGAGCTTCCAACCCTCCGCCAGTTCAGGGAGCCTCCAACCCTCCTCCAGTCAACGGCGCTTCCGTCCCACCTAAGGTCAAGCGAGCTGCCGCCAACCCACCCCCAATCCAAGGAGCCTCGGACCCTCCGCCGGTTGCTAAACAATCTAACCCTCCCCCGGTCCGAGGAGCGTCCGTACCTCCCGCGGTCCAGGGAGCTTCCGTTCCTCCTCCGGTGGCTGGAGCCTCCAACCCACCTCCAGTTGGTACGTTACCATGTGCCATAGTCTAATCCAAATACTAGAAACTTAAAAAACACCTAATTTTAGCCGGCAACGGATCTCCGCCACCTCCCGTCTCGGTCAACGGACTTCCAGCTCCCGCTCCCGCCCATTAAGTATGGCAAGGGTCGCAAAATAGACTTGAATAAATTGTCAAATGCAAAAGGGGTTGTGAGCACGACGATTTGGACATTGCAGGCACCTTAAGTTATCGCCAAGGGTTGATAACACGTTGTGGTTTGCATTGTCCGATTTCTCTGTTGTTCGCATGACTACCACCGTAATTCTTTTATCAATAATTGGCAAGTTGTCATCAATAATCATAAAATATATGTCGCAACCGCAACCAACAACCGCAAAATAACAACGAAGAGAGTAAATGCAAAATAGGGAGCAAAATGCTGGAGAAATGCATCGAGACCAGTTTTTCATGAAACTATGGAGAAATAGGATAAAATAAACAAAATTCTGGCTTTCTAAACTACAGTAACTGAATATCTAGAAAAAAAATCAGCATTACTTGGTTATCCGGGATAATTATTCAGGTTTTGATAAGGATACGGGAGGTGCGAGGGCTCGTTTGTGAAGGAAGGGACCGCGCGGGGATCTGAAATTTGAATTTTCGTTTCATCCTGGAATGAACGTTTGTCTTAATGTTAATGTCTTGTCTCCTCCCGCCGTTACTATACTTTTTTATGCTTTTTATATTAGTTTTTTTATATTAATATTAGGATATTTGCAAGAAAGATACATTTTTATATACTTTTTAAACTTTCAAAACTATGCAGCCCTACTAATTCGACCATGCTCTTTCAGATGCCGTCAAAAAACGGGGTCGAAAAAACTGTGCCAAGCATTGTTCGAGTCCCTCGCAAACGGCCTTTTAACGCTTAAGAGCTTTGTAATTGCCTAAAGGTTAGGAGTAAAGCAGAAAAGCCAGAGGACAACCTTCAAACTTCGATTTTATATAATAAGCAAATCGTTCCGAATTCTAGGCCATTCACGGAACGAATTTCATTCAAATAAAAATTTTTCAAGTAAACCTTTCGACAATCTCTCAGAAAGAGTGCATAGCCTACCGTATATACCCGAGGAGGAGGCGGGGCTCGGCTGAAAGCTTTCCGTTGGAGGCTGGGGCTTTGGCTAAAATTAGGATATTCAAGGGGAAGGGTAAGGGTCTTTTTGGTGGATATGGATGCCGAAAGGCTCTAGGCGCGATGCGCAACGCATGCGCGCGGCAGAAAGCTGCATTCGTATTTCGCATTATTAGCATCGAAACCCCAGATAAGAGCTCAAAGTTTTCTTATTGATTTTTTCCCCGCAATATTGTGACCACGAAATCGGCAGCAGGGCGAACAGATGAAAAGATAAGTTCTCGCACTAATGGAAGACATAGGCAGATGCGCAGATCGATAGACGACAAGCCATTTGTTCGTCACATAAAGGCACCATTAAAAAGTTGTACCTGGAACTTTTGGACTCGATGGGTGCTGCCCTGGTGAGCGCGGAAGACATTGATGTCGTAAGAGGAGCAGAAGGTGCAGCTGTTGCACTCGTAGAGCTAAAATTTCAAGTTTATTTAGCAACATGCTCTGCCGGCATGACACATAGGTGACACCACTCGGGACAACAGTTGTGGCACCTGTAGATTATTGAACTGTGCCGCAGCTGTGCTACAGCTGTGTATCCCCCACAGCTGTGCCACCGTTGTGCCCCCGCGCCGCTTATTGTTTTGGGGGCGTTCCTGGAGGTGAAATGGTTTATTCTAGGGCTTTATTATGCTAAATAGTAGCTCTGGTCCAAAAAACAAAAAATAAAATCCTGCGCGGATCCGAACCTTCGTTACTTTGCCCGACCCTTCGCCTAACTCCTTATCCACTAGACCACGATGACACATCGGTCGGGGAGTGGAGGAAGCCTATGAAGGTATCGCGAAATATTCAAAGGCTTATAAATTGGTTCATATACACTCCATGCTAATAAAAATTAGTTTGCCGGGTTCAGTTCTTCAAGCTCTATAAGTGTGCCAATCTCAAATCGCAGTTTTATGTCCGGTTGGGACCGTCTCCTTGTCGGCCAAAATTAGTGTTAGGACAAAAACCCGAAGTAAATGGAGTCAGAAGCAGTCACGAGAAGACTTCCGACACATAAAACATATATTTTACGAAAATTTTATTTTTTGACCCAAAAAAATGACTAAGTCCCGGGCCACAGCTGTGATTCCGCTTCGGGAGGCCCGACACAGCTGTGACACCGCACTGCGGCGGCGGTAACGGAGACACAGCTGTGAGTGAACGCGAGCTGTGCCACCGCTAAATTTTCCTAGCTACACAGCTGTGCCACCGCTAAACGGCCACACACAGCTGTGGTTCCGCTAACAGCGGAGTCACTTATGTGTCATGCCGGCAGAGTGCGCATGCATACGATGATCTTAAAAACACGGTAAGATCAATTACCCCATCTTGTCTCCTCGTGAACATCTCCAACAAGCTGATCGTCTCCTGATATTCCAGCCTCTGCTTCTCAGCGATATCTTCCTTCTCAACCATCGGCTCGAAGTTGAAGGATGACGGGGATCGGGGAGATTCCATCGAGATCGGGCTCAGTTGCACGGAGCTGTACGCCTTGGCCTGAGCTGGAGTTTTAAAGATGGCGTATGAGGGTACCTCAGATGAGGTTGGTAGTGTGAGGGCGAGCTCCAAGGCCGAGCGGAGGGCGCTGAGCTGAGGTCTCGTGTCAGTGCTGGGTGGAGTGAAGTTCTGAAAGAGTAATTATTTCACTTCGCGTCTCATTCTCTCTCTCTCTCTCTCTCTCTCTCTCTCTCTCTCTCTCTCTCTCGCTCTGTCATCTTCCCAGACTTTTTGTACTCCCTAACTCTCCTGATAACTCTGTCTGTCTAGGTAGCTTTAACTCGCTCACTCTCGTTCTCTCTCTTTTCTCTCTCTCTCTCTCTCTCTCGCTCTCTCTCTCGCTGGCTCTCTATTTCTTTGGCGTTTTCTAAATCATTACCACAAAGTCCTGCATCGTATTATTTTTCGTGACGACCGGTGCCAAAGTCGCAACACACGATGTTGTTTCTGTAAGCCCACATTTTAAAGCGTTCGTATTGATCATTCCAGTATAATTACCCAAGTCTCGACACGATACATATGCGCCCAGCCTACGAAGTAATGCATAGATCCGACACATGATCTGTGATATCCATGCCATGCCCTGATACCCCTAATACTCTTATACCTACCCCTACCGTCCCTGCCCATTAAGTCCAAACGCAACCCTGTCTCACTAACCTCGCGGTCGGTCTCCGGAGCGATAGAAGATGCGTCCTTCGGTCTGCTCCAACACCTAAAGAGGCCATCATAGCGGCCCAACGCCTTGGCTACTTACCTTGGCATGCGCTGCCGCATGGTGGTTCTTCAGGTGGCGCATCGCAGACTTTGTCGATGCGGACGGGATCTTTCTCTCCCGGCAAAGCTTGCAGTGCGCAGTTGCCTTTGTCATCGATGTATCGGGTGCGCGCCATAACCGAAAGTACTTCCATACCGGATGACTGAAACGAGGGGTTCTTGTTGGCTCTGTGTGGTGCGTCAAGAGGCGGGTGACATGGTGCGCCCTGGGGCTATCATCGGATAGTAACCAGGGTACGCGAAGTTTGGATAGGGTGCGTCGTTGTGCCACCCCTGCAGCACCTTCCACGGGGGCGTCGCGCCCTCCCCTTACGAAGCCTGAAAACCCGACAGAGCGTCTTCGGAGTTGCTCTACTTTTTGCGGCTCGGACCGTCAACATGGTTCTTTCTTGTAACCCAGTAGCGCCCCGAAGATGGAGTTTTTGACACGATGGGTCGTCGGAAGCACGACGCAAGGACCCGCGACACCACGTCACATTGAAATGGGCCTCGCAGCGGGTCGAATCAACATCCTAGCCTTTACTACGACTCCGTGTAAGTACCCATGCCCAAGTTTAACAGACCACTTTGTATATGATGCGCAGATGACTTAACCTCAGAACCTCAGGAAGGAGTTTTCAAAGAGAGCCCAGATGCTCTGCACCCTGTCAATACACTGCTATTTTGTGACCGGACCAGATGGGCTACCGTGCTGAGCTATGGTGCGCCATGCCATTCCCGTTAGGCCGCACAAAAATTCAACCAAGCTATACAAAAAAAATACTAACCCGCGGTGAACCTTCTTCCGCTCCTGTGCCATTTCTTCTGATGCAGTAAGCGGCTTCGTTTCCACAGCTTCCGGGATAGGGTCGTGCATCTGGTTTAGTAAATTGCAGCTCGAAAATGGCATCTCGGGCCCCAAAACATTCGGAAGGGTCTGTCGCACGTGGAGGAGCGGGTCTAAAATCGGGAATGTTCTCAGTGCTTCTAAGCAAGTCGCACCATTAGGGTAGTTGTTGTAGTTGTTGATCATGTTGTGCAGCATGCCCATGTCCATTATGTTGTAGCCGGGGCGTGCATGTGGTGGGTGTGGTGGGTTCATCTTTGTTTCTGAAAGGGGAATGTTGTTAATGGTTGATGTGGACGAGTATCGGAAGCTCATGGAAGACAAGGAATCGATGGCGGTTTGTATAGTACGTTCAGGTACTAGTTCGACGAGTACGTAGCCACAGACGAGCCGATAGGAGTTGAACTTCCGGCATAGGAGTTGAACATCTTTTGCGCTTCTTGATTTCCGGCTGTACGAATTTGGTGCATTGATGTAGTCGTGCGTTGGTGCGTCGGGTCATTTGGGCATCCAGTCTCAATCCTTGATCCTTGACGAAGTTCTCGAGTCCCGGCTTGCGGCATTATTTTCTTTTTGAAGTTTCCGAGCCCTGAGCGACATCATGTAGGAATTTCTCTTTCAGTAGCTTGTAGTACACACTTCGCACTTCTTGATGGAGTTCCAGTTCTTGTCCTGTCATTTTCTCGTATTTTGGGAGACCAATCAGCTCCCTGCTCCGAGAATTCGTAGGCGTGTAGAGCGGCCCAAGCCAAAAGGGGGCGGGCATCTGGCAGCTTGAAGCCCACAGCCAAAGCCTCAGTTCCATTACGTTCGATGAGGCCCATTTGCATAGCTAGACTTCTAATACTGGGCGTCATGCGGGGTACTATGCCTCCCCCGCTGAGGCATTCTAACCTTTCCCGTTCCCGGACGACCAGTAGCCGCAAGGGTCGGGAAACAGATAGTGCCATATTTTTGGGGTCAAATGTCAAAGAGAAGAGTGAGAGAGAGAGAGAGAGTGAGAGAGCGAGAGTGAGAGAGCGAGAGCCAGGCATCCCGACAGCGTGATAGTGAAGGAAGAAGCAAAGGCGAGACATAGATAGCGAGAAAGCAAGCATTCAAATGCGGGGATCGCTGCCGACTGCTAGGTTCGAAAATCTTGATAAGAAAACATAGGAATCACCTCGCCTGTTAGTGTCTAGCAGCAAAACTCTGACCAAAATCGGGTTAGCATAATGTCAGGTCGACATTCAAGTGTCATCACACGTTAGCAACGGATCAACGGTTAGGGCGAGATTATTGGGGGTGAGGAAATAGTTAATAGGGGGTTATTTCAATTAGCAGGCGTGTGCGGCCTGTAAGACCTGTAAGGCAGCGGGCAATCAGCACAGGATCTCTGTATACGGGCAAAAGCCGCGAGCGGGAAGCATATAGTAGGTATTTCTAAGCTCACGGCTTTTAGATGCGGGCAATTCGCCAAATTCCGCAAGTGCACGGCAGCTTTCAGCGCGCGCAAGTCGCTGCGAGCTGAAGCGGTGCCAGGCTACCTAGGTAGGCTGCGGGCAATGCTGTGCGGGAAAGAAGCCATCTATTCAGTAGATAAGATAGGGTAGCATCGAAATGTTTGGAACAATGGCATCTGTCCCGGGGGCTCTGCTTATATAGGCAATTCCGAGGGGTGCGGGACGAAGCCACGCCCACTGTGTTATCGGTGATTGTCAGAAAGGAAAGATACGATATAAAGTGAGAGAGAGAGAGAAAAAGAGAGATAGAGTGAGTGAGAGATAGAGAAAGACAACTTGCCTAGACAAACAGAACAAGTGACAGAAAAGTAAAAGAAAAAGCTTTCAAATCCAAGTAAACCCTATAAAATAATCAAAAAAGGAGTTGTGGCCGTCCTGGCCCGCGCTGCCCTTTATAAACCTTTGGCTCACGCCGAACACGTGCGCTCACGCGCGAAATTTTTCGGCAGAGCGCGGCGGCCCGCAAAGAAACATCGATGCCACATGCTCCCGCAATTTTGGATTCACAACAAAAAGTGGTTGGAAACGTCAAGGAAATTGAGCAAATCGCGAAAGTTTGTCAATGAAAAATATAAAATTTTGATGTTGGACCATTCAACCGATTCAACGAAATATCATTGCCGCTCAAAGGACCCACTCCGGAAAATATTAATGTCTAAAGTTGCTAAAAGTCAATCGCAGGGTAGAGCTTTGAAAGAAGCAAAAATTTTTTCGCAAGGGCTGTGCATTTCTCTATCAACCTATCTTTCTCTCACTCACCCTATCTTTCTCTCCCGATCTCTCTCTCTCTCTCTCGCTCTCTCTCTCTCTCCTTCTCTCCCTTCTCTGCCTACACCCTTCAATTCTCAGGGGAATCCAGCGATGCTTTGTCTCGACAAGGACTGACGGATCGGATGGATTTTTCGAATATGGAAATGACCACGATTTATGAATTTTGCCATCGATACCGTTTCCTCGATGACCCAGAAAGAAAACAACAGTAAGCTGGTGAGAGAGAGAGAGAGAGAGATAGAGAGAGAAAGAGAGAGAGAGAGAAAGAGAGAGAGAGAGAGAGAGAGCGAGAGCCATCACAAAAGGAGCAAAAAATATCTGCTGCTCATCAGAAACAACCCCTTAGGCAAATAGCCTGAGGTCACTTATCAATGGCCCAAGTCATCGGTGGTACCCTTCGGTGTTTGGTGGTAGCCTTTGGTGCTGGTGCGAGCTGACCTGGGCGTGAGAAGACTTCTGCCTTGCATGACAGATGGCACACCTCAGGTCATGGCTTTGGCGACAATCCGATACTCTCGACCAAATGGCATCTATTCAAAACGTGTGCGAGATAGGTGATGTTTGACAATGGTATGTGATTATTCTCATATATCTATTTTCAGCGTTTTGATCCTATTAAACAAATTTTGATACCATGATTCCTAATTTCCATTCATTCTACTGAAAAATCACCGAAAGCGTGGTTGAAGGCTCGAAACAAGTAGAGAGTTGGGAATTTGAAATTCTACTGGGAAGTTCGAGATTCAGATCAACTAAGAGAGAAAATCTTATCCACAATTTTTAGCTTCGTAATTGTTTCGTACAGTTTCTAAAAAAAAATAAAGATTCGGCCAGGTTCAAAAAAAGCACGATGATAAATCGAACACAGTATCCGAAGTTTCAAACGGCAAGAAAATTCGTGGGGCAAATGCATTTGGGCCCAAATCGAATGGGATGGATGGAGTTGAGTTGCTTTTTCGGGGGGCAAGCCACCATCCATTAGCCATTTGTCGTTCCCCCCGGGTTCGAGCGGAAATGCCGGTGCGAAAGTGGGGGGATGTGTCATGTCGAGGGGCTCGCGAGAAATTTATGCGATTCCAATCGAAGAAAAGGCGATAAATTTTTACTAGGCCTGGCATTACTGCTTTGGCCGGGGTTTGGACTTTAAATAGAAGAAAAAAATCAATATCAATACAATGGCAAAAGATCCTATAATTTTTAAATTATTGCAGTTTCGAATTGAGCGATTCCTCAAACTGATTCGTGAAAGCAACGGTGAAAAATCCACCTAATATGACCCTTCCGTCCCTAAGGTCTACTTACATGTACGTGATCTGGAAGAAAACGAAAGTTAAAAGGGGGAGAAGAAATAAGAAGTGCTCAGCATTTGTGAGTCCCTATTAGCATGGTCCGATTGATTGGCATTTCTCTCTCTCTCTCTCTCTCTCTCTCTCTCTCTCTCCTCTCTCTCTCTCTCTATCTCTCTCTCTCTCTCTCTCTCTCTCTCTCTCTCTCTCTATCTCTCTCTTTCTCGTCCTCTCTTTCTCCGTTTCCAATATTCCTGAAACGTTTGTTGGGTGTCCAGTACTTTGTGCTTTTTATAAGATTGTAATTTATTCTAGATGCTGGAAAGTAGAGGTGAAGAAATCATTTAAATCCAACACCAACAGCAAAATCCTACTGTAAAAAAATAGTGTTTGTGTGTGTGTGTGTGTGTGTGTGTGTGTGTGTGACACTTTGCATGCAGCTTTCTCAAGCGTGTCCGGAGGATATCTCGCTAAGGGAAGAGTTTTAAGCTACGGATGATATGTCATTAGGCGCGTAATGGTCTGAAGATGACTGCACGAATAAAAGATTTTTTGAAACTTTCGTTTTCAACATTAAATTTAAGTTTTTGTGTAGTTTTTTGGTCGGCTTCTTTGTTAGGGGGCAATTAACATAATCCGGAAGTGGCGGTTGCCTATATAATGGGTGAGAGGGAGTGCATTTCATTGTTTTCGTCGTAATTCAGGAAAATTATGCAGCGTGATGAGTATCATGGGGCTAAACGGGGCCCAGGGTTGAAAAGTCGCGAAGCGGCTTTTCAACCCTGGTAATGTATAAAAATACAGAGACAATAGTTTGGTAAAATAATAGGGTTGAAGATGTCGCACGTTGGGAATGACAAGACGTAAAGAGGGACAAGTATAACACGCAAGTTACGGGAATAAAATTTAAGACAGAACAGCACAATAGCCCAGGAAACAGCAAAACTCTAAGCTATAGAAAAATGCCATTAGGTGAGGTAAGCTAGTCTTAACGCGGAAATCATTAATGTCCGAAATTGAAATACAGATTTCGCAACTGGTTTCGCGGAACGTTGTGCTCTAAAAAATGGGGGAATAAATGTTTTCACTGACCTGGACTTTAAAACTGTCTGTTCCTTCAGAAAAATGGACCTACCGTATAAGCTTGTGCGGCCTTGCCTATCGTCCACTTTCTCGGGCGGTGGTTTTGGCTGAAAAAGTTGCTGCTTTTGCCGATTCCTCTGTCTATTTCTCTATCTCTCTCTCTCTCGCTCTCTCTCCCTCTCTCGCTCTCTCTCCCTATCTCTCTCGCTCTCTCTCTAAATGTCTATAAGCATACCCTCGCGTTTTGTGCCCGGTGCGTCGTCTCCTGATGCGCGCGCAAAGCGTTCAAGTCGTACGAGGCGCAAAATGTGCATCTATTGCATTCGTAGAGCTAAAAATAATTACATATAAAGTATTAATTATCAAAACCATAACACGGAGAATACCCTCACCCCGTGATGACGCTTCGTGAACATCTTCAGAAGGCTTTCAGTTTCAGGGTCTTCGCACCCGGGTTCAGTTTTCACGGTGACGGCCACTATTTCGGGCTTTTTCTGGGCGCTCAACTCCGAAAGGGCCGACGACAGCACGGAGGTCGAGCTCGCCGGCACCCCGGCCGGTGGGGTCTTTATCGGTGGCAAATCGGCAATCTCGAAGGCCTTGTGAATGTTCATCTCGTGAGCAAATTCGTTCTGAAAAAAGACAATTCCGATCCCTTGCTCAACAAGATGCGCTCTTAATTAATTCTCAACCTACCGTAGGTCGTGGAGGCACATTCTCGATAGTTTTCAAGGAAATAGAATAACGACTAGGTGGGACTTGTAGTGCTGAAATGGCAGGCTACTTTCCAATTTCCAATGCATATGCTTAATCAATGCTCCAAACTCAACACCCACCTGCCAACGCTGTTAGCCAAGGGAGCTCGGGTTGTCGCTCCTGCTCGCAGACCTGAAGGCACATTAATGAATACCTGAGAGTAACCGACCTCCCTGTAAGCCGATAGGTGATCGGCTTTTAGGTGCGACCTGGCGGATTGGATGTTGGCCCGCGGGATCAGCACTCCGCATGATTTGCATACGGCTGTTGTCGTACTGTTGGATAGGCCTTCGCGTTTCCACAACTCGAAGTACCGCCAGACGGGATGGCTGGAGTATGGTAGTTCAATATCTCTCCCCTCTCTCATTCTCTCTATCTCTCTCTCTCCCTCGCTTTCGCTATTACTCTCCCACTGATTACATATCTCACTATCTCTCTCTCTCTCTCTCTCTCTCTCTCTCTCTCTCTCTCTCTCGCTTTCTCTCTCTTAATCTCTCTCTAGCTAAAACCATACTCACCGGCGTTCCACCTTCACCCTCTTTTCGGCGCTGGCCTCGGAGGCGACCTTCCGCTTTTCCGTAGCGGTTCGCTCGTGACTTCCGGACGCAACCGGCTGAATGGCGCCCAACACGTTGGCAGCCCGTGCGTATTGGGCTGAAGACACATTGATTACCATAGGGGGTTGTGGCCCACCGTTTTGCGCGTTGAACGTGTTCTTCATGCTGTTCAGCATCGGATAGCTTTGAAAGGGCGTATAGTATGGGTAGCCCGGAAAGACTGGGAAATGACTGGATGCGGGGTACATCGGCTGCTAAAATAACGTCATTTCCCAAATCTGAAAGGTGATGTGAGAGATAGCGAGAGAGAGGGAGAGAGAGATAGATAATGTCACGACAACTTTGACGCCCATTGAACAGGCTATTTCAATGCCGGATAATCAGGTGAGTGAGATACAGAGAGCGAGAGCGAGAGAGAGAGAGCGCGAGATGAAATCGAGTGAACGAGAGCATTATTAGACTATTGAAGCTGAGTGTACACCCCGCATCCAGTCATTTCCCAGTCTTTCCAGGCTACCCCGCTATACGCCCTTTCAAAGCTATCCGATGCTGAATGGCATGAAGAACACGTTCAACGCGCAAAACGGTGAGCCACGCCCCCTGCCTGGTAATCAATGTCCTTCAGCCCAATACGCCTGGGCTGCCAGCGGTTGGGCGCCATTCAGCCGGTTGCGTCCGGAAGTCCGGCGACCGCTACGGAAAAGCAGGTCGCCTCCGGGGCCAGCGCCGAAAGAGGGTGAAGGTGGAACGCCGGTGAGTATGGTTTAGCTAGAGAGAGAGATTAAGAGAGAGAGAAGAAAGCCTTGAGAGAGAGAGAGAGAGAGAGAGAGAGAGAGAGAGAGAGAGAGAGAGAGAGAGAGATAGTGAGATATGTAATCGGTGGGAGAGTAATGGCGAAGCAGGGAGAGAGAGACGTAGAGAAGAAGATGAAGAGAGGGAGAGTATTGAACTACCATACTCCAGCCATCCCGTCTGGCGGTACTTCGAGTTGTGGAAACGCGAAGGCCCCTATCCCGCCGTACGACAACGGCGTATGCCAAATCATGCAGGTGCTGATCCCGCGGGACAACATCCAATCCGCCAGGTCGCACCTAAAGCCGATCACTATCGGCTTACAGGAGGTCAGTTACTCAGGTATTCATTAATGTGCCTTCAGGTCTGCGAGCAGGAGCGACAACCCGAGCTCCTTGGCTAACAGCGTTGGCAGGTGGGTGTGAGTTTGGAGCATTGATTAAGCGCCTTGTTGGGAGTGGAAAGTAGCCTGCCATTTCCAGCACTACAAGTCACCTAGTCGTTATTCTATTTCCTTGAAAACTATCCGGAATGTGCCTCCCCGACCTACGGTAGGTTGAGAATTAATTAAGAGCGCATCTTGTTGAGCAAGGGATCGGAATTGTCTTTTTCAGAACGATTTGCTCACGAGATGAACATTCTAAGGCCTTCGAGATTGCCGATTGCCACCGATAAAGACCCCACCGGCCGGGTGCCGGCGGACTCGACCTCCGTGCATCGTCGGCCCCTTTCGGAGGTGAGCGCCCGAAAGCCCGAAACAATGGCCGTCACCGTGAAAGCAGACCCGGGTGCGAAGACCCTGAAACTGAAAGCCTTCTGAAGATGTTCACGGCGTCATCACGGGGTAGGGTATTCTCCGTGTTATGGTTTTGATAATTAATACTTTATATGGTATTTTTAGCTCTACGAATGCAATAGATGCCATTTTGCGCCTCGTACGACTTGAACCTTTGCGCGCGCATCAGGAGACGACGCACCGGGCACAAAACGCGAGGGTACTTATAGACATTTAGAAGAGCGAGAGAGATAGGGAGAGAGAGCGAGAGAGGGAGAGAAGAGCGAGAGAGAGAGAGATGAAATAGACAGAGGAATCGGCAAAAGCAGCAACTTTTTCAGCCAAAACCACCGCCCGAGTGTGGACGATAGGCAGGGCCGCACAAAGCTTATCACGGTAGGTCCATTTTCCTAGGAGGAACAGACAGTTTAAAGTCCAGGTCGAGTGAAGCATTTATTCCCCCATTTTTTTAGAGCACAACGTTCCGCGAAACCAGTTGCGAAATCTGTATTTCAATTTCGGACATTAATGATTTCCGCGTTAGGGCAGCTTACCTCACCTATTAGCATTTTTTCCTACAGCTTAGAGTTTTGCTGTTTCCTGGGCTATTGTGCTGTTCTGTCTTAAATTTTATTCCCGTAACTTACGTGTTATACTTGTCCCTCTTTACGTCTTGTCATTCCCAACGTGCGACATCTTCAACCCTATTATTTTACCAAACTATTGTCTCTGTATTTTTACCACGTACCGGGGTTGAAAAGCCGCTTCACGACTTTTCAACCCTGGGGACCCATTAGACCCCATGATACTCATCACGCTGCATAATTTTCCTGAATTACATCGAAAACAATGAAATGCACTCCCTCTCACCCTTGTATAGGCAACCACCACTTGCGGATTATGTTAATTGCCCCCTAACAAGAGCCGACCAAACCAGCACACAAAAACTTAAATTTAGTGTTGAAAACGAAAGTTTCAAAAAATCTTTTATTCGTGCAGTCATCTTCAGACCATTACGCGCCTAATGACATATCATCCCGTAGCTTAAAACTCTTCCCTTAGCAAGATGTACTCCGGACACGCTTGAGAAAGCTGCATACAAGTCATCACACACACACACACACACACACACACACAAACACTATTTTTTTACAGTAGGATTTTGCTGTTGGTGTTGGATTTAAATGATTTCTTCACCTCTGCCCCAGCATCTAGAATAAATTACAATCTTATAAAAGCACAAAGTACTTTTCTGCATTACCCAGCACAAAACGTTTCCAGGAATATTGGAAACGGAGAGAAAGAAGGACGAAAGAGAGAGATAGAGAGAGAGAGAGAGAGAGAGAGAGAGAGAGAGATCGAGAGAGAGAGAGAGAGAGAGAGAGAGAGAGAGAGAGAGAGAGAGAAATGCCAATCAATCTGGACCATGCTAATAGGGACTCACAAATGCTGAGCACTTCTTATTTCTTCTCCCCTTTTAACTTTCGTTTTCTTCCGATCACGTACATGTAGTAGACCTTCGGGACGGAAGGGTCATATTAGGCGGATTTTTCACCGTTGCTTTCTTGAATCAGTTTGAGATCGCTCAAATTCAGAAACTGCAATAATTTAAAAATTATGGGATCTTTTGCCATTGTATTGTGTGATTTTTTTCTTCTATTTAAAGTCCAAACCCCGGCCAAAGCAGTAATGCCAGGCCTAGTAAAATTTATCGCCTTTTCTTCGTTGGAATCGCACCAATTTCCCGCGAGCCCTCGACATGACACATCCCCCGCTTTCGCTTCGGCATTTCCTCTCGAACCCGGGGGAACGACAAATCGCTAATGGATGGTGGCTTGCCCCCAGAAAAAGCAACTCAACTCCATCCATCCCATTCGATTTGGGCCCAAATGCATTTGCCCCACGAATTTTCTTGCCGTTTGAAACTTCGGATACTGTGTTCAATCCATCATGTGCTTTTTGAACCTGGCCGAATCTTTATTTTTTTAAAACTGCTACGAAACAATTACGAAGCTAAAATTGTGGATAAGATTTTCTCTCTTAGTTGATCTGAATCTCGAACTTCCCAGTGGAATTTCAAATTCCCAGCTCTCTACTTGTTTCAGGCCTTCAACCACACTTTCGTTGATTTTTCAGTAGTGAATGGTAATTAGGAATCATGGTATCAAAATTTGTTTAATAGGATCAAAACGCTGAAAATAGATATATGAGAATAATCACTTACCATTGTCAAACATCACCTATCTCTTACACGTTTTGAATAGATGCCATTTGGTCGAGAGTATCGGTTTGTCGCCAAAGCCATGACCTGAGGTGTGCCATCTGTCATGCAAGGCAGAAGTCTTCTCACTCCCAGGTCAGCTCGCACCAGCACCAAAGGCTACCACCAAACACCGAAGGGTACCTACCGATGACTTGGGCCATTGATAAGTGACCTCAGGCTATTTGCCTAAGGGGTTGTTTCTCAGTGAGCAGCAGATATTTTTGCTCCTTTGTGATAGCTCTCGCTCTCTCTCCTCTCTCTACTCTCTCTCTCTACTCTTTCTCTCTCTATCCTCTCTCTCTCTCTCTCTCTCACCAGCTTACTGTTGTTTCCTTTCTGGGTCATCGAGGAAGCAGTATCGATGGTCAAATTCATAAATCGTGGTCATTTCCATATTCGAAAATCCATCCGATCCGTCAGTCCTTGTCGAGACAAAGCATCGCTGGATTCCCCCAAGAATTGAGGTGTGTAGGCAGAGAGGGGAGAGAAGGAGAGAGAGAGAGAGAGGGAGAGAGAGAGAGAGAGATCGGGAGAGAAAGATAGGGTGAGTGAGGAGAAAGATAAGGTTGATGAGAAATGACAGTCCTTTGCGAAAAATTTTTGCTTCTTTCAAAGCTCTACCCTGCTGATTGACATTTAGC
Organism: Mesorhabditis spiculigera; assembly: GCA_958295435.1. Classification (NCBI taxonomy): domain Eukaryota; kingdom Metazoa; phylum Nematoda; class Chromadorea; order Rhabditida; family Rhabditidae; genus Mesorhabditis; species Mesorhabditis spiculigera. The sequence goes on from CATQJA010001020.1 coordinate 284,417, forward strand.
AACTTTAGACATTAATATTTTCCGTGCTGTGGGTCCTTTGGGCGGCAATGATATTTCGTTGAATCCGGTTGAATGGTCCAACATCAAAATTTTATATTTTTCATTGACAGAGCTTTCGCGATTTGCTCAATTTCCTGGAGCGTTTCCAGCCACTTTTAGTTGTGGTTCAAAATTGCGGGAGCATATTAAGGAACATCGATGTTTCTTTGCCGGGCCGCCACGCTCTGCCAAGAAAAATTTCGCGCGTGAAGCGTCCGTGTTTCAGCGTGAGCCAAAGGGTTTATAAGGGGCAGCTTGCGGTTCCAGGACGCCCCAGCTCCTTTTTTGATTATTTTATAGGGTTTACTTGGATTTGAAAGCTTTTTCTTTTACTTTTCTGTCACTTATTTCTGTTTGTCCTAGGCAAGTTGTGCTTTCTCTATCTCTCACTCACTCTATCTCTCTTCTCTCTCTCTCTCACTTTATATCTATCTTTCCTTTCCGACAATCACCGATAACACATGTGGGCGTGGCTTCGTCCCGCACCCCTCAGGGTACCTCCTACCTTCGCAGAGCCCCGGGACAGATGCCATTGTTCCAAACATTTCGATGCTACCCTATCTTATCTCTACTGAATGAGTGGCTTCTTTCCCGCACTTTAGCATTGCTCCGCAGCCTACCTAGGTAGCCTGGCACCGCTTCAGCTCGCAGCGACTTCCGCGCGCTGAAAGCTGCCGATGCACTTACGGAATTTGGCGCGTGCCCGCATCTAAAAGCCGTGAGCTTAGATACCTACTATATGCTGCTTCCCGCTCGCGGCCTTTGCCCCGTATACAGAGAGATCCTGTGCTGATTGCCGCTGCCCTTACAGGTCTTACAGGCCGCACACGCCTGCTCATTGAAATAACCCCCTATTAACTCTTTCCTCTACCCCAATAATCTCCCCCTAACCGTTGATCCGTTGCTAACGTGTGTGACACGCGGATTATCGACCTGACATTATGCTAGCCGATTTTGGTCAGGATTTTGCTGCTAGACACTAACGGCGAGGTGATTCCTATGTTTTCTTATCGAGATTTTCGAACCTAGCAGTCGGCAGCGATCCCCGCATTTGAATGCTTGCTTTCTCACTATCTATGTCTCGCCTTTTCTTCTTCCTTCACTATCACGCTGTCAGGGGATGCTGGCTCTCCTTCTCTCACTCTCCTCTCTCACTCTCTCTCTCTCTCTCTTCTTCTCCTTTGGCATTTGACCCCAAAATATGGCACTATCTGTTTCCCGACCCTTGCGGCTACTGGTCGTCCGGGAACAGGAAGGTTAGGAATACCTCAGTCGGGGGAGGCATAGTACCCCGCATGACGCCCAGTATTAGAAGTCCCTAAGCTATGCAAATGGACCTCATCGAACGTAATGGAACTGAGGCTTTGGCTGTAGACTTCAAGCTGCCAGATGCCCCCCTTTTGGCTTAGGCCGCTCTACACGCCTACAGATTCTCGGAGCAGGGAGCCGATTGGTCTCCCAAAATACGGAAATGACAGGACAAGAACTGGGAACTCCATCAAGAAGTGCGGAGTGTGTACCACAAGCTACTGAAAGAGAAATTCCCTACATGATGTCGCTCAGGGCTCAGAGCTTCAAAAAAGAAAATAATGCCTGTAAGCCAGGGACTCGAGAACTTCGTCAAGGATCAGGGTTGAGGACTGGATGCCCAAATGACCCGACGCACCAACGCACGGCTACATAGTGCACCAAATTCGTACAGCCGGAAATCAAGAAGCGCAAAAGATGTTTCAGCTCCTATGCACGGAGTTTCGGCTCCTATCGGCTCGTCTGTGGCTACGTACTCGTGAACTAGTACCTGAACGTACTTCTACGAGCCGCCATCCATTCCATAGTCTACCACGAGCTTCCATTCTCGTCCCACATCAACCGTTCACAGCATTCCCCTTTCAGAAACAAAGATGAACCCACCACACCCACCACATGCACGCCCCAGCTACAACACCATGGACATGGGCATGCTGCACAGCCTGATCAACAGCTACAACAACTACCCCTAATGGTGCGACTTGCCCGAGCCTTAGAACATTCCCGATTTTTGACCCGCTCCTCCATTGCGACAGACCCTTCCGAATGTTTTGGGGCCCGAGATCGCCATTTTCGAGCTACAGTTTACTAAACCGGATGCACGACCTATCCCGGAAGCTGTGGAAACGAGAGCCGCTTACTGCATCAGAAGAAATGGCACAGGAGCGGGAAGAAGGTTCACCGCGGGTTAGTATTTTTTTGTATAAAGCTTAGTTGGATTTTTGTGCGGCCTAACGACAGATGGCATGGCGCACCATCAGCTCAGCACGGTAGCCCATCTGGTCCGTCCACAAAATAGCAGTGTATTGACAGGGTGCAGAGCATCTGGTCTCTCTTTGAAAAGCTCCTTCTGAGGTTCTGAGGTTAAGTCATCTGCGCATCATATACAAAGTGGTCTGTTGAAACTTGGGCACCGGTACTTACACGGAGTCGTAATGTAGAGGCTAGGATGTTGATTCGACCCGCTGCGAGCCCCATTTCAATGTGACGTGGTGTCGCGGGTCCTTGCGTCATGCTTCCGACGACCCATCGTATCAAAAACTCCATCTTCAGGGCGCACTGGGTTACAAGAAGAACCGTCACGTTGACGGTCCGGAGCCACAAAAGTGAGCAACTCCGAAGACGCTCTGTCGGGTTTTCAGGCCTCGTAAGGGAGGGCGCGACGCCCTCGTGGAAGGTGCTACAGGGGTGGCACAACGACGCACCCTATCCAAACTTCGCGTACCCTGGTTCTATACCGGTATTAGCCCCAGGGCGCACCATATCACCACGCCTCTTGACGCACCACAGAGCCAACAAGAACCCCTCGTTTCCAGTCATCCGGTACATTCGGAGTACTTTCGATTCATGGCGCGCACCCGATCCATCATTGACAAAGGCAGCTACGCACTGCAAGCTTTGCCGGGAGAAAGATCCCGTCCGCATCGACAAAGTCACCGCGATACGCCACCTGAAATTACCGTATGCGGCGGCGCATGCCAGGGTAAGTATCTAAGGCGTTGGGCCGCTATGTTGGCCTCTTTGGGTGTTAGGGCAGACCGAAGGACACATCTTCTATCGCTCCGGGAGACCGACCGCAGGGTTAGTGAGACAGGGTTGCCGTTTGGACTTAATGGGCAGGGACGGTAGGGGTAGTTATAAAGAGTATTAGGGGTATCAGAGCTTTAGCATGGATATCACAGATCATGTGTCTGGGATCTATATCATTCACTTCGTAGGCTGGGCGCATATGTATCGATGTCGGAGACTTAGGTAAATTCTTCTGGAATGAGTCAATACGGCACGCTTTAAAATGTGAAGCTTACAGAAACAACATCGTGTGTTGCGACTTTGGCTCCAGTCGTCACGAAAAATAATACGATGCGGGGACTTTTGTGGTAATGATTTAGGAAAACGCCAAAGAAATAGAGAGCCAAAGAGAGAGAGAGCGAGAGAGAGAGAGAGAGAGAAAAGAGAGAGAACGAGAGTGAGCGAGTTGGAAGCTACCTAGACAGACAGAGTTATCAGGAGAGTTAGGGAGTACAAAAAGTCTGGGAAGATGACAGAGCAAGAGAGAGAGGAGAGTATAGATGAGAGAGAGAGAGAGAGAGAGAATGAGACGCGAAGTGAAATAATTACTCTTTCAGAACTTCACTCCACCCAGCACTGACACGAGACCTCAGCTCAGCGCCCTCCGCTCGACCTGGAGCTCGCCTCACACTACCAACCTCATCTGAGGGCCCCTCATACGCCATCTTTAAAACTCCAGCTCAGGCCAAGGCGTACAGCTCCGTGCAACTGAGCCCGATCTCGATGGAATCTCCCCGATCCCCGTCATCCTTCAACTTCGAGCCGATGGTTGAGAAGGAAGATATCGCTGAGAAGCAGAGGCTGGAATATCAGGAGACGATCAGCTTGTTGAGATGTTCACGAGGAGACAAGATGGGGTAATTGATCTTACCGTGTTTTTAAGATCATCGTATGCATGCGCACTCTGCCGGCATGGCACATAGTGACTCCACTCTTAGCGGAACCACAGCTAGGTGTGGCCGTTTAGCGGTGTAGCACAGCTGTGTAGACTAGGAAAATTTATAAGGTGGCACAGCTCGCGTTCACTCACAGCTGTGTCTCCGTTACCGCCGCCGCAGTGCGGTGTCACAGCTTGTCGGGCCTCCCGAAGCGGAATCAGCTGTGGCCCGGGACTTAGTCATTTTTTTGGGTCAAAAATAAAATTTTCGTAAATATATGTTTTATGTGTCGGAAGTCTTCTCGTGACTGCTTCTGACTCCATTTACTTCGGGTTTTGTCCTAACACTAATTTTGGCCGACAAGGAGACGGTCCCAACCGGACATAAAACTGCGATTTGAGATTGGCACACTTACAGAGCTGAAGAACTGAACCCGGCAAACTAATTTTTATTAGCATGGAGTGTGATATGAACCAATTTATAAGCCTTTGAATATTTCGCGATACCTTCATAGGCTTCCTCCACTCCCCGACCGATGTGTCATCGTGGTCTAGTGGATAAGGAGTTAGGCGAAGGGTCGGGCAAAGTAACGAAGGTTCGGATCCGCGCAGGATTTCACTTTTTTGTTTTTGGACCAGAGCTACTATTTAGCATAATGAAGCCCTAGAATAAACCATTTCACCTCCGGGAACGCCCCAAAACATTAAGCTTGGCGCGGGGCACAACAGTGGCACAGCTGTGGGGATACACAGCTGCAGCACAGCTGCGGCCAGTTCAATAATCTACAGGTGCCCCAACTGTTGTCCCGAGTGGTGTCACCTATGTGTCATGCCGGCAGAGCATGTTGCTAAATAAACTTGAAATTTTAGCTCTACGAGTGCAACAGCTGCACCTTCTGCTCCTCTTACGACATCAATGTCTTCCGCGCTCACCAGGGCAGCACCCATCGAGTCCAAAAGTTCCGGGTACAACTTTTTAATGGTGCCTTTATGTGACGAACAAATGGCTTGTCGTCTATCGATCTGCGCATCTGCCTATCTCTTCCATTAGTGCGAGAACTTATCTTTTCATCTATTCGCCCTGCTGCCGATTTCGTGGTCACAATATTGCGGGAAAAAATCAATAGAAAACTTTGAGCTCTTATCTGGGGTTCCGATGCTAATAATGCGAAATACGAATGCAGCTTTCTGCCGCGCGCATGCGTTGCGCATCGCGCCTAGATCCTTTCGGCATCCATATCCACCAAAGACCCTTACCCTTCCCCTTGAATATCCTAATTTTAGCCCAAAGCCCCAGCCTCCAACGGAAAGCTTTCACCGAGCCCGCCTCCTCCTCGGGTATATACGGTAGGCTATGCACTCTTTCTGAGAGATTGTCGAAAGGTTTACTTGAAAAATTTTATTTGAATGAAATTCGTTCCGTGAATGGCCTAGAATTCGGAACGATTTGCTTATTATATAAAATCGAAGTTTGAAGGTTGTCCTCTGGCTTTTCTGCTTTTCTCTAACCTTTAGGCAATTACAAAGCTCTTAAGCGTTAAAAGGCCGTTTGCGAGGGACTCGAACAATGCTGGCACGGTTTTTTCGACCCCGTTTTTGACGGCATCTGAAGAGCATAGTCGATTAGTAGGGCTGCATAGTTTTGAAAGTTTAAAAGTATATAAAAATGTATCTTTCTTGCAAATATCCTAATATTAATATAAAAAAACTAATATAAAAAGCATAAAAAAGTATAGTAACGGCGGGAGGAAACAAGACATTAACATTAAGACAAACGTTCATTCCAGGGATGAAACGAAGAATTCAAATTTCAGATCCCCGCGCGGTCCCTTCAGCCACAAACGAGCCTCGCACCTCCCGTATCCTTATCAAAACCTGAATAATTATCCCGGATAACCAAGTAATGCTGATTTTTTTCTAGATATTCAGTTGCTGTAGTTTAGAAAGCCGGAATTTTGTTTATTTTATCCTATTTCCTCCATAGTTTCATGAAAAACTGGTCTCGATGCATTTCTCCAGCATTTTGCTCCCTATTTTGCATTTACTCTCTTCGTTGTTATTTTGCGGTTGTTGGTTGCGGTTTGCGACATATATTTTATGATTATTGATGACAACTTGCCGGGTATTGATAAAAGAATTACGGTGGTTAGTCATGCGAACAACGAGAAATCGGACAATGCAAACCACAGCGTGCCATCAACCCTTGGCGACCACTTAAGGTGCCTGCAATGTCCCAATCGTCGTGCTCCTGCCCCTTTTGCATTTGACAATTTATTCAAGTCTATTTTGCGACCCTTGCCATACTTAATGGGCGGGAGCAGGAGCTGAAGTCCGTTGACCGAGACGGGGAGGTGGCGGAGATCCGTTGCCAGCTAAAATTAGGTGTTTTTAAGTTTCCGTATTTGGATTAGACTATGGCACATGGTAACGTACCAACTGGAGGTGGGTTGGGCTCCAGCCACCGGAGGAGGACGGAGGCTCCTGGACCGCAGGAGGTACGGACGCTCCTCGGACCAGGGAGGGTTGGGTGTTTAGCAACCGGCGGAAGGTCGGAGACTCCTTGGATTGGGGGTGGAGTTGGCAGCATCGCTTGACCCTAGGTGGGACGGAGGCGCCGTTGGCTGGGAGGAGGTTGGAGGCTCCTGAACTGGCGGAGGGTTGGAAGCTCCTTGCACCGGAGGAGGATTCGAGGCGCCTTGAGCGGGGGCGGGTTGGAGGCTCCCTGGAGAGGCGCGGCACGCTTCACCTTTGGTGGGACGGAAGCGCCGTTGACTGGAGGAGGTTAGAAGCTCCTGGACCGGGAGGAGGATTAGATGCGCCCCGGACTGGAGGTGGGTTGGATGCTCCCTGGACTGGTGGTGGGTTGGACGCTCCAGCAACTGGAGCCGGCTTCCCTAAAACGCATCTGTCAATCTGGATTAGGTTCTAATTTGTCGAAGGTTAACTTTCATTTCGTTAGAATTGGCATTGAGCTCTTGTGTGATTTAAAAGTCAAAGTTTTGGATTCTTAGACTTACCGGTTGGTGGGTGGAGGTGGCTGTGTGGCAGGGGCGGCGCAGGAATTAAGCATATAAATCCTACTTCGTTGAAAGTTTGCTCTTTCCAGAATCTTGCAGAAATGCATTTTCAGTTGCTAAGCTCAATAAAACCTACCAAGCCACGGCAAGAGCTGCCAAGAAGCCAACAACGGCAATCTTCATCGTCGAGTCGGAGGAGACCAGGAATTGATACATCCAAGCACCATCCACCGCCTTTTATACAAACCCAATAGGGGCTGATCCTCGCGTCATTTATTGCAATTTATTGCAATGCGGAGCCAGATCTAGCTGCAGGGCTGTGCAATGCTTTACTGGTCAAAATCCGGCACTGCTCGTACCATACCCAACGTCACTCCGTAGCGATCCGTAGTCCGGGAATTGAACTGTAGAGTCCAGGAAAGGCTGTGCAAACCCGAATTGATGCAGAAGCTTTGAGCTGCGGGGCTAGGGCTATTCCCAGGGGTCGGGGTCGATGTAACAGTTTTGAAGCCAGATGCAAATAAAGGGGATGTTCAACGAGCTTTTTGAGTACAAATGACGCCAGAGTGACCCCAATCGGCTTGTTATAAAAGACTGAATTCCAGCGGAGAAGTATCAATTCCTGGTCTCCTCCGAGTTGAACATGAAGACTGCTCGTCTGTTTTTTGGCTGTTGTTGCCGTGGCTTTGTGAGTTCTTTGTAGGCTTAAAGAAGCTGGAAAAATCTGAGACAGACTTGCCGACGATGCTTAGGCTTATTCGATTTAAAAAAGCTTGCTAAACTTTAAAATATGGGTCGAAGCCCGGCGGCGCCCCCGGGCTTCGACCCATATATATGCTAAACCCTTTCTCATATAAAGAATTCTCAGGTAATTCAAAACAACCTCAAAAACTAATTAAATCTTTTCTAGTGCCGCCGCAGCCACCGCCCCTCCACCACCCCCGACCAGTAAGTCCAGTCTGTATTAAGTCCGAGACAGCACCTGGAAACTGAAAGGTCTCTGTATTATCAATGTCTTTCCAGGCCACCCAGTTCCAGTTCAAGGAGCCTCGAACCCCCCTCCGGTTCATGGAGCCTCAAATCAACCGCCAGTCCAAGGAGCTTCGAACCCTCCCCCGGTCAACGGAGCTTCCGTCCCACAGAAGGTGAAGCGTGCCGCACCAGTACAGGGAGCCTCGGTTCCTCCTCCAGTTGCTGGAGCCTCCAACCCGCCACCAGTTCAGGGAGCTTCGAACCCGCCTCCGGTCAAGGGAGCTTCTAACCCTCCCCCGGTTCAGGGAGCCTCGAACCCACCGCCAGTCAACGGAGCTTCTGTCCCACCCAAGGTGAAGCGTGCCGCACCAGTCCAGGGAGCATCGAACCCTCCTCCAGTCCAGGGCGCTTCCAACCCTCCCCCGTTCCAAGGAGCGTCCAACCCGCCGCCTGTTCAAGGAGCTTCAAACCCTCCCCCGGTCCAGGGAGCCTCTCACCCTCCTCCAGTTGCCCACTAGACAACAACTGATTGAAGTAATAAATTTTAATAAATAGAAACGGTCACACGAAGCCACAGAAGGGCACCCAAAAACATCTTTTGCAAGCTACAATCGAAAGAAATTCTCAACTAACGGTAAGTTAAGACAGCGAACGCAAAAGTTGCAAGAAAATGGAGTGCTAGCTAAATAAGTATGCTTCTCCACCCCGGAAAAATATTTTTTTATGCAGGTCATTTCGGGTGTATCGTTCATGGATTTCTTCGTATCGCTTAAAACCATCCAAAAAACTGAAAGCTACAGGAAAGTAGAAGAAAAAGTCAAAAAAGCCCCATGTATTCCTACTAATTCTACTATACTTCTTTCAACAGCTTTTCTGCATGATTCCTTCTGCTGACTATTTTTTCCCGTGGTGAATTTATCGTCGCTGGCCGTTTTTAGGGGTCAGATAGTCAAGAAAACTTATTCTCGAGTTTGGCAACGCAAAAAGTAGGAACTGGTCCAAAAGCAAAAAAATTGAAATCGCGAGTGGATCCGAACCCTCGTTGTACACGTCGGAGGCCAATGCGCACACCACTAGGGCACGGAACCGATGGGCAGCGTTCCCTGGGAGGGACTCATATCGCAGCGGCACCCTTCAGCGCAATATAAATGCTCATAACTTTTTACCGTTATACGCTCCCGTTGATTTTATTAGATATTTGGAATCCCCTCGTCAAGGCGCGTCGAATGGTGTATCTGACTTCTCAAAGTTCGATGGCAAGTTCAGATACTTCCCTAGTGAGTCGGCTAACTCATCCGCTTTCCTTTCTCGCTCGCTTTTACATTTTCTTTATCTTTCGCCTTCTTCTTGTCTCTCTCCATCTCGTTAGGTGTGAAAAGCGTGAGCTTATTTCTCCCATTACCACATTACAGTTACCCCATGGCGGGCGGTCACGTGTGGGTGGGCCCATCTGGGTGGTCCCAAGGCTCCCAGAAGCTCCCAAAAAGAGATCGATTCTTCCTTGGGGCTCATCCACTCCGTTTTCGAAACATGCTCTTGGCCAAAATCTAGCGACAAATTCCCAGTTTTATCCCGAGTTGATGCCTCCATTTCATTGGTTTTCTGCTGCTTGCTTGAATTCTTTTATATTTCTGGGTATTTTGACCAATTTCCGTAGATCCATATTTTTATGGATTCGTAAGTAGTAATGCTCGTTTTTACCCTGTCACATTTAGGAAACCTACTAGCGCATTTGCAAACTGTTTCTTTAGGTTTCTCCTAGGAATTGAAAAGCAGCTATTTAGATTTCTGGAGAGAGAGAGAGAGAGAGAGAGAGAGAGAGAGAGAGAGAAAGAAGATAGACGCACTGCTAATGGACACCTCCCAAGCTTCTACTAACAATTCGGAAGCGCAAAAACTGATCTGGGACATAACGACGAATCGCCGGTAAGTCCAGCCCCATCTAAAATCCACTGAATCTTCTCTAGACATCCGGTCTGTCAATTCTTCGACTGTTACGATGGATACCGCAAAGATTGTATAAATAGAGTGGCCGGACGGGTGGCTTGCAAAAGATGTGCTTGGGAAAAAACGGCGCAAAAGGCACAGCCTTCGACGGATGTCATGGCTAAACATTTAGCAGAATGTCATCGAAAGAAACATCGCGAGGTTTGTAGTTTGTATCTGATAAAATTTTCAATTTGTAAGTCAAAACAAGGGAGCGTACCAATTAAAAACATGTTTTTTTAGTTTCTACAGCGCATGAAAACGTGGAAAAAAGTGGACAATAAGAAAAGTAAGTCTTAGAGCTTTCTACCACATTGAATTCAGAATCTAATTCTGCATATTAAATTCAAGGTATTTTTAGCATAGTCTATTACATGTATTTTCAGGAATTAACCCGTTATTCAGCGGCGCTGCTCACAGCGATGTTCCGGAGATCCAGGCGGTTCCAGAGGTAGGAAAATCGTAATTTTATATCTTAAACTTTAAATAATGAAGTCCCAGTGATTTTTAGTGAAAGCACCAATATTCGCACTATATGCAATATATTAACGATTCGAGTTTAGAAACAACCGCCTCAGATGAACCTCGCCGCGCTTGACCTATACCTGGGAAAACCTGCAGCAACGCCAAATTTGACGCAGGACTCGATGGGACCGGAAATGCAGAGCGAAAATATTCCGGACAGGACAGGTAGAATTTTGCTTACTAGACTATTATTCATCTTGCTCTAACTTTTTACAGACCATTTTGATCATTCTTTCTAGAAACTTACATTAAAATAAGTGTCACGATGACCCGCTAGATTCTGGATGCTTACCACAGGCGAGTAATGGGGGCTTGTGAAGAAGACAAATCACCAGGTACTATTTAGTTTCTAGTGAAAGAGAGAGAGAGAGAGAGAGAGAGAGAGAGAGAGCAAGGATGAGAAAGAGGAAGAGAGCGAGAGAACGAGAAAAAAATAATTTCAAATTTCAGAAAACTTGTCCGAAGCCTTGGCCCCGCTGGAGGATCGGTCCAATTCCCCGCCTCACCAGAAATGCAAGAGAAAATTGAAAAATTCAAGGATCTCTTTCCGCGGTATTTGAAGCGAGCGGGTAAGCAAAGCTTAAGAAACTTAACTGTTTGAAGGCGGGATCAAATTAAAACCCAAAAGATCCATATAAAATACCAGATTCCATTGTCGTTTTCAGCCTCATCTGGCCTGCCATTCAGCAGAATCGGAACCGCTGTTCCACACCGGAAATTCAGCCAACGGAAATCGAGGACGGCCAGCGCATCATTTTCGAGGTTTGCCTTTTTCCGAAGAAGGAAGACGACATTACTTTAGAGGGAAAGCTGCGCGAGCCGGTATGTAACCATCGCTTCCTTGACAAACAGACGGAGACCTTTGAAGTCTCGAGGAATGGGACTATAATTAAAAAAATGGAGGTCCTTCCGGTGCGCGTCAAAGAAAGGGACTTTAAAAATGAAGCACTTCCGGCGCCGACAGAACAATATGAAGCCGAGGCCGACGTTCCGGAAAGTTCGGGCGAGAGCGGCTGAAAGGCCAGAAAATTGCTCGCAAGACGGAATCGCAAGGTAGAGTATCACACTTAATGGAATTTTTGGGAGAAATAGTCTAGTGTATTCTATTTATAGATCGTAGAAAAATTATTAGCACATTTTTAAGATTTAGCAGTACCGTTCGACCCGCTGCCGTCGGGGTTGCTCTTCAGGCGAGGACCCGAGCTTCGAATGCACGCGCTCGGAAAGACCTCCAGAGTACAAGCCTCGCAAAGGTGTCTAAATTTTAGTCTAAACTAAAATTTCAAGATTTTTTCAGAAAAACAAGAGCTTTGCAAACGCTCTTATGAAGCTCAATCTCAGCACTGTTTACTTCGTCCGGATGTAGAGAAAGTCATAGGAGGGTCAGAGGACCTCCGGGTTGAAGGAGCGCCAGGTAAGCGGCCGGTTTTTGCTATTTAAATAAATTGCTTAACCTTACGTGTTTCGAAGTCTAGCGAGAGAGAGAGAGAGAGAGAGAGAGAGAGAGAGAGAGAGAGAGAGAGAGAGAGAGAGAGAGAGAGAGAAAGAAGAGATAGAGAAGGCCAGCCCATGGAAGTTGTTTTTATCTGACCGCTTTCTTTAAACCTCTCTAAATTTTTAGGACTATTAGGTGCGAAGTTTGGCATTACGTTCGGAGGCACTATATATTACAGGTCCTTTATGGTACTAAATGGTATTTTCCGTAGTTTTTGCCATCCTTACTCAAAATTCCCAAGTTTTTCAGCACCAAAAAAGAAGCTCTTCAGCCACGCAGCCATTCTGAAATCGTACGCACCGAGTGGAGCTCATACCACCCAAAACATACAAAGTTCAAAGTTGCAGTCTCCCGGGTCGATATTTTCCAGATCTAATTTTTCTACCTCAACAACACAAAAAAATATTCCGATTAACGTTGGTAAGTAAAGGCTTGTATTTTTGCTGCAAAAATAGAGATGATGTGGTGGATAAGCGGAGACATGTTTACGGTGATAGTTAAAGATTCCTGAAAGAGAAAGAGCTGGATGGAACAGGAAATGGAGCAAAAGGTCATAAAATTCAACATTTTCCAAAGCCCTCCCAAAATTTTTACCTTTCTGTTTGTGATCTCAGTACCTCTTTTCCTGTGCAGTTTCTGGAAATTTAAACCAAAAAAATTACTACAAAAAGCCAAAGGAAAGACAAAAAGCAAACCCTTGCAATCCTCAAATCCATAATCTGTTGTGATCTCATTATCCATTAATTTGTGCTGAATCGCAACAATTTATTTGGTAATAAAATTTTGATAAGACAAGCATTGATGACAATATAGATTCTCCATTTTTAAATTAAATTTTATGTTTTTGTATATGAATTGTTGGCCAAGTTTTTCGGTTTGGGAAGTGCATTTCGCAACTCAGCAGCATCGGCCTTGTCCGCCGCGCATACGCGCAGTTTTTAGGGCTTTTGGCAAAAGACCTGTTTTCTGGCGGCAGATGCGGCTTTGTAGAATTTTATGGCCTGGCACGCTCTGGTGGCGACTGCTAGCGAGCACGCGTTCTGTCAAAAATTTATTGATACAGCTCGAGTCCTCTCGCTTCTACCGTACCCCGTCGCCTTACTGTAGTTGGAGCGATTGTTCTGACTTTGGTTATTTCAATATATCTATTTTTTTAGAGGCGAGGAGGGAGAGGAGAGAGAGAGAAAGGGGAGGAGAGAGAGAGAAAGAGGGAGGAGAGAAAGAATGGGAGAGAGTGTAAGAGAAGCCGAAAAAAAGAGATGCTCCAAATGTCAATATTTGCTAACAAATAAGGTAGTGCTACGCGGTTTTCTTAAAGATTGCCCTAAGTCTCAGCAGCGAGCCAACAATGCTCGCTGTACGGCTTATCTATACTTGGGGAGCAGCATCTTCCAGAGACTCGTTTCCCCTCACGCTACCAAAATACTCGGGCAAGGAGGGTGAGGCTCAGTCGGGTGGGATGCCTGTCTCAGGCAGTGCTCTCCGCCCTTCCCAAATTTTTTCGAACGCGACTAGCGTTTTACGACAGTTTCAAGTTTTGGCCAACCTCTAACATACATTCATTGGATTATTAACGTTAGGAAAGCTTTTGATATCGTGTAAATTCGGACATAATCTTTTTTCATTTTTGCCTCTTTGAAACGCAACCTAAATCCTAAGTAGCTTTACGGATTGATTTCTATATTTATTCATTGTTTTGAAGTCTTACGATGTCTTTGGTAATGTTATTTCAGATTTTGAGAATTTTCGAGATGATGCCTAAGGGAGTTTTGCTCACTTTAAAGAAAAGACTTGCTGCTTCATTCCGAAATGAACTATTACGATTGGGTCGAGTACGACAAACCGACCGTGAGCTTACTAAATTCCAGTGAATCAAATTCCTATTCCAGTCATCCGGTCTGCCAATTCTTCGGACTGCTACGATGGGTACCGCAAAGAATTCATCAACCGGCCCGCCGCGCGGGTCGTTTGCAAGAACTGCGAATGGGAGAAGATCACAGAAGAGGTGTTGCCATCGACTGACGTCTATGGCTGAGCATTTACAATACCGGCATCAGGACATCATGGACAGGTTTCTAGTCTTTCTTCAATTTTTCAATTTATCTACCAAAAGCTGTGGATTTTCGAGCTCACTAAATGTTTCTAATAACACATGTATCGTTAATTTCCGCGCTGTAGATTGTAGTCTCAGAAAAATTAAATTTTTTAACTTACATAAGAAAAATTATTAAACTTCCACTGGCAAATTTTGTACAAACTTTTTCAGTACAAACACTCGAGAAATTCTGGAAAAAGGTCGACACCAGAAAGAGTAAGTTTTTTTACCGATATCCAAAACCTTAGAGTATTCTACTGTTCATTAGATTCATTTTCAGAGGTAAATCCGCATTACGAGGCGTGGTTCCCTAAAATTCCAGAAAATCGCCAGCTAAGGTATGCTTTTTCCGGAATTAACGCTTTCAATTCTCGTTTTAGAGCAACCCGCAAGGTATCGATTTTCAGGGATTAAAAAGATTGATGGAAGAAAGAAAGGTAACATCTTTCAAACAATTTGAATCTAGGTGTTTTTTAGAGTTGGCAAATGGACATCGAGATGCGAACCGGGAGGGCGCTGGGGATTCGGCTGCTGTCGATACGAAAAATCGTATCAACGGGGCCACGTCATCAATTCGTATAAAAGCGGAACACTTTTCAGATGTTGAGCAGAACGAAAGCTCAAGCTGTACAGGAACATCGGGAAAAGGCCTTGTTAGGTAAATCTTCAAGCAGCATCAATACCGTATTACGTCATGAATTTGATGCCTTCCATAAACGTTTCAGGTCCAAGTCCAGCTAATAAAGCGTATGCAGCAAACCCGGAACTTGGTCTCAAAGTGGTAAAGGTAGTGAGAAGGTAAAAGAGTTAGAAAACACACTGACAATGAGGCTGAGCCCTCCGGGTAAGTATTTATTGAAAATTCTATTAAATTGGTATATTTTAAATGTGAGTGTACAATTTTTGTAAAGAGCTGAGCTAGAGATCACGAGAGTTACAGAGTAGCAAGACAGAGAGAGAGCGAGAGAGAGAGGCAGAGAGAGAGAAAAAGAGAAAGAGAGAGAGCTAGAGAGAGTAGAGAGAGAGGAAGAGGAAAGAGAGAATAAAGCGAGTAAAAGAGAGTGAACCAAAATGACCTAGAATTCTTAAACATTTTCAGCCAAAATCAAAAGATGGTCAGCCACCAGGCCATCATAAACTCACACTCGACGCGTCGCAACCAAAATTTGTTGGAGTACATTATACACCCCCGAAAAACACAGACAAACAATTAATTCTTTTTCAGGTTTACCGTTTATTTTTCAGGGTATTTTTATGATTCCACAAAATTAAAGCTTTATCTGGTAAGGTTTCATGCGTTTATTAAAGTGGAGGGAGTTCTAAATCGGGTGGGAGCCTGAGAGATAGACAGAGATAGAGAGGGAGATAGGGAGAAAGAGAAAGAGAGAGGGAGAGAGGAGAGAGAGAGAGAGAGAGAGAGAGAGAGGAGAGAGAGAGAGAAAGGACAGGCCCAAGACTTTATAAAGACTTTAAAACTTCATGCTGTGTGATACCGGCTATCAAGAATTATGTCTCGACCTCAACCACGTCTGTACTGAGCAATTCCAGCATTGCTTTTTGCTTTATCCTCGTTTTTGTTGTCATATTAATCGTTATGGAATCAGTAACAAAACACAGAAAAGAAGAAGCGCAAAAAGATTACTTGCCCAACTGATTTTCCGACTGTTTTCTATTGTGGATTTGTTATTTGGATTTTTAATAAAGCAAGTACTGATTTATTGATATTTGATCAATGTAAATTCAGCTGGCGAATGATAATTTAAAGGAATTCTCGGCGCTAAGCATAAGGAAGAGGACATCATCGGGCTTCAAGTCCGGGTCATGTGCTAGGAGACGTGAGTGGCAGAGCTAAAACAGAGCATAAGGTGAAATAAAGTTAGGAGATGAGAGAGAGAAAAGAGAGAGAGAGAGAGAGAGAGAGAGAGAGAGAGAGAGAGAGAAGGAAACCATGAAAGAAATATGAGAAGGCGAGAGCATTAAAAAATCAAAACTACCAACTGAAAAGACACCAAGGTTTTTAAAACTTTTCAAAAACTTGGCTCGTTTGATTTAATGGTATTCCGCGTCGCCAGAGTCCATATTTGGAAGCATGTTATGAAAAATTTTAAAAACCCAATCGAGACGTTTTACTTTTCCTCTGGCCAGATTTTCAGAATCGTCTGATTTTTCTCGAGCCTCGCGCTAAGGACTCTTGATGCCTAGGTTTATGCAATGGCTGAAGCTTAGGCATCGGTTAGGCGTAGGCTTTGGCTTAGGGCTTACGATTCGGCTTATATTTAATGCAGTCCCGGCATGCGAGGCGCGCCGGTTTTTCCTGGTGGCCTTCTGCCCCACACAGCGGTTTTGGCTAGATAGTATCGACAAACTATCTTTCCGCGAAAATTCATTATCTGTCAATCACACTTTACAGTCGGCTAGTTCAAAGGGGCGGGGCCATCGAAATATTACACTGCAACAGTTGCCACTACCCTTCAGGATTTAAGGTGATGGGGCAAGAAGTGGCAGCATTTTCCGAGCTCCAGTTTTTACTTGCTTCACCAAATATACACGTTTTTTTTACTAAAAAAACCGTAGAGTGTCTAGGGGCATGCTTCCACCAATTTCCTTTCCGTTCTTTGAGCTTGACCCTGGATCCCACAACAAGTGGTTCCGTAATGCAACAGTTGCCACCCCAGCTGACGTGTAGGTCGCGTTACGTTTTTAGAAGTGTTTTTTAGCTTTTGGCACTTTTTCAGGGGCATGATCTCGCAGTAACTTCCTAATTCAAAACAACAAATAATAAAGTGAAATTCGTCGAAAAATTTTTCCCTCACGCCTAGTTTTTTTATTGTTGTTAGTATTCCTTTTGTATATAATTTTTTTATAATGTTCCCCTGCAGAGTTCGATTATCTTACGGACGAATTTCATACTTATATTATTTTATCTCAAAGACTTTTAATTAATAGAAATTTAAGATTTAGATTTTTCAATCATAATGAGCGCGATGTTCAACTTACTTCCTCATGTCCTAAAGAAGATCGAATTCCGCTACACGAAGACGACCTAATCTGGCACGAGACGACGAACAGACCGTGCGCAAATTTGTTTTTCATGTCATGCTTTTTTTAATGTTATACTGAATTTTATGATTTAACAATGTATTTATGTTTAGACACCCTATCATGACCAATTTAACCTTCATCTGTTTGATGGGTACCAGAACCGGGAGAGGATCGTGTTCTGGGGCGTGTAACATGCAAGAACTGCGAATGGGAAAAAGTGGGCGCCAAAGATTCAGCCAACTGATCTGGACAGGTAAGGTGAAACATTTAGAAGAATGCGATGCATCATTTTATCTACAGGTACAGATCGAGAAACGTTCAATTTTATGCAACTTTCCTAGTTCCTGAAGCTTATGAAAACGTGGGAAGAAGGTTGATACACGAAAAAGTGAGTTTTATGAAGTTACCTCTGAAAATATCAGAAAAGTAAAGCTGAGATAATAGCTACATATAGCATACATTAAAATTGTCCTTTCAATTTCTGTGTAGTCAATGAGAAGCTTTTTTATCTAAAAATAGACTGCTTTTATTAAATATTTCAGAAAGAAATCCACTAATGCGTCATGAGGCCTCAACAAAATGTCCTAGAAATTCAGCCGGTGGTCAAGGTGTTGAATTCCCAAAAATCATAATTACAACTTCAATTTAAGAAACATTCGCTGTCAATTAACATGGCCGATGTGAGAGCCAGACTTGAAAAATCGGCAACAAGCGCTCCAACAAGTCCTAGAAAAATCAAGGCGGAAAATTTTGGGAGCAAAGCAGTCAAGGGAGCTCAAAAGGTGGTTAGAATTCAGATCGAATAAAACTATAATTTTTTATATTTAGAAAATGGCAACAAAAATCATGTAAAATCTTCTGTAAAATTTGTCATCCCTAAATTGGAACCGCAAGATGGCTGATGTGAAGCCTGATGTAAATCGCCTAAAAGGTAATCAAAAAAATAAAATTATGCTTTTCTTTTTCTTAGAGGATTTCCATGAAAGAAGTATTCTTGCCGTGAGGCACAAGTTCAGCAGCATCAGAAAACAAGACCAAATGCTCCAAGAAACTAGCCAACGTCAAAATCGAGTTATCATCAGATGGGGAAGAAGAAGACAAAGCTGAATTCGATGCTCCGATTAATACACAACCAAAAAGCAAAACCACTCTTCAGCCATACCGAAATTCGAAGTTCTTATGCGATGCGTCGGGGTTAAAATATTCCCAGCACTCTGTTTGTCTCTGTTCAAACTACCGTCTACCTCTAATTGAAAAACTACATTTACAAATAAATATTGGCCCGCATGATTACTACCCGATGATATTCACATGTTGTTTCTGTGGTAGCCATACTCATGCCAATGTACGCGTTTTTTAGTTTTGAATAAATTTTATTGGTTTTTGAAAAGATTCCGGGTCCTGGAGGGCTAGCAGGATACGACAGATTTTCTCTCGCAGCACCACTTTTTTATCTCGTTTTCTAAAAACAGTATCGAAGGTTTAAAATCCTTTGCAGCGACGAAAACACAGTAAAACACCTTGCTAATATGAATTTTAAAACACGCTTCGATTTGAGCGGCGCTTCCTTCGAAAAAGAAGGAACTACCAATTTTAGTGACGCTTTTATGAATCCTTCTACATAGAGCACGAAAACCCATTTTCATCTCTTTTAAAGCGTTTTTACATCCAATTTTCCGGTAATTGCTTGACCCTTGCTCTCGCGGCTAGATGTGCTTTTGTGGCTAGGGAAGAGCATGGAGGATGTGTACCCTCGGGTTCTCTAAAGCGGCCACATCATCCGCTCAACCAAGATGGATGGGCTTGTGTAGGTCCATTCCGGGTTGTTTTCGTTTGTGGATCCTGTTTTTGGGTATCATGATTCGCCTTAATGATGGTAATGATTTTCGTTTCGTAATTTTCTGAACGAGTTTCTCTCTTTCGGCTCTCTCTCTCTCTCTCTCTCTCTCTCTCTCGCTATCTGTCGCTCTCTCCTCCCTCGTTTTTTTTCACGCATTCACGATTTAAAACTGCTGCCCAATAAAATTTCTTCCTTCTAATTTTCTAAAAATACGAGCAAAATTCTAGTTCCCCTCGACCCCATCCTTTTGGGCAACTTCTAGCCGCGACCTGACAAGTTCATTAGTGTCCCGATGTTGCGAGAAGCTGGGGTCCGTGTATCTATGTTGACCGTATTCTATCCGGAAAAAAGGGATAATTGGGGGCTGTGGCTCTTTTTCAGGGACTCTTACTCTCCCTCTCTCCTCCTTCTCTCTCTCTCTCTCTCTCTCTCTCTCTATCTCTCTATGCTCTCTCTTCCCTCGCTCTCGATATCCCTTTAAGCCCTCCCTAAAAGACACTGGGTGCTCGCATTTCGATCCGTCAAGCACCCATTTGACGCCTCCCCCTCGGGGCCCCAAGGTTTAGGTTGCTAATTTCCGATGTGAGCCCGTGGGATTGGGATGGGCTTTCCTAAATAAAGAAATTGGGAAGCGAGGAACAGCCAATTCCTAGCTTCAGCTTAGTTTCGGCTTAGATTAAGCTTAGGTATGGTTCGGCTTAGGCATGGGCTTGGGCTCAGGCTCAGGCATAGGTATAGCATGGTTGATACGGTATCCCAAAGCTCAGAATCGACAATTGGAACGTCCCGGCCGCCCTTTGAAGGCACACCTCTGGTACAATTATTTACGGCTTTTTAGCCTCTGCTCCCTGGAAAGGCTGCAATTTTTGGACCACCTTGCTAGGGGCACCCCTCAATTTACAATTCTCCATTTTGGTAGACGGAGTTGGCTTTTCCTTTCCTGGCTCAAAATTGCCAGGTTGTGGCAAATGTTGCCGAAATCAGGGTTAGCAATTTGACTGTTTTGAAGTTCGAAAACTGTGATCTTTAGTACAGAAAGTTCCGTATTCTTCAATTATCAAAACTATAAAAATTGCTTTGTAATAGTTACACTTATTTTTTTACCTTTAAACGTTTCTTTGCGATTTTTATGCAAATTTCTTTATGACAAACTATTCCATGGACCATAAATCGCGAATCAAATTTTCTGACGCTTGCCTATGCTAATTACTCTGGTTTTTAGCAGCTTTTTTGTGAATGATCTCGCGTGCAAACCCGATTCCACCTTTCCACATGTGTCCGCCCTGGAAAGGCCAATTTTCGACCCGCTGCGGCTTCTTTTCATAAGCAAAAATAGCAGGGAGGGCGAGGAAGAGGAGCAGTATCAGAAACTGATTCAACTTTCGCTCGAGGGCACTTTTCACCCGTAGACGAACACTTTAGTTGGCGAATGTTCAAAATCTCGGCAATTCAAGTCGGGTTAAAATGTTCTCTCGACAAATCCACTCTTAAAATGCAATTTCTTAGGCTTTCTTAGGCTGGGTAAAATTATATGCCTGTGAGTTCCGTATTGGTCCTGCTCCATTGATTTTCCAGTCCAAGTCCGCCCTCTAATCGCTATGTTTTTCAAACGAAAATTAGATTTCGGTCTCCGTTCTCCGTATAGTGTGTTCTTAACTGAAGGAGAAAGAGGGAGAGAGAGGAGAGAGAGAGAGAGAGAGAAAGCAAGATAAATTGATTTTCGCATTTATTCTGACCAAAAATCCGATTTTTAGCACGTCCTGAAATCCTTCGCCAAACACTTTCCCACTCACGGTCCCAATTGAATAATTATAATCCCATTGAATACCTCGATTTCGGCCGGGCCACCTAGCTAAGTTGTGAAAAATGCCCTCAGGATTTAGGGGTGAGAGGTTGGTGAGAGAGAGAGAGAGAGAGAGAGAGAGAGAGGTAGAGAGAGAGAGAGAGAGAAAGGGATGAGAGCTAGAGCTAGCGAGTGAGCCCGACCAACGCTCAGACCGTAGATCAAAATTTTAAAAGTACCGAGCTTGCGAAAAACTAAATGAACTCTGTCAAGGGGGCCGGGATGCCCGCGGGGCTATTTCCTCACTTTTGCGAGCCATAACCCTCGAAATAATGGCGTTCATCCCACGAGGGTCTCTTGTTTCCGGCCCGCTTAAAGATTAGACACGTCAAAAATTCAAAATTTGAGTTGAATTTGCGGCTACCGTAATCTTGGATCGGATTCTACTGTACTGCTTGTTTTTATTCAGTTTTAAGGGAAGTATTCCGGATTGAGATATTTACATTAAAGTGGTTGTTAAAGAATAACTAATTTTCCAAGGAAAACAACAAAACCGCGACACGCAACGCGCAGGAGGACTGTTTTACGGCAAAGCGTTACGTATCGCGGGCCTGGCAAAAATCCTAAGGGAATCCATGATAATGCAAATCCCTGGTATCGTCTATAGTTATGCCTTGATAGCCATATATTGTGAACCCGAAATTAAGAACCCTCAGCAGGGCCCCTAATGGTCTTTGCTCGGCGACCTCACTTCCGAAGACAAGAATCGAAAACCTCCGGCAGCACCGCAAAAAATGACCTCATTTTTTGGGCCTCCCATGGCCGGTTTGACGTCTTCCCGCTTTCCCAGATTCATCTCCTTATTTTGTGGATCTTTTACGCCAGTAAACGGGCAGAAAAGGCAGATAGAGATGCGGATGAGGGGCCGTGATTTTGGCCAATTATCTAGTGGATGGCACACACACCTTCATCGTCATTTGGGAGGGGCCCTAAGAGGGGGGGGGATGGGAAGAATTCTCAAATTGGGCCGCTTGGGCTCTCCCCCATCCGGGCGGACCTTCATTTCTTCGGCATTCCCGGGGATACTGGCTCAAAAGTAGGGCTCACCCACTCGGAGGGGCTGTTGCTTCTATGAGATGTACTCATTGGTCTCGTGTTCCCGGCTTTCTATTGCCCGATATTGACTGATATTAAAATATTTTTTGGGCGTTGGTTTAGTTCCTGTGCTTGTGTACTTTAAATAGTTTCTTCCGGTGCTGAACAAACTTGAAAAGCGGTCTGAATCGCCGTTTTTTTTTTCAGGTTTTTCACAAAAAATCGAGGAGTGAGAGCCGGAGAGAGAGAGAGAGAGAGAGAGTGAGTGGAGGAGGAGAGAGAGAGAGAGAGAGAGAAAGAGCGAGACTTGAAAGAGACCTAGACAGAGACAGAAGGATAGGGAGCGAGGGAGTGAGAGAAAGAGAGAGATAGAGTAGATGGAGAGAGTGCAACATAGCAACTTCAACTTTTTGGTTTTCGTTTGTTATCCCTATGTTTAACATTCGCCCCGATCTTCCGAAGACCCAAAAATTCCATTTGTCAAGTGCGGCAATTTGCTTTTGAATGTCAAGTGTTCTTTAAATCATTTTTTTGCTTTTGAAGAGGATGACGAAAAATTAATTTTTAACAATTTTTATCAATAGTTTTTTGGCAAATCGCTGTACCATAATAATTTCTAACGGCTTAAACAAGTATTTACCCGGACCTGGCCACGTTCCAAAGTGCAACCCACTTCCCAAGCTATTTGTTTATCCAATTCCAGCCTCCTGTTCTGCTTAGAATATTATATATCATTTAGATTTAATGGAAAATAGGCTAATGTAGCTTTTTTTCATCAAATTTGGCAGCAAATTTGCTATTCGACAAAGTATTCAGATAATTTATGAAACCATGCCATCGTGTTCCCGACTTCCGGAATATTTTTCGCCGAAAATACACCCTTAATTTTCCGGATGAATAAACCGTTTACTAGACCGGAAAATCCGCCAAGGCACTTGATCAAAAGATAATAAACTGATAATCTGATAAGAAGATAATCCGGCCCACGGGGGCGGGACCCAAATTTTGGCCGCTCCGGGGATCTGGATGAATAAATGATTGGTGTGCGTTCAGGGGGCCAGTATTTGTTTTTGTTCTAGTACTTCCAAAAAAACGAAAGTCTCCATTTCAAAGTAGGATATTCGGGGCACGGAGGCGACACGTATGTCTTTATGGTGCCCCACCTCCAATTTCCGCAATTTTTAGTGTTTGTCCGTGCTGGGCTAGAGACTTTTTTTAGGTCTTTGAAGGCCACTTTTAACTGATAGGGAAATTTGTACGAGAAAGATCTGTTAGCTTAGATAAGCCGATTACAGCTGCTTCGCGACTGTAATCGGCTGGCCTTCAATATCCCCTCCATGTTCTACGCCACCACATTACATCCTATCTTCACCCAATACCCACACCAATCGCTTCAGACACCCCATAGCCACCCCTGCACAAAATTAGCTATACCTTGAAAAACTACTTAAAACCACTTAAATACTTCTCCTGATGGTTTGTGATACCCGCCCCTGTCCCGATAGCCGAAATCCCCTTCAAAAACTACTTAGATACCTCCCTGATGGCTTCAGATACTCCCCATGGCTGAAATCCCCTTCAAAAACTACCTAAATAGATTCCTGATGGCTTTAGATACCCCCCATAGCCGAAAACCCTTCAAAAACTACTTAGATACCTAGATACCTCCCTGATGGCTTCCAGATACTCCCATAGCCGAAATTCCTTCAAAAACTACTTAGATACCTAGATACCTCCCGGATGGCTTTAGATACCCCCATAGCCGAAATCCCTTCAAAAACTACTTAGATACCAGGATACCTCCCGATGGCTTTAGATACTCCCCCATAGCCGAAATCCCCTTAAAAAACGAAAATAACGACCGAATCGGATGGAATGAGAGAAAAAAAGAAATGAAATCCTCCGTGAAAAGATTCATCCACGAAACGCGCGCGACCTGGCTCACTATGCGAAAATCTTGCCAACCACCGTCCCCACCCAAAGGATTAACAAGGAAATTATCGGTGACAGGGGTGGGAATTGCTAGGTCGCCAGTGGCTACCCCTCAGGTACTTTTCAAAACCATCATGATGCGCTTGTCAGATTCTTTCTAAAGAGACCGGTGGACGAAGATACAGCACTTCCGAAAAATACTGATTTACATGCAAAAAATTAGCATAGCTGAATGGCTGATGAGGCTCTCCCATCACTATGGAATCACCAGTTGAATGGTCGAGTGGTGGGTTGACTCCGCTTGATAGGATTATGACCAGGGTACGGTCCCGCTCACGACTTTTTCGTTTTGCTTTTTGGCTAGCGATTTTTGCACAAGTCCAGAATGTTACTACCTTTAGTAAAAACCGAGCTGGGGGTTGTATTTCAATGACCAGCCATAAAGATAAAAAATTCGAAAAACGAAAATTGATGTTCCGGGCTGGTGGTTCCACACCTTCTGCCAAAAAGCCAAAATTTTGAAGGAACAATCTTTGACTTCGACGTATGCACAACTCCTATAAACGTGGTAAGAGGCCAAAAAGCAAAACGGAAAAGCCGGAGCGGGACCGTACCCTGGTCATGCTCTATCAAGCGAGTCGCTTACCACTCGGCCATTCAACTGGTGATTCCATAGTGATGGGAGTGTTTCGGCAAACCATTCAGCTAGTCTAATTTTTTTGTATGTAAATCAGTATTTTCCGGAAGTGCTGTATCTCTGTCCACAGGTGTGTCTGGAAAATTCGGACAAGCGCATCGTGGATCGTACGGTTTGATTACCTGGGGGTAGCCGCGAGCGTTTTTCGAAATTCCACCCTGTCCGCGTGAGGTTCCCCTGTAAGGAAAAACTTTCAAAGTTAATTTTACGATTCCCAATGCAAAACTTTTTCATAATTTTTTATCATTCCCAGCCTTGTGATGGCGCTCTATCCGAATCCGAAGAGACCTAAGTTTCAGCTCCTTCCCCCTTCGAGCTGAATTCGGGACACGACGCACAGACCGACAGACACCTGTATCTTTTTATTTATAGCTGATGCTTATTGATGAGGACAAGCTAGCAGCGAATTTTGAAAAGCATCTAATCATGCCATAATTTGAGGGCAATCTAGTAGAGCTAATTGCAGAATCCCAGTTAATTTGATGAAAATTCAAAAAGGTATGAGCAGAAAACCTTGAGGAAAGCAAACGTGAATTTGGGTGGAAGCTGAGCCAGAAGATAAACAGGAGGGAAATCAAGCCACTCTTAGAAAAACAAATTCAACTAATTTTGTGAAGTGACCACTTCGGCTTATAAAACTGCTGATGTGGGTTAGCAGGGACCTTTAGGGAGCGCAGCTTGCCGTAATTTGTTGGCCTTAGTAAAGCCAATTAAAGATTTCAATTCCACTCGCGCCACGGAATCAGCGTTTTTTGAACTTTCTGGATTGACGTACGATACTTCTTTCAGCTTTACACTTTTTCAGAGGTTTTCGTACAAAGCGAAACTGCGTCTGACCTCTTTGAAACAC
>CATQJA010001022.1:0-26329 GCA_958295435.1 Mesorhabditis spiculigera
GGCTCCGAAATCTGGTCCACGGCCCCCTGCTGTGATTCCTGGCAAATAGCCAGATGCGGCCGCAACGCGACCGCGCCGCATGATCTTTTGCCCCTGTTTGGACGCGAAAACGCTTGAATTTCACAATTTGATACTATTTTTGGAATCCTCAACGAATTTTGATCATTCCAGACTTTTAAATTATGAAAATTGATCAGAGAATCACCGAGATCGAGAGATTGGGTGCCTTACAAGGCATTACGACATGTAATCGCCGCGCACTCAAAATGTCGTTTTTGCCCCAAAAAGAATTCGGTTTTTCTCAAACATTTTACGTTTTTTCGCAATCAAATCGCTTTTTTGGCACTTCTCGGCAGTGACCGTTTCGTTTTTTGACCCGTAGGTTCAATCCCCGCACGCACGAATTTTGACTTCTGAGCCCCTTTAACCACGTTGCGCTTTTCGTTGTTTCCGGGACTTGCTAATGGAGTTTTTGGACATCTCTCTATTTAGAAAAATGTTGAAAAAATTTAAAACACGGTTTTTTTGCTATCGTTCAGCTATTTCTCAAAAATCAGAATTGTAGAGAATTTTTAGCTCTATCAACTTGACTAAATCACCTATCAAAACGCCATATCACCTAACCGAAAACGAAAAGCGCACGAGATCTACCGCTCTTCTGAAGGGTTTGTGTCTCTTGCTCTCTTCAAGTTGTCTCTTTAGACACCTCATTCATATTATTCTCTTTTGCATGTCTCCTTATAAAAAGTTTCCCCTCAAAATCCTCCCCTACACTGTGATTCCCATACAATTCTTGGTTGTGCCCCACCCGCCCTTCCGTCCATATTTTAGGCTATATGATCCAAATGATAAGTGATATACCCTTGCACCAACCAATATGCCGTCCTCCCTTGTTCCCACGTTGATGATTCTACGCGCGCCCTGTTTGCACATTTTTTAGCCGTGTGCAAAATAAGAGAGAGTATAGCAAACTTTGCCTGTTCGTTATAGCTGCCAGAATGCGGATAAAGCCATCAGGTTATGAACAGCGGGGTTTTTTTGGGACAATTTCCTCTGTTTCGGCGGGCGAGGTGGCCGGCGAACCACGGCGAACTTCGCCCGGCGTACTGCGCCGGCCACCTCGCCGGCAAGGGGTCGGCGAACTTCGCCGGCGAACCAGCCCGGCGAACTTCGCTGGCGAACCTGTGCGAGCTAGCTGATGCTTCCTCCCCTTGATTATTATTCATTCAACAATAAGAATCTACCAAGAAAACACGGATTAATAGAACCAGGATGAATTGGACCCAGATAGCGACTGATGAAGAGGGGCTTAAATCAATTTATCAACAGTAAAAATTTAACAAGGGGTGAAGAAATTAATTTCCTGGCAGGAGAAGCGGCTTGTGGTGGCCTGAATTTGATTCGAAATTGTACCTTTTTGAGATTGTCCGAAGCGAAATGTGTGTTTGGTACCGGTTTACGCTTTCGGCGGTATTCCTTTACTGACCACCTTCATCTTCGGTTTTGATCAACTTACCGCTACCTTACCATTGTTTCGTAGGAGAGCTGACGCTGCAGCTGTTGGAGCGCCGGGTTGTCCCCATGCCGTTGGATCTGTCGCGTTAGGTCTTTTCCGTCCATCAGTTCGGGAGCTACCTGAAGGGTGTCGAAATCGATACAGGGGTTTCAAGCAATTACCTTGACGGTGCCGTTACCGGCCTTTGCGACATCATTTTGTCATTTGATGATTAAATTCGAATCTAAAGTGTTAAAAAGCCACTTACGACCTCAGCCAAGATGGCCTTCAGATGGCCCAGTAACTAAATGGATTTTTTTTATCTATAGCTACTTACGTGCCACTTTAAGGTAATATGTGTCGACTCGCGTAACGCATCGATTCGCATTCGCATTCATTCGATTAGATGAACGCATTCGATGCATTGCCCCTTCTCACCTTCTCCGTTATGTTCGCTCCCTATAAATACGAATTTTCCATCGTAACTCGCCGATCCTGATAATCTCCGGTTAACCCAACATTGCATCGTATCGAACCCAACTTATCACATCGTAATAAGCTGGTTTCTAATAACATCACAGACCTGCGTATTCTTCCATTTCGGCACGGTATTCTCCATACCTCATCTAGATCCGGATTCATCGTTCACCGATCGTAATATGTTGACTGCCGATTTATTCACCGCTTCGCTCGTGAGCTTTCATTTGACGGCCTGATACAAAATAGTATCTTTCTGCAAAACTGTAGGTTTGGCCATGATCCCATGTCGACAGTTGGTTTTGCAAATGACTTCAAGACTTTTTTTCTCGCCGTCCGCCACTGGCTCGCCGTAGTCTGCCGGCGAGTTAGCCGATCCTCCTTTCAACTTTTCCGGCGAACGTTGTGGTTTCGCCGCATGGCCTTGCTGAGCTCTGGTTCGCCGGGCTACCGAGCTGAGAGGGTTCGCTGGCCAAAGCCGTTAAACTGTGCTCAGCATACCTGCCTGTATATTGTTGAGAGCTCGTACTCAGCTGTTATGGGTGTTTAGAATCTTTGATCAATGACTAGATCAATAATGAAACCCACACCTTTTATATCTATTTTTGCAGGTGTTTGGGGCCGCACGAGGCTCATAAAAAAACAATCATCCTGAAGATAAAGTTATTAAATATGAACATTCAAAATTCTTTATTTTTGCAAAATGGAAAAGATCATAAATGCTGGTAATTTTACAGAGGTAGATGCCTCTGAGAAATTTCTGAGTTAATAGTGTGCAAAGACTGGAATTTATTCTGAGGAGAGGGAGGATAGCTCCTCGGAAGATAAAACAGACCACGCTGAGGCTCCAGTTGATATTATCGCCTGAAAAATAAGTCAGTCTCAGATTCTCAGCCATGGGTGCTGATGGCTCCGAGCGAGGATATATACAGCATGATGTGATGCGCTTGATAAAATATCTCGTGTATATTTAGGGCAAAGATGGTGGTTTGCTAGTAAAGGTTGCTGGCCCCAGAAATGTGTCGAGGTCTCTGAAGCAAGGAGCAGCTAGTTCTTCAGGTGGTATGGAGCCTGCGCTTGAATTTTGACATCAGGTTCACAGGTTTGGGGTTTTTCAACGACCCAAAGAGGATCCCCCATGCAGAATCGCCAGCAGAGAGAGCTTTTAAACCGCCTTTGATATTAATAAAAAGCTCTGAAAAGCCAAGAGAATTTTGTTTGAAGTATAGAAATTATGAACAGGGCAGGTCGATCTGATATAGAATTCTGATTTTCAAACTATCCCATCTGCTTTGGCGCCAGAAATGAAACACAAACTGTTAAACATCTATATAGTCACCACTGACTGTTAATACTGAACCATAATCTCCAGCCAAAGTTTATGCCCACCGCCAGAACTTTGTTTAGATTTATTGTAGGTGGCTCAATTAGTTCCCATATGATGCTGACGCTCTGATTGAACTGAGGCACAGGAAAAAAAAAAAATTACCGGGGGGGCAACCCCACTTAGTATTACAATACTGGGGTTTCTTGACTATACACCCCCTCGTTAATACAAAAGCGCCCTATTTCCAGATCTGGGAGCAATGCTGCTCAATTGGAGGTACCTGGGTGTATAATGAAGAAACGGGGACCCATTCGAGTATGTATGAAGTGATGAAGACGAATCTACCAAAAGAAACAATGGCATTCCCTGGTCATCCATTTCCTCATCATCTACCCTCATTTATCACCCATCAACAAGTTCTTCAAGTTAGTATATCCATTAATATTATAGTTTATTTATACATATCATTGATTAATTCTAGTATATAACGAAATATGGGGATCACATCGATGTTCAGCTGAAAACACGTGTTTTGAGGGTTGAAAGGAATGGCGAGAGATGGATGGTGAGTGCGAAATCAATCAATTATGTAGTAGAATAGCCAAAACTATAAAAAGGTTTGTAATTTTAGGTAGAGGTAGAGAAAGAAGGTGAAAAGAGACAAACGGAAGTGGATGTGCTATTTGTCTGCAACGGCCATTATTCCCATCCAAATCGACCATTCGATGAGAAACGCTTTACAAGTCGGTGAATTGTCTTTTTAAAGCTTAATAACATTATTTTAGAGGGATCGATCGTTCACAGTCACGACTATCGCTCGAATAGAGGATATCGGGATCGAAAAGTGGCTGTGGTTGGGGCTGGGCCATTGGGGATCGACATTGCGCTGAGGTCGCTGAAGTTGCTCAAAAGTATGGAGAACAGCTTTGAAATTTAAACTAATAGCAGTGATGTGGGCTAAAAAAGGCAAAGAAGAATTGAACAAAGTCGATAGGGCAAAATATTCCAGCGAAGCTCTGAAAAGTTCAACTTTAGGTAATTCTGCTCGGGCATGGACCAGCCGTATTTGATGGTTGACCGGATAATCTGGAATTGGTAAGATATAGCTTAATTTAACCTCACCCTTTCTCACCGTTTTTTAGATAGACGAGAAAGTAACTGCAATTCATGAAAATGGTATCGAGCTGAATAATAATAACCACCTCCCTGGAATGTGATGACATCATTATTTGCACTGGCTATCACTACAAGTAAGAGAAATCCAAACCAAAACTCCAAATCCATTTAGTTTCCCGTTTCTAAGCCCAGAAATCGGGATCCGTGTCGAAGGAACAAGGAAAACGGGTGTCTGGCCTTTTCCTGCACATGGCTTCTAGAAGATATCCGGATTCTTTGTTCTTCATTGGGCTGCCATTCGTGTTGCCGTTTATTTTATTCCAAGCCCAGGTAGGCGAGGAGCGCCTACGTTTCGATGAATTTTTGCTTATATCAACCTCCAAACCCCTGTAAAATGCTGGAGCCCCATTTAGACGAGCTACGCGTTGGCGTTGATTGATGGAATTGTGCAACCACCTTCAGCTCAAGAAATGGAATCTGAAGAAGCGCAACGGATTCGGTGGGCAATACCGCTAGATTCGATCACGAAACAAACAAATTATTGTGTTTGTTTTTGGCTATTTTCGGCGAAAACTAAACGCAGAATCCATTTTTCGATAGAAACGCGAGTTTTTGATGTTTGAAAACTAGATTCTGCAAATTAACACCCAAAAACGACTAAACTAACTTCTATTCGGGCTATTTAGTGCCCTAAAGGACCGAAGCCTCTGATGAGGATGTACCACATGCTTGGCGCTGACCAGTGGGACTATTTCGAAGAGCTTCAGCAAAGAGGTCGGCTGCTTGCTTTCTCGAAAAGGAAGAGCTAACTAAATTCCTCTCTAAAACTCACAAAACACTTTACCTTTAGCAAAGCGTGATGACCCATTCTTTTCTTCGATGGTGCGCCATATATTTGAGCTGACTGCGGAGTTGCGAAAGGACGACATCGCAGCTTACAAGGACTTTTCATTCCATATTGTCGATGGCCATCTTTGCGTCGAGCAATAAAATGTATAAAACATTCAATCGCGCCACGGGTAAACTAAAAAGATCTAGAAAATTGGGCGGGTAACTAATTTATAAGATTTGTGGCCCTAAAGAGGGCCGTTGGGTTGGGGGTTTATTTCAATTCAATCACTCGCTTATTGCTGCTGGGTGCTCGCGGTGTACTTGGAAAGGGCCTTGGTGCCCTCGCTGACGGCGTGCTTCGCCAGCTCTCCCGGGAACACGAGGCGGACGGCCGTCTGCACGTCACGCGAGGCCATCGTCGTAGACTTTTTCGCGCGAATCAATTGATTGCTTTCCGAGGCAATGCGTTCGAAAATGTCATTGACGAGCGAGTCGAGCACTTGCATCGCCTTCATGCTCACGTTCATGTCGGGCATCGTGTCCTTGAGCGTTTGTGGATGTAAACGCGGGAAGGTTTCTTGACGACGCGATGACCTCTTTTTCTTCTTGTCGAGCTTGCTTTTGATGGGCTTGACGTCGCGGGCGGCGGCGGCCGGCGGAGTGGCGTCACGGGATGGAGCGTCGCGCGCCTCGTCCTTCACAACTTTCTTCGTGCGTGCCATTAGTGCTTCTTTCTTGCAAAAAGGGCATAAATCCAAAGAATCGCATTTTCGGCTTTTATAGTTGGAGTGGGAAGGGGCGTGGCCTATTTTCCCTGAGGCTACACGGTACGCCAGGCCCCGCCCCCTCCCCTCCCCGACTATAAAAGGAATTTCGCCCGCCATCGGAATATATCGTGCACTATCCACGAAAACATCAAGCTCGAAATGCCGCCCAAGTCTGCTGCGAAGACCACGACGAAGAAGCCTCCCACTCCCCAAGTGGCCAAGTCCGTCGGCCGCCCGCCCCGCGCCGTCGGCGACAAGAAGCAAAAGAAGAAGGCCCAGAAGCAGTCGTTCGGCATCTACCTCTACCGCGTTCTCAAGCAGGTCCACCCGGGCACCGGCATCTCTTCGAAGGCCATGTCCATCCTCAACTCGTTCGTCAACGATATCTTCGAGCGTATCGCCCAAGAAGCCTCCAAGTTGGCCCACTACTACAAGCGGATCACACTGTCTTCCTCAGCGAAATCCAAACGGCTGTCCGACTCGTGTTGCCCGGTGAGCTGGCGAAGCATGCGGTGTCGGAGGGAACGAAGGCTGTCACCAAGTACACTTCTTCCAAGTAATCGATGCTATTAGAAAATATACACTCAACCCAACGGCCCCTTTAGGGCCACAATTTTTTCAAAAGCTCTATTGTCTAACGAGTTGCTTACGACAAGCTTACTAAAGTCTTCCTAATTTGCTGGACATGACCGTTTGGCAACGGCATTATAACAACACCATTTTCCTCTGTATATGGAGAAATCGTTGTTGCGCAAACGTAGCTTTCTCCAAGTTGCGCATCTTCTGCCATGATCCCGTTTTTGCAGTTGGTGCTCGCCAGTTCTCTGTCTTCCTGTAGAGGGAACGCTCATTGTCGGGCTTTCAACCCGAGGATCCATGGGCGCCGGAATCCATTTAGTTACCTCTGAATGTGCCCACTTGCCTCCGTAAAATCATTTGCGGTGAGTGCAAATTTAGTTGATCGTCAGTCTCGTCGTTGTGCGCAATCGGAACTAGCGGATTAACAATTTATCCGCGAGTTTATCCAAATCCGTGCCTCAACGTGAACGAAAAGGAAAGTTTTAAAAGTTTGAAAATTTCCGGGAAGCCTGCCGGCAGGCAAAATGAAAGACATAACGAAAGACAACCTGGAAAAGCAGAAAATACACACACATAAATACGGGCATGGAAATTCACACGTTGGGGTTAGCATCGTGCAAAAAAGATTTTTCGAATGTGTTCGGCAATGTATCGAAAGGCGAGGTAGGCTCGGCGAAGTTGAGGGCTGTCCCACGACAGAAGGGTCTCGAGGAAACGCACCTGAAAGTGACAATAATTCCGCACAAATGGAATAACGTACCAAGCGATATTGCTCGTTGAACGTCAACTGCTGCGCGAAGAAATCGACCATCCCATCCGTGTCGGCCATATATTTGACGAGTTTCGGTTCGATCCAGACATAGTTGTTGTCGTTCTTGCGCGTCACATGTACATCGTCGCCGTACTCAGTCAACTCAGTCGGCTTCTGAAAAAAAACAGGGCGAGACGTTGAAAGGCAAAAACAGCTTACATTGGCATCAATTTCTATCGTGTAATCATGGTAATAGATGGGGATTCGGCCCGGGAACACCAGAATTGGGTTCGTCTGACGATATATCGGCGGTATCGTGGTCAGGATAGGCTGCTGAAAAAGGCGAATTTAGAAAATTCACAAACTGAAAATTACGTTTTCAAAGGCTTGGTCGAAGACTCCGCCCCTACATTCCTCCAGCAGCGGATAGTAGGAAATGAGCTGAGCGTTGTTCTGAAAAAAAACATTGTAAGCGAGAAAGCAATCGAACGTACCTCTTCCACTTTCAGCGCTAATTTTGGGACCCAAATATCGCGGCGATGATCTCCCCGGATGCCCACAAATTCGACAATGCCCGCCTGGCAAAGATGCTCAAAGACGACGATGTTGTCCACTTTCTGGAAATGCAGAAGTTCTCAAAGCCGCCGAAAATTCTATTCTACCTTTTCCCCTTCAGCCCAATTGTCGGGATGGTACATTAATGGGAACAGCACGACGACTTTATGGCCAGTAAGTAGGTAGTAGTAGACGGCATTGAGAATCGGTCGCATATAGAGTCGCTGAAAAAGACATTGAGAATTAAAGACAAAAATACCTGCTCAGGATCGAAGTGATCCTTTTCCCAGAACTGTAGCACACGCCCGGAAAAAAGGCCACCATAGCTGAAGGACAATCCGACGGTATCTATCAGGGGTTATTCGAGTACATTCCATAGAGTGCGCACCCAATGTAGACAAGTCGTAGGGCAAGTGGTCCCGCTGCGCGACTTCCATCGGAAATTCGTCCCAGTCGCCGAGTAGACTTCCCTCGGGGATCCCCGCCAGTTCTGGCAACAAATTCTTTACCTAAAGATTCGTCAAGATAAAGAATTAACACATACATTTTCGAAGATGGCCGCCTCCACCGGATATTTCGCCTTATCGACATCACCTCCACTCTAAAAACAACGATTATTTAACTTATGAAAGCAAACCACAAGAAGGTCGATGATTTGACGCGATGCTTCATATTCTTCTATATTCCTTGTAGACTGGTAGTGCCGCAGTGCGTTGAATAGCGTCTCTTCAAAGGGCCATGCTTCGTGTCTTCGGACGGTCTCAACAAATTTCTCGGAGACCGCCAGTCCTGGGCCGCCTTGCGTTAGGTCCTGGAAGCAACTTGGCCGGGGCCGCTGGGGCACGAGGGGCACCTCATCGTTTAATGCCTACAAAATATTCTCATCCATAACAAGGGAAAAGCTTACCCAACGCGCCATCTTAATCGCCCGATCGGTTTCGTAGGAGACGCGTGCCTCTTCTTCTTGCATGCTGAGAGATTGATACCATCTGATAAAAGAAATTAGAGCTCAAACTCTAAAAAAATACCTGGTCCCGTGGAAAAGCTGCGCGCAGCGCTGCTGGGCGCGTTTGGGTTCCATCGAGAAAACTTGCCTGTAAAATAAGTCTGTATCGAGGAAAAGAACAAAGAAGAAACACGACGATGGTAAAATAAACTACTAACTTTTGGAGAAAGTTGATAAATTATTCGATTTTGAGAGAGCCACCTAATTAAAAAGGGGCAGTGGAGCAGGCGTTTGTATCGCGTAAGCAATCACGATTGGTCATCGAACGAGCCCTTGCGGCCTGGGAAAAAGCCACAAACTCGCGAAAAGCACAAATTGGACGGGGAAAAGGGAAACGTCAGGAAAGTTAGTGGATCACACTATAATAAAGGGTGTTGCGCAATAATAAGAAGATACTAAGGATAAGTGAAAAAATTTTCTCGCTAAAATATGGTTTTTAGACTAAATATGTTTTTGAAGCGATAAAAAAATTCGAGATTTCCATGCTACGGGGCAAAAAATGACAAATTCCGTAATTAGGTATAGCGCGGAGCGTTTCAAAATTCTGGGGAATTTGACGAATGCTTATCAACCGCTCCTTTCTATCGCAAACTAATTATATTTTCATTTTATTTTATTCATTCTTCTCATTTTTCAACACAAAAAAACCCTGTGCTTTTTCAGATACGCATGACGGAGGAGCGAATCAACTGGGTGGTCATCGGCAGCAGCAGCGACGAAGAGAATGGGGGCGTGACGGCGCGAGCGGGCAACAACCCGGCCGAGAGCCCGCCAAGAACCCCCTGCCCCTCCCGCCAACAACCTCCCAATCGCACAACCAGAAGAGGTCGTGCTGCTCGACTCGTCGGCCGACGCTTCGGTGGAAATTCTGGAAACTTCGCAAGTATCTGGCCTGTCCCAAGAATCAGCACCTGCCGAGGCTCAAGAATCCAGCTCATCCGGTGACGGACGGCAATCCGAGTCTTCTTCGGATGACTCGTCGAGCTTGCAGTCCCTTTCGGACGATGATCAGCCCTCTCCGGGAAGGAAATTGCCAGTATTCAGGACTGCACGACGCTGTGAAAACAAGCCAATAGCTGGGTGGATTGGCTGCCGCGACCCGAGCCCGCAGACAGAAAAGCAACCACCACTACTATGGAAAGCGCCAAAAAGCCGCAGAATGAGCCTAACAGCTCGGCAGCGCCAAAGAGCAAAGCTACAGCCAAGAAAAAGAAGGAGCGACGTCAGTGGGATAAACCCGACTTTTTATTCGAGTCCTCGACGGAAGAAGAGGAGCCGGAGCGGGAAGCTGTCGCGGACTTTGATCCTATGGGGTGGAGTTCATCGGATTCTGATACATCATCGTCGCTTGATGAATCAGCAGATGATTGCGTAATTATAGCCGCCGATCCGGCCATTGAAGCTGCGCCGCCACAACATGCAACACTTGGTATATTCCTATTATTTCACCATTATTGTGTCTTTTAGTGACAGGAGAGGCGAGTACCTCGGATTGTCAAATTATTTTCGCCGCTCCAACAGCCGATGAAGCTCGGGGTATTTCATTCACTATTGTTTTTGGTTATGATCCTTTTATAGCTGCGAAAAAGGAGGCAGCCCTGCATCGCTTCGATGAGTTGAAGGCACGTTTTCTAGAATTGAGGAAAGTCAGCTATTTAGAAACATCTTCCTCCTACTCTGCCTGAACCCGCCCAGCCCGACATCGATGCAATCGTAAGACCAACCGCTGTTTCGACTTTTTCTGTGATTTTTTAGTATTGGGATCACTGCCCAATCCGCCATAACAAGACCTCTTGGCTTATCAAGGAGTTGCACAATAGGTAACAGCACGTTCGTGACACTTAGCTTTTTCAGGTCGGCTGAAGAATTCGGGGCACTCATCTATGGTCTGACCCAAGAGTCCCCAAAGCACCTGGAAAGCGCCTTCCTGGGAGGTGTTCCTACCCCACTGCATGTCGCTATTTGCCAAAGAAAAATCGAGGTGATACTTTCTGAGATTGTTGGCAAATGCGTTTAGTATCTAAAAGCGATGTTCGAATTGGCTCGTGATATTGAGATGGTGCGCGAGTTACTCTACTATGCATTCATGATGCCTCCACACCGTATGACCGGCCTAAAGTAGGTCTGCATGGCGTCCTACTGATTTTTTGTTTGGTTAGGATGAACCCGTTCCTGTTGGTGGCCAACAACTCGGCGATGTGGCGCGATCTGACGGCCCGCGGACGATTCCAGAAGCGAGATACGCAGCCAGGTTCCAGGAATCGTTTGAAATCTGTACGGGAATTTAGTTGATTGCGAGATCTTGAAGCTGCTGACCACATTTTGCGAACGACTGCGGCGCGATGTCTCGATTTTGCCCTGGATTGAGCCACAGGCCAAAGGCAGCTTCTTCCCGTTTTGGCGACCAAATCCACCACGGGATGCACCGGAGGTAAATCTAAGCTCCTTCTTTTTCGTTTTAAAGCGTTGCCCAACCGTGATTTTCAAGTGCCCACTTGCGGTTGCAGCCGGAAACGGCGATTTCGAGCTCTTCGAGCAGTTCCTGACGTATCCGAATCATCGCTACGCTTTCGATGACAATCAACAAGGCGCCATTCAACTATTGCAGCTCGAGTATGTCCTTCTCTGCGCGCTGTCAACCGGTAAATTGACAGTCGTTTGTGTAAATGGTTTCTTAAAGGCTCCGTCGAAATCTTCGATCGCATCTCCAAAGGAGTTGAGCGTCTACTACCGGCCATCGTTCCTGCCGGCTTTAGCGGGATTGGCACGGTAACCACGGTTCCTTCAGTAACGCCGAGTTTTTTAGTTCAAGCTTGCAAAAACGAAAAACCTACGTGGGGATCGATTCGCTGATGACGGCTGTGGCTCGATTCGGGGACAAAAAATTGGTCAGTTCTATTTTCTACAAAAGCTGTTTTGGTATGTGGCTAACCAACTTTTTTTTCTTTGCGTCTGATCTTTCAAATGTTTGAAGTGGGTGCTAATGCAGTTAGGGGGGGGGGGCAGTCCGAAATTGGTAGTAAGGGGTTACGAGACGCTCCGCTTAAGCTACTTGGTTTTCTGCTTAAGCCTAGGCTTAACCTAGCTTTAACTAAGCTTAGCTTAGGCTTAGGCTTAAGCTTAAGCACAAGCTAAGCTTAACTTGAGCTTTAAATTGCCTTAGGTGGTCAAAATGGGGTCATTCAGGACTAAGCTTAGAGCTAAGCTTAGCTTGGCTCAAGCTAAGCTTAGACTTCGTTTTTATGAAGCTAAGCCTAGGCTTAGGCTTGGCTTAGCTTTTCCAGAGGCTTCGAGTTTAAAAAGCGGCATTTGGAGCGTCTTGTAGTCAAAATCGGGACTGCCCCCCCCCCCAAGTGCATTAGCACCTTGAAGTGTTTCTAAATGGGTTTTTGCTATTTAATCCTGAAAACTTTGCAAATTTTTATTAAAAAGTAGCAGAAATAAAGATTTTTCGAAGGAAAAATGGCCGGTTTTTGCAGAATGTCTACTTTTTTAAAACAATTTTACAATATTTAGATGGTTTTTCTTTTTGAAATTTATTAAATATTACCGACAACGCTATTAAGATACCTCTAGTTAGTCACTAGACATTTCAAGACTCTGCTAAAAAGTTCGCCCCTCCTAGATAATGCGAAAGAACTGTTGTTTTCATGTCCAACTCTTTTTTCAAGTTTAGGCCGCTACCGTCGAACAGTTCATCAGGAAAGCAAATGACTTCGGCTGGAATATCCCCCGGGACTCGCCGATTTCCGACGAAACCTATGAACAGGCCTGTGTGCGCCACAAAACGGTAATTTTGAGGTGGTTTTCGATTTCGCACTTTAGGCACATCTCTTGCTCCCCTCGGCTCCGATCGTTTGGCAAAACCAGCAACACGACTACATGGCGGAAGCTGTTGCTGCTGGATACATGTCAGTTTTTTATTAATTTTCAAGTTTTTCGATCGTTTTAGCGACGTTTTCCTGTATATTCCCGAACTTGAGCTGGGCATCGTCAAGTCTGATGCTCTTGTTCATGCGGTGGAGAATGGCAACCCGTTGCTGCTGAAGACGCTTCTCCACGCCGTCCACAATGCGCCCGTGGTACCTTTTTTGGCTTTTCCATCACGATCTATCTTTTCAGCGCCCAGAAGTCAAAAAGCAGAAGCTGATCGACGCACTTGTTCGTGCCATTCTTATCCGAGACGGCGAAATTGCGCAGCAGCTTCATGAGGATTCTCTGCTTGATTGGGTATTTTTCATTTTCAACGACATTTATCAAATTCCATTTTGAGGATTGCTTTGAGACGATCGTCTCCGGCGAGAACAAGATGACGGTTTGCCAGTGGGCCCAATGGCTGACCGACGACCTCGAAAAGAAAGAGAAGTCCGTCCCCGACTGGCTGAATTTCAAGAAACCCGGCGTCGCTGCCCCTGAAGCCTAACTGTCGAATCTGCCTTTTAATTTATTTAGGTAATTTTAATTTGTCTGCTTGTTGTAGTATTTATTGATCGTTGTTTTGTCTGGAAATGATGTTACTATCGATTCACACACTTGATCGCCTACACGTTGATGAAATAAATTTGATGTTGAACACTGTTGATGATTCTGTGAAAGTTGCACGGAATGGCCGGAAGTATTTGGATTTCTTTCAGTTTTTAGTCTTAATCTCTAGGTAGTAAGCAGGCGATGGCCAGTCCCGAGACAGTTTCACAATTTCCGCTTTGATTTATAGATTTCAACGTCTAACTCTCTTTTATGCCAAAATCACTGTTTCTCGTGGCAGATGTGAACGCCGTCACAGAACTTCTCGGCGTCTTCCTCTCGTGCTCGGGATCCTGCAACAGAAGCAGTTTTTAGAAAATAGCTTGAACACTCACCTTGAGCTGCTTCTCGATATTTTCGAGCTCATTCTTCACGACCCAGTCGCAGAAAATTTTTCCTAAATCGGGTTTTACGGTTTTCCTCCGATGGACGAAGTATCTTACCCTGCATGCCAGGGTTCTTGGCCTCGCAATTCTTAATGATGTCATCCTCATGCTCCTTCTAGAAACGGGATAGATTTCTGCTGATCTATTTTACTTTGATGATTTGTTACGAGGTGAGAGCAGATAGGGGCTGGATTGTTATTGGGGCGGGGGAGGGGGGTCAAAAGTTTAGCGATGGGCACAAAACAATTTATTTTCTTAGCTTCTACATGCTTAGAAGTAATGTCGATTTTAATTTTAATTAATTAGATTTATATTTATTAGTTAGTATTGTTTTTGTTTGCTAGTGTCTGATCGGCAAAATGTTATAACAATTTAAGCGTTTAAAATGGCATTTTGTGCATTTTTTGCACCGTGAAACTCGATTTTTGGCAATAATCTGGCATTTTTATACCCCCCGATAATCGTGTTGATTGATACTTACTAGGTTATCTCCTTCGTAGTTTTCTGCGTCTTCAACCACCGTCATGCAAACATTGCAGCCAAGGGTGTCGTCCCTGACAGCCGGGATAGCCAGCGAATAGCTCAACGTCGCGCAGGCGGCGAGCGCGATCAAAAGGCAGAGCGATTTCATCTTTACCTGAAGAGTGAAGATGTATTCAGCTTTTAGGTATCTTTTAACATGAAATTTATAAGCTTCTGGCTTTGGATTAATTAGCAAACGCTACAACTTTCGCACGATGATTTACCAGATCAACTTTTTATAACAATAGGCAATGGGCAAGGCGTCGTAATGAGTAGCGTCGCGCATTAGAACGTACTTTGTGGTTAGTTAGCTATTTAGGGTTTCCATGTCGAATTAGGAAATACGCGCGAAACAGCTAGGCCTTTTGTGTGTTTGAAAGAGGAATCCGCGCTTAGGATATTGATATAACTATATCTCGTCTATTGGGTGTTGTATGCTTAGGCTTAGGCTTAATTTAGGCATGAGCCTACTATATAACAATATTACTCCAATGAGACCAAAATTTAGCTATCGTATCCCCCGCAAAAGCAACCAAAAATCCACAAAACTGAAAGTTCAGGCCCAAAAGAGCGCGGCGGTGATAAGCGGAATGGCTGGGATGGCCCCACCCATGATATCCTTTATATCTTTGGACCCAGGCACTTCCTGTTATCGCCCAGGCCATCAAAAAAGGCTGCCGTCACTGGGGGGTGAATTCCAGAATTTGCCGATGTTTCGCGTCGGCTTCCCGGGTGGTGATCTCGCTATCTTTGTTAGGGCAGCACCAGAATACGGCGCCAAAAATTGCAGCCAAACAATTTTTACTAGTTCCGGGTCAGGAAAGGGAGCGAAAAAGGCACGTAACGGAAGCGTAGCCTAACGGAATTTTTAGAAAGGATACGCACATTTAGAGAAATACCGAGGCTGATAGTATTTTGGTCGTAAGAGCGCTATTCTGTCATGTATTGATGTTATACAATTTATTTTAAAATTGATTGAATAGAAATAAAAATTATATTATATTATATTTAAAATTAGACAACTTTTAAGCTAATTATCTCTTTTGAATTTATAGATTTCCTGGTTGCCGTTAGAAAGCCGGCGAAGTATTTTCATAGCTTACTGGGCTCGCGGTTTAATTAATAAGCTTGAGCTTAAGCTTGGTTTAACTTTACTTTAGCTCTTTTTACAGTAGACTTTAGCCCAGGCTTAGGTGGCACATAGGCTTGACTTATAATTAGCTTCGATTTTCCCTTAGAAACCGGAAGAGCTGGTCTTTTATCTGTGACGGGCAGCCTGGAATCGGGTATAGTTATTCTTCATTGAACTTGGCTTATCTTGTTAGGCCTTTTAGGCTTGGACTAGAACGAAGTCCAGGCTTCGGCTTGGCGTAGCGTATCGATAGGCGTCGAGCTTGGAGAACGGAGCCTTAAAAATGGCGTCTTCTAGCCCTCTTTTTAGCGGTTTCGAAGTTTTTTTCCGAGGCTTGCGAAGCCGTGCGTGCTTCGTCTAGTAGGGCATAAGTTTCCTGAAATCCTTCCGACCCCCACTGCCGAATTGTTGCATTGGGGGGACAATCCTCTTCCACCCACCTCCCCTGTAAATCCACTTTTCATCGACAGCCCTCCTTTGCTTCTCCTTTTCTTTCCCTTTCCTAATTCATGTCCATTTCCACGGTGTATTCCCGGGGGAACTTCCCCAATTTTTGTTTTGCTTTGTCCTCGGCAGGGTTTTAGAAACTTCCCTTTCCAACTGGCTACCGGCTACGGGACGTGGCTATGGACGGGTACTAGGAAAGTATGGGAAAATTTATAGATTTCACGGTGATACCTGGCCCTGTCAGAAGAGGTTGCGGACCATCCGGACCGGTTTTTAACGTTGATTTGATTTGAGAAAAATTATTGTTTTTTTTGCTTCGAAAATTTTAGCCCGTTTTGTCAAGGTCAAATTAGGCAAAAATTGATCAGCGCAAACACCGGTCAAGTTAAACTATTTTTGAATATTTCCTGCGTCATTTCCTAAATGATTCCTGCCAGCCTCCGAAAGAATCTCCGCTTGCTAGCCCTTTTTCAGAAATCCTAGTGTCTCTGCTAGCCAGCCCTCATCCCAACGTCTCAAGAATCTATGCCAGCTCGTCTTTTTGCCCAAGGTCCTAAACAATCTCTGCTAGCTTGCTTTCCTTTACGCGGTCCCCAGGAGTCTCTGCTAGCCTGCCGGAATTTCCGAAATGATCCCTGCTAGCCTCCCCCCTCAGAGGTGTTGCAGCCCGTCATTTTTTACGGGTGGCAGTTCGCGTTTCGAGCATTTCGGCGATGAGATGCTTGGAGGGGAAGAAGAAGAAATGTGAGCCACTCTTCCGCGATGCTCCACCGGACACCTGGGAGGAGGGGAATGAGTTGTGAGATGGAATCTGCCTTTCTCTCTCTCTCTCTCTCTCGCTCTCTCTCTCTCTCTCTCTCTCTCTGTCTCTCTCTCTCTCCAGACTAAAGACTCTAAAGGGATCGTGTCAGCTGTCGAGTCTCATGTTTGCTTTGTGAAGGGGAGACTATGGCTCATCCAACAATGACAATGACTAATTGCCCGCTTCCCACTAAATGGCAAAAATCCCATCTGGGGGTGGCAGGCTAGCCGGGATTCTTTGGGGAATGGCATTTTTGGGGGCAGGCTAGCCGTGAGCCTTTCAGCAAATGATTTCTGGACGGAAGCTAGCAGAGATTCTTTGAGAATGTCTCACGACGAGGTTAGATCTATGAAGTTTTTGGTGGGCCCGAAAATTCTGGGCAAGCTAGCCGAGTTACTTTGCGGAAATTGGAGTTGGGAGGCAAACTATCTGAGATTCTTTGAGAATATATCATGCGGGGGCCAGGCTAGTGAGGTTTCTACTGGAACTGAAAATTTCGGGGCAAGGTAACCGAGTTACTTGGCGGAAATTGGATTTGGGGGGCAAACTAGCTGAGATTATTTGGAGAAAATTTTTTCTGCAAGGCAAACTAGTGGTGATTCTTTGGGAACTCATAACTTTCGGGGCAGCTAGCCGAGTTATTTTGCGGAAATTGTAGTTTGGAGGGTAAGCTAGCTGAGATTTTTTGAGGAAAATTGGGTCTACAAACGGGGGATCAGCAATTCTGTAGGAAGTGACAAATTGGAGGACAAGCTAGCCGGATTCCTTTGCGGAAATTGGAATTCACGGCAGAGCATCTTTTTCAGATGTTATCTAAATTAGATTTGAAGGTTTTTTAGAATTTTGGATACGTGGAGGCAAGCTAGCGGAGATTCTTTAGGGAACAGTAGCAGCAAGGGTAAGCTAGCGGAGATGTTTTGGGGGGAATTTTATCTAAAAAGCAGGTTAGCCGAGACTTTTGGGGAAATTCCCGTTCGCCAGGTGGGCTAGCGGAGATTATTTAGGAAACCAGCAGCAAGGGCAAGCTAGCCGGGATGCTTTCCGGAAAATATTTTCTAGAAAGCAGGCTAGCCGAAACTTTTCGGGAAAATTGCGTGCTCAAGGCGGGCTAGCCGAGATTATTTGTGGAATTTTTTTTTTGATTCTTTGCCCCAAATTTCAAGGCTTTTTGCGGAAGTTTTACCCCCCGAGAGCAGACTAGCAGTGATTCTTTGGGGAAGCCAACGGAGAGTCTATCCCTTCCAAGCGGCCATTCATCCTTTTCCTCCCCGGAAACTAATGCCCGGGGCTTAAGAAACCCCCGGGAAGGTTGGGGCAGACTCGCCGAAAAATGTTTGTTTGGGATTATTGCTGCCTTTCGGAGATGGAGAAGAACTAAACAATGGTCTCAGCTGGGTTGCCTGTCCGTCTGGGTGTCCTAAAGGATCTTTGCTAGCTTTCCACCTATTCAGGTAATCTCTAGGTGTTTCTGCTAGCTCGCCCTCTGCTTCAGGACGCAAGAAATCTTTGCTAGTTAGCCTTGTCTTCTGGTGCTCCTAAAAAATTTTTGCCAGCTCGCGCTCTTCCCTGGATTCTCAAGGATCTCTGCTAGCTT
Organism: Mesorhabditis spiculigera; assembly: GCA_958295435.1. NCBI lineage: Eukaryota > Metazoa > Nematoda > Chromadorea > Rhabditida > Rhabditidae > Mesorhabditis > Mesorhabditis spiculigera. The sequence goes on from CATQJA010001022.1 coordinate 18,312, forward strand.
GCCTTCTCTTCTGTTTTTCTTAAAGAATCCCGGCTAGCTAGCCTTGTCTGCTGGTGCTCCCAAGGAATCTCTGCTAGCTAGCCATGTCTTCTGGTGCTCCTAAAGCACCTCTGCTAGTTTGCCTTTTCTTCTGTTTTTCCTAGATAATCTCTGCTAGCTTGCCTTGTCCTTGCTTTGCCTTTTATCACGAATTCCTAAAGAATCGCCACTAGCTAATGTTTTTGCTCATTCCCAAAGAACCTCTGCTTGCTTGCCCTTACCTCTAAGGAAAAAAGGGCAGGCTAGCAGCGATGCTTTAGGCCGATTGAGAATTTACTTGTGCCTGGCCGTCGGCTTTTCCTCCTTTATGCCCTCGGCGGCTAGGGTGGAGGGATTGATTGGAGGATGTGTGTGTCTATGTCTCTCTCTCTCTCTCTCTCTCTCTCTCTCTCTCTCGCTCTAATCCCTCCCTTCCCTTCAAAAGCCCTCCCTCCATAGCCATCCTCCTCCTCGGCTTTTCCTGCCCCTCCGAAAAGAAAGAAACTAATAACGGGGCCGGCGGTGGCCACCCGATTTGGCCCCTCGCATTTCGTCCCCCGCTAAATTTTGGCCATATTTGCTATAAATATTTGTATTGTTTTAATGGCATCTGGCGCGTGGCCGAGTGGTGGCCTCGCAGGTTGATGCCCGAGGGTTCGATCCCCGGGCTTGTCAAATTTTTTGCTTTTTGTGTCCAAGCTTACGGCCAGTATTTGGGCTTCGGCGATGCTTAGGTTTGAAGCTTTAGGTTTTGTCTTATACTTAGGCTTACTTCGGGCTAAAAATAATACAGCTTAACCTACCTAGACTAGACTTAAGCCTAAGCCTAGGCTTCGTTTTGGTTGGGGCTTGGGCTTCGTTTTTGATTACGGTTTTAGCCTAGGCTTTACATAGGTTTGAGCTTCAGCTGAGGCTTTGGCTGGCTTGACTTTTCACTTTTTCTTAAGCTGGGACTTCGGTTGGGTCTGCGGCTTAGGATTGGGCTTCTTAGGTTTGAGGCTCGGCGTCAGGTTAAAGCGTCAACTTAAGCTTAGACTTCGGCATTGATTGAAGTTTACAAATTTTTAGGCTTACAAGGAGACGTTTTTTGGTGTGAATGGAGTTCTGAGTGGAAACCAGGCCTATTTTGTGCAGAATTTTGCGCTGATTCCGAATATGTTTTCCATTTCTGCTAAATAGCTCTATTTCAAAAGTTACAGCAATTTTAAGATCATTTTAGCCGAAATTTTCCCCTCTTTAGGGACCATTATATTGCTTTTCCCGGCTGTTTTTCCAAAAATAAATATTGTCACCGTATTCAGAAAAATTTTCTCTATCGAATGAGCTATTTAACTCAAAATTGTTGAAAATCGAAAAAATCGACGATACTTGGTATGGGCTGCGATTTTTGTATGGGAAATGGTGAAAAACAGCCTATTTCCCACCCCTGTAGGCCATCGAAGATCGGCAGTAGAGCACTAATCAAATATACCATTCGAATCAAAAAAAAATTCTCTACAAGATAGGCTACTTAAACAAAATTAAAACGTTATAACAAAAAGTAGCACAGCATAGCAGATGACCACTCTGGGCCTAAAAATTATCTTAAAATAGCTGTAACTTTTTAAATCGAGCTATTTAGCAAAATTGGAAAACAGCAGCGGAATCAGCGCAAAATTCTGCACCGAATAGGCCTGGTTTCAACTTAAAACTCCATTCACACTAAAAAACGTCTCCTTGTTAGACGAACTTATAAGCCCGTTCCGCTACATTCCGCGCTGCCGACTCGTCATCCTTTCGCCCAGCTTCCTGAGGCGCAAAAATTCCCAAAAATGGCGGCTATTTTGCCTTTTGACTGGGGCCGTTCCGGGACCCGCTGCAGCTCTTGATGGGGCACAGGCAAATTTGGAGCCGCCCCGGGGCCAAAGGGCCAATTTCCGGTCGAAGGGCCCAAGCACAGCGTTCAATACCAACCCCAGAACGGCCAACAACACTTCCGTGACTGACGGGGAGGGCTGGCAGGGATTCTTGTGGAAACGGCTGTTTTTGAAAGACTAGGCCATCTAGCAGTGATTCTTAGAGAATCATGAAAGCTGCCTTTTCTGCCGCTTCTCCTTGCGTGTGTCTCTCTCGCTCTGTGTCTGTCTGTCAATCTCTCGTGCTCTTTCGCTACCTTTCTCGTGCGTTATCACTAGCCCTCTCTCTCTCGTGCTCTGTCACTAACTCTCTCCTGCTCTATCACTAGCTTTCGCCCTCTCTGTCGTGCTCTATCACGAACTCTTGCTCACTCGCTCTCGCGCTCTATATCTCGCTCTCTCTGTCTCTCGCACGCTATCACTACTAGCTCATTCTCTCGTGCTCTATCTCACTCTCACTCCCTCTCTCTCTCGCTCTATCAAAAACTCTCGCTCTCTTGCTCGGGCTCTATCGCTAGCTCTCTCACTCTCTATCCCTCTCTCTATCACTCTCTCTCCCTCTCTCTCGCTCTATCTCACTCTCTCTCACTCCCATCCGACAGATTGAGTAGTAGTGTTGGTGCCCTTCTATCGTGAAGTGAGTGTGGGGGCTAGAGATACTTCCTCTCGAAATGTGCCCTCAAGGCACATCAGTCCCTCCTCCAGCTCTTCTCTTCTCTTCAACTTCTTTTCCTTCTTTCCTCCGTCCCGTAATTTCGTTTCCCCCTTTCGACCTTCTCCCCCCTACGCACCACTCCTCGAAACACACAACTCGTCTTATTTCAACGAAATTCAGCCGGGCCATCGACTCCAAATGGGGAGGAATATTCCTAATGGCCTCTGCTAGATGGGCGAAATGCCGAGCTGATAGTTTAGAATTTTTTTCGCCGGTATTCTGCTGTCCGCATTTAGGCTTTCGGTCTGATTTCGGCCATCTGCATTGTCGGCATTCTTCTGTCTGTATCGTCATTTTTCTGACGCATTGTCAGCTATCTACGCCCAGGCTGTCTGGGTTCTGAACGTCGGCATTTTTCTATGAGTATTTCGGCTTGTCGGCGTTCTGGCTTTATTTGGTTTTTTGAAATCGTAAACCCGGAATTTTCGTTTTTTTTCCTGGTGCTTCGGTCGTCGGTATTACTGTCGGTATTTCAGAGATCGGCGGCGCTCCCAATTTTGGCCCTTTTGAACTGTCGGCATTCTGGGCATCGGTATTTTCTATCGGAATTTTAAGCTTGTCGGCTTGAGAATCGCGATAATTTTTCCCGTCGGAATTCCTAGCTGGGACTCTTCCCCTATCGCCTCAATTAATTAGGACATTTTGACTTTCGGCACATTTTGAACTGTCGGCGTTCTGGCCCTTCACAAACGGTCTCTGCCAGTCTGCCCTAATTCTACCCACAGCACATAGTTTGAGCGGATATGATCAGGGCCTTCCCCGGGGGCTCAAACTCCCCTTTCCAACGAGATCGGATCGATTCCGCTTTACGACGAAGCGAAGGAAGGGGAGCCCCAGCCAGTGAGCAAGAGGGGCCCAACCTGCCCTCGCTGTCTTTCCATCTCTTGCTCTTCCTCTTTTTCAGTGGGCCTCCCCGTTCTCCCCCCCTAGAACGTGCCTAGTTCTCACTTTTCCGCCGCCATTTCTCGCCTTCTAATTTTCCGTTACCTTACAAATAACGGAATTTTTCTTGTATTTTTCGTTGCAAATTGTAGTTTTTGCTTTTAGGAATAGTAAAAAAGGAGTAGAAAAACCTTCTCTATTGACTTTAGAGAAATCAGATGCTAAAAAAGTCGGTTTTGCCCGGATGATCCCCCCCGATAATGCCAAAGTACCGAAAACCCTTTGTTTTCGTAGGAGCAAAACTGTATCGTTTCAACGCTAAAAAATAGCTGCTTTGAAGCCAATAAAACTTCAAAACCAGGCGGTATTACAAAAAATAATGCAACAAGTTATTAATTATTAATATAATCCGGATCATATTGCAATGAGCTGGCTGCCGCTCCGTTATATGCCCAGCTTTTTTGGCTTTCTCTAGTTTTTTGGCTTCCACTTCCAAATTTTTGCTTTTTGCTCAAAAAGAGACGTATACTGTAAATTTCAGGCTTCTGGTGAAAAACGGTTTATCCGGTTCTTCACCATCGTTAGCCTTTTTCTAAAAGTCCAGAAATGCCTAGTAGCCTAATAGTATGTGTTTTAAGAGTGAAAAAGAAAATTAGGTGAAAAGTGATAAGTAAGTGAAGTGATGGGAGTAAGTGAAAAAGTTGGCCGCCCTGATAACCTCCCCCCGATAATGCCAAAGCACCGGAAAAGCTTTTCTTCTTTTTTTTGAATTTCTAAGGGACCGGAAGGCCCTCCGATAGCCGCCCCCGCCCCCCCGATAATGCCAAAGTACCGTTTCTAAATTTTTTCCCGGTGGTTGACAAAACGGGCTAACAAAAAGTAGCTAAATCAGGGAGCGCTTTTTGGCCAAACTTGGCTCCTTCCCCCTCGAAATTCGCCTCACCGGAAGTCGGCAACTTTCTGGAGGCCCATTTCCAAAAAAGATTCAACGGAACGATAGGGCTGACTTTTCTTTTGGGAGGGGGGTTGAAGCGAGGCGCTCTGGTCTACACTGCTGAATAATGCCCAAGGATTAGGGGGGGAGCAGGAGGAGGAGCAAGAGGAAGAGGAGGAGCAGGAGTGGAGAACAGCAGAAAAGAACAAGAAGAAGAAGCCGGACCCACACGGGCTATTCTTTCTGGAATTATGGCGCGCTCACGGGGTCCCCCTTTTTGGGCCACTGGGCCCCCAGCTAGATGCCATGGATGGCCCATGGCCCCTGGCTACACCTTTGCTTTCTTCTTTTTCTTCCTTTTTTGACCAATTTTTGTTCTTTTTTCTTTGCGCGTTCAATTCTAGCCACGCCATTTTCGCCCATTGTTAATTTCGGCGGCTGGGCCAATCTTTGTTCTTGGGGTAGACTGAAGTTTGCTTCTCCTTCTTTTTGCTCCTTGCAGCAACTTTTTGCTCGACGATTTCGGCGATGTCAATTTGTCCTGCTTCGCGCATTACACTAAACTACTCTAAAGCCGCCTTGGTTCTTTCGCATTATCGGGGGGGGGGGGGGCAAGATTTTTTGCATAAGTCTAGAAATGCCCGGTAACTTAATAGGAAGTGTTTTAATAGCGTTTTTAGTAAAATATGATTGTATTTCAACTATAGAAAACTTTTTTAAATCTTCGAAAAATCGAAACCGGCAATTTCCGGTCGAAAAAACGATATTTTTGATATTTTGTGACAAAAATTTGTAACGTTTTAGGTTTAGCAATAGAAAAAACTTTTTAGAAACACATCCGCTATTTATATTTAAAAAATTGAATCCTAAGAAAAAATTTATCCCCCGATCTGGCGAAAGAACCGCGGTTCGATTAAGCTTAAAACCCTCCGAGCGGGTTTTCAAGATTCCAGGTGTTTCTATTAATTTATTATTATTTCTGCTTTATAACAGATTTTAAGCTTTATCCCGAAACTCCCAGCTTTCCCCTAGAAAATTTTCCATTTTTTTTGAAGACCAAGACGAACTTTTGAAAGCCGACTCTGCGCGTTCCATCGTCCCGAGAAAAGGAATGGCGTTTGGGTGTTTGGTGGAGACGAGTTGTCACTTTGTTTGAATGTTCCCACACATCGAAAAAAGAAGCAAAAGAAAAGACGGGGAAGGTCCTCTCGTTGGGATGTGGTCCCCCTAGGGATATTCACATTGCAAAGCAGAAGCTCGCCTTTTGGCCGTGTTCCCTCTATCTATCGTGCTCTCTCTCTCTCTCTCTCTCTCTCTCTCTCTCTCTCTCTCTCTCTATTTTTTCTTTGAAAGGGGGGCTTTTTGCTTTTTTTTGGTCGCCTTCGAGACGTTTGGCCAACCCGTTCTCCCCCGCCACGCCAATCAAATCTTGGACCTCGCCATTTACCCGCTTCTATCGAATTTTATATACAGGGTGTGCAAAAAAAAAAGACCACAGTTTGGGTCGAAATAACTCGCGAACGGTAGAGAATCGGAGGTACGTTACCATGCCAGAATGCTTAAATATGCTGGGTATGAAGATTTAACACAACTTGATTTTTTCGATTTTTGGCGACGTATCAATACAAATGACACCCGAAAACTGTGCGTTCGGGGAAACTTCATTTGTATTTTTCTCAGTTTCCTGTGGTGGCTGGCATCTAGTTTTTATTAAGTAAGTTAATTTCGGCAGCAGATATGTACCTACAAAATTTAAGAATTTTTGAGGGTCTGGTTGAAAAGTTAGAGAGGAATGAAATTTTGTATGGAGAAATTTCGAAAATTTTTAATATTGAAAAAACCTATGGCGAAAACCTCAAAATCAGTTGTTGTGGAATACCTACGGGCTTGACACAATCGCATAAACATATTAAGGGATTTTTTGAGATCGACGAATTTTCGAGTTTTTCAACGACCCCCTGGTCATGGATTTTTCCAGGTCTCGAAACCCAACTTTGGAAAAATATTTCTAGATTGCCAAAGGGGCCTCATCTGTTTTCTTTGCTTAGCTATGTAAGACTGGGGTTGATCTCTCATCTACAAAATTTCGAGCTACCGTACCCCTTTGGAAGGGCGCCTTTTAGGGCCTCCAAAACGGTTCGTTCGTGCTTTTTTCCAAATATTGTCACCATTTTATAAAATTTAGTCGCGCTTTGAAAATTTTCGTTTTATTTTTATCTGATATAATTTGAATAGCGCATCCTAAAGCCTTATTCATGAATTTTTTTAACCAGCCGTTGGATTCAAGAAAATTCATCAAAACCCGAAATAAACCGAATTCGAGGTTGCGTAAAAAAATTTTGGAAGGTGGGGTCGTAGGGATATTTTGAGCAATAAGACAGTGCCATCAGTCAAACAAAACTATGCATAAATTCAAACAATTTGACGTCGCAAGAATTTTAAGAAGATTTCTAAACTTCGATTTTGGAATAGGGTGATCTTCGATTTTGAGCTGAAATTCACCATAATTTTGAATCAGATTGCCCCAAAATTTTACGGGCGTAGATAATAACATCAAAGCTATAATCGTATCCATAAGATGCAGGTGGTTTTTTTATTTTTAAAATTTCGAAAATTGACCCGGCTACTCGGACCCAAAATCGGCTCTCTGGCCTTGTTTTGCACTTGACCTCGTAACTTTGTTATTTACCACCCAAAATCAGTAATTTTTCACAGGTTATCTTACAATCAACTCTAGAAGGCCCTCGAATAGAAAAATCGTCACTTTATGGAATTTTCTGATGGCATGCTAAAACGCGCTCCACGTGGGTTACTGTAGAAAACCGAAATTTCCGATTTTCGTGGTGTTTTTGCCATGGAATCGCTTCGATCTTTTCGTAAAACCAATAGTAGCAGTTTTTTGGACCAATTGACCAAAAAATTTACAAAATTCTGCCGCAGAATTAAAAAATCTGTTTTTAGTCTTTTTCATGAAAGTTTGTGGATAGTACGCTCTCGTATTTGGCAGTAAGGTGCCCCTACTTATTGCCTAACAACCCAGAAAATTTCAGCCGGATCGAAGCTAGGGGCCCCGAGAAAAGCGGGAAAAACGAAACTTACAGTACCCCGCTGGGGCACGTTTTAGCAAGCAATACAAAAATACCATAGATTGTGTTGGGTTCTGGTGTGGGATCCTAGATTAATATTTGGATAGGTCATTGACAAAATATCAGCCATGGGCAGCGAGTTATAAGCGAGTTATGACTCAAAGAACAAAAATAACGAAAACTCGCGATAATTGTTTTGCTTTTAAAAAATGAAATTGACCTCGATAAATTCTAAGATTTTGCCATTACATTTTTACAAATTTATACTATTTTTAGGCCAAAAATCAGAATTTTCCCACCTCCCGTTCAAGAACGCACAATTTTCGGTCGTAACCAGCGTCAATAGTACAGTTTCGTACTCAAAAATCGAAAAAATCAAGTTGTGTTAAATCTTCATACCCAGCATATTTAAGCATTCTGGCATGGTAACGTACCTTCGATTCTCTACCGTTCGCGAGTTATTTCGACCCAAACTGTGGTCTTTTTTT